>JARWKJ010000009.1:3390803-3555803 GCA_029959095.1 Rhinichthys osculus | reverse complement strand
GCGTTATTGTCACGTTAACTTAAGCCCTGTTAATAAGCTGGTAATAAGATGCATTTCGGTCAGACGGATCACAAGTGGACGACTCTAAATACTAGGGCTGTCACTTTTGTGAAAAAATCCTGTTCGATTTTTGAGACAAAAGTGTTCATTGAATCGATTGTAAAATCGATTTTTCCATTTCTATTAGGGGTGTAACGGTACACAAAAATCACGGTTCGGTACGTACCTCGGTTTTAAAGTCACGGTTCGGTACGTTTTCGATACAGCAAAAAGAAAGAAATGCAAAAGAAATTTCCCATTTGTTAAAAGAAAAAATATTTTTAAATAACTAAGTTTTCCTACATCTTGAAACTTTCAGGTTTATAAATGGGTGTCATCTTTGAAGAATGAACAAATAATGTTTTGGTCATCATCACATTAAAAATAACATTTAAATATATATTTATTTATATAATATTTGAGTTTTGAAGTGCTGGAAAAAGATGTGTGAAGTACTTGAAAGCATTTCACTATTCCAGCCAAACTGGTTACAGTTAGTGTTACTATATTAAATCCATGGTGAATGTTGCTGGTCTGTGGACGTAAAGTATTACTAGTTCATTCACGGCACAATGTTTCTCCTGGTGTCCACGTCAGCGCTGTTTGATCTAATAGAGATCTACGGTAATAACGGAGAAATGTGAATGCTTCTCACTAGATCTCGCAGCGATGTTATTACTTCAGTGGTGAACTCAAATGTTTTCTTCACTGGATCTCTTAGCGCTGTGTAGTAACAGTGTCGCTTGATCGAGATCGGCTCGCGCTGCACAGATGTTGCTGGTCCGAACTGATAAACGATCCGTGAAGCACATAATGAGAAGCGCAGTTTCGTTCCGCTTTCATTAAGCTTGCCATTTGATGTTGCGCAACGTTGTGGTGATCGCGCCAGGGTCCAAGGAATCGTTCGGTTTGTATGCGCACCGAACCGAAACGGTTCAATACGAATACATGTACCGTTACACCCCTAATGTCTAAAGACGTTTCCATTTTCAACACCAAATACAGGCGAATCCACGGACAACTATATATTAGGACGAGCGTAAAGAGGGCGCTTGAGATGCGCAAGTCAGCAATATTCCTGATGATTTACTGGCGTGAAGTTTCAGCACAATGACAAACAGGAGCGCAACATTCAGGGATTGAGATTAACTCCCTCGACACGCCGAATGCAGGTACAAAAATGAACTTTGGCGGGAAACGCTGTCAAATCACGAGCCAATCTGGTGTTTCTGTGTTTACTCACTTTGCTGGGAAAGTTCGTGCAAGACAAATCTGCACGGATTTAGCGCAAATACGCAACTCGTGATCCTCATGATATATTAAATACAGCGTATCGCAGAATCTGCTCATTTCTGGCTTACTTGAACACACTCGTCACTACACAACAAATAACGACGCGCTTGTTCACTTGCACTGAAGCAATAGCGAATATTAAAAAGCATTCGGTGAACAGAAAAGACATTGTTATTTTCCATCATCCTACATGTTCTGTGTGCTGTATTGATCTCTCCACCTAAAACACATTTTTGGTAAAAAAAAAAAAAAAAACAGTTAAAAAATCGATTCCCTATTTTCGTTTTCGAAACTTGTGTTGGATGGTCCGATCGATTTTCGAACGTAAAGTGACACAGCCCGACAAAATACAGGTGTGAACCGGTTTGAGCTAGTCTACTTTCCACCACTTCCAGAAGGAGTTAAACACATTCGACCTGATTGCTTTCAGTGTGTTTCTCCGTCGTCTCCGGTCGCGTTCATATGTAAATTGCGTGAGCTTATTTTCTCCATTAGATTAAAAGATCTGAAGAAACCCAAACGTTTACCCACCCATAGACCCTCCCCTCGGAGAAATCAGGACAGAAGTGGGTGAAAGTGGACAAAAGAGACGGATTAAAACACCAGGTGTGAACGGGAATGTGTCTCTCGTCTACTTGTGATCCGATCGACCAAACGCATCTTAACACCAGCTGTAAACAGGGCCTTCGACAGCCCTAAATCGAAAACGAGACATAATATGAGTTGCGGTCTGAAACGTTTCCCACCCTCTTTTGATTGACAGGATATAATCAGCCCTGATCATCAGCTGTTTTTAAACAATCGGCCAATAATGGAAATAATTGCTTTCATCAGCAGATACATCGATGCATTCCTACACAATAGTTTTACTTTAAAGGTGCAGTAAGCAATTTCTGAGAAACGCTGTTGATATTTGAAAACACCAAAGCAAACACACCCCTAAACCAAAGGATCACGCCCCTATCCTAATAGCTCCACCCCTAAATTCAAAAAGACACTATGCAACAAGTCCATCCCCCATCATGAGTGTGGACATGATTGGCTACTAGGGCTGGTCCGAATACCATTTTTTAGCTTCGAAGCTTCGGTAGTAATGAACATCGAATATTCGAAGCTTCGGAATCTCTATATGTCTGTCTGTCCGTTTGCATTTTGATTATTTCGAGAACCGTTCATCCAAACGACTTCACAAGGGAGTGCAGTGTCGTATTTGGTGCAATATAGATAGACAGGTGAGACACGTTCAGAATTAATAAACTTTTAATAAACTACAGAACAGCGCGAGCGGGAAGTGCGCGCCTCACCCGAGCAGAGCTTATTTGCTCCGAGAACGGACACTGCACTAGTGATATAAATATATATCACACACACACACACTATCACACACACACACACAGGTCTTTTAACTTAAGCAATATTTTTAATAAGGTAGTCTTATAATATTTTTCTCACTGACAAAGTAGGGTAGATTTAAATAAATAAAAACGAAATTTAAATAAATAAAAACAAAATTTAAATAAATAAAAACAAAATTTAAATATAGAAAAACGAAATTTAAATAAAGAAAAAAGAAAAATAAACGTGACGTCCCAGTAAAATCTCAAAGTCTCCTATATTTAGCTGTAGATTAATTTAGATTGATAAGGATAATACATTTTGTTTCTATTATTCTATGTTCCACAATGTCAAAGCAACGCAGCTTAACCCAAAACACAAGCTCATGCACTTCTGCCCATACAAACTCCGCTGTTCTGCGCTCTAACCAGAGAATACTCCCGTTGCAGGAACACTGTTAGTAGTCCAAGAAGAAGCAAATAGATTTATTAAGTAGATATAACGAAGTTATATGTTAAGTATTATATTTCACCAGATTTTATAGTGTAAAACATATTCATGAGAACAGTTTCAAGCGGGATGCCAGGTGTGCAAAAAAAAAAAGAAGAATATTCGAATGTCACATTTTCAAATCGAATACCAACCCACCGAACGAATATTCGAATATCCGGGTACAGCCCTATTGGCTACAAGTGTTTTGGTGCCCGGTCTGATCCACTTTCAACAGCGATTCGCAGGAATCATGTACCGCACCTTTAAGCTTTATTTCAATTACCAAAAAATATTTGTTTATAGTTTTAGCAAACAATAACAACACTGGTCTTCAGGGTGTCGTCTGGCTGTACTGGTGCTGGTTCTCGTACCTGACGTATTCGTGTCCCCATGACGCGAGCTCCTCCTGTGAGCCCAGCAGACGATACTTCAGACACTCTCGCTCGGTGCTCATGGTCATGGCGAGAACCGACACCACGTCAGCACAGAAATGCTGTCAAACAGAGAAGAAACATTGGCTGATTGTTCTATTAAATCACCAGAGCCATTTAATCGATGCCGCAAAACGCACCTTGTTCTCTCCAGGCGCCATGTTCTGGTAGATCTCTTTGAGTTTGGCGTAATGGGGTCGCAGGAACTTGAGCGGTTTGGGCACTGATGTCATGGACGTCGTGGAGGAGCGAATCTGACGGCGCAGTTCTTCCAGAGCAGGACGATACAGAGACGTGTCCGTCTCCTGCGCAACAGGGAGAAAACCCAAAAAATCAACACATTTAACACAATATTCATTTCCCCGGGATTTGATTTTATCCATAAGGATTTGATTGTATTGTGGAAAAAATGGGGAGTGACATTATTGGTGAACATTTGTTTTGGCATCAACAAGTAATTTAAGAAATTCATTGCACTTTGATCCATTATTGCGAAAACTAATTCTAGTAACACTTTACAATAAGGTCTCACTTGTTGTTAACATTCACAATATATTTTTAAAGCATCTTTTTTTGATGTTAGTAAAAATTAGGGCTGTCAAAATTAACACGTAAAAATAAATGTGTGAATTAATAAATACGGTAAAAGAAAAATTATTGCATGCGATTACTTTTTTCCAGTTTTAACGTGTTAAAAATATTTCGCAATCAACGCAACATTCGTTTTTTTTCCCGTTACGCTACAGTGTATAATCACGCTATCACTCATTTAAAAGCTATTAAACCATTCAAGCACGATAAGATGCAAAAAAAATAACTCAAATCTGCACTGGCGTCTGCGAACAAACATAAAAAAAGACCACAAAACACAGTTCTTTCGCACTTCAACAGACAAAAACACACAAAATTATGTTAAAATTTCCATTTTGTTGAGTTTCCTCGCAGACACAGTATTAAATGAGTCAAAAAAAAGTCTTGAACGAAGTTATGAGAAAATAGGATACGACTTCAATAAACCTGTTGAAGTCTGTCATTGATTATAATCAAAGAACAAAAGACAGAGAAATATCACTCACTGCTCTTGACTGAATAACATTTGTAGCTTTAATAAGGATAGATCTATGTACAATTAATAATTTATGTAGTGAAGAAGACAGCAAAATGTTTGATAACTATTCAATTCCTGTTTATTTTGCCTTTTTTGCCTTTGTCACCATTGGCTTGCTTAGTTGGGGACTTTTAATTTTATATTTAACAATATTATTACAACATTATTTTCCTGTTATCTCTGTAAAGCTGCTTTGAAATAATCTGTATTGTTAAAAGCGCTATATAAATAAAGGTGACTTGACTTGTTAGAATTACGTGAAAATCATAAAACACTGTTTACAAGGTTACATGTGTGTGAAAAACCCCGAAAACAGTAAAAATTTTGTGCTTTTTAGCAGGGCAGGAACAAATCTGAAGGGTCCCAGTTGGGCTAATAGAAAAAAGAAACTGATATATTAAAAGCACAGCTAAATGTGACATTTATCACAATAGGGTTATATGTGAAGATTGGTTAAGGGTTAACTTCAATTAAAAGTTTTTTTTTTTTTTAAAGCCTATTAAATGTTAAAAATTACAGCTTTCAATTATACTGTAATGTTGAATGGCTAAAATTGAGGTAAATAATCCATGTAATTAATAGAGACGTCAGTATTGGTACCAGTGATACTGGCCTTCATTTATAGCGCTTAGTAAAGAGATACCATTAAACACATATTTAAAATATACCGTATTTATGTTGTTTCTACATTGTTTTTGAGACTCCATGTGAAAGTATTGCAATATAACAATATATTAAAAACTTTAATGTCAGGTGCAATTTATTTTAAAAAGTATCGATTGACATCACTAGTAAAACAATAGTTCATTGTTTGTTCATGCTAGTTCACACTGCATTAACTGATGTTAACAAATACATCTTTTGATATTAATAACGTATTAGTAAATGTTGAAATTCACATTAAGATTAGATATGCTGTAGAAGTATTGGTTCATTTTAACAAATGTTAACAACTGAAGCCTTACTGTATATTGAAACCCAGTTCTTACATTTCAATAAATCGCATGTAATTCATGATATTTTTTAAGTATGTTAATGTTGCTTCTTCAAATGTGTAAAATTGACAGTTCAACCAGGAATAATTAATAAATCCAACAAAAACCATCTCAACTTACACCGAGTCTTTCCACGAGCATCTCCAACTCCTCCTGGAGCAGTTTGTCCTCCTCTGACTGCAAAAACACCACAAACACATCAGAGACATTATTATTAACAACACCAGAACTCTGTAAACAATGAAATATAGTTATTTTTTAAATCAGACGAGTGAATTTCTCCTCAGGGAAGTATTTCTGTTAACTTTATCCATTCATCCCTGTGTTTATACAACGATATGATACATATAACGCATACATAAGAGTCTTATAATCACATACGCGTTGTTTTAAAGTGTTTTGTGCCGAAAGTGATTGATATTTATTGATAACTCATGAATATTTACACACATTGCTGTGGTGTGTGAGTGTGTGTGAGTGTGTGGCCTGCAGAGTGACTCAGGCGGAATTCAAACGCGGTGTTTTTCTCTCTCTCACCAGCTCCTGCTCCTCTTTCTTCTCTTTCTCTTTCCCCGCCGGCTTTTTGTCCTTCTCCTCCTTGATTTCGTCCTGCTTTTTCTCCTTTTTAGCGGTTTCCTCCATGATTTTGTTGCTGATGTTTCTCTGAATGCGAGTCACTACCGCTGCTGCTGTTTCTTCTTCTACGGCTGATGCGTTATGACACCTCGGGCTCTACTGTCTCCTGTTGACCGCACCGAGAACTGCACAGTGTATTAAAGTCCCCCTGTGGTGAAAATCAAGCTTTTTTAAAGTTGTTTATATGTCTATCCTATGCGGTGTTTTAATATGCTTCAAGACAAACCATGTGTAAATTCATAAGTCGACACCATTGCTAAAAATGTTCTCCTTAAAACTGCAGTGCACCAAAGACAGTCTCAAAAACACGGTTTGAAATGGCTGGTGTTTCTGACGTCACAAACGACCTTGTATTTTATATACAAATTGTATATACAATGTTTCCAGTTAAGCTACCGTTTTCATTACTCTCTTTAAATGTTCGGGGCATTCAAAATAAGGTCAAAAGAAAGGTATGTTTTTATTTTGTAAAGGAACTGGTTCGCATTGTATTTTTTTACAAGAGACACACTCCACAGCGACTGATGCTGCTTTCTGGGCGAGTCAATGGGGAGATAAAATGTTATTAAGCCACGGATCCTCCCACTCTGCAGGGACTGCGATTATATTTAACAACTGTCCAGGTAAAGTGATCTCTGTTAAAACTGATTCAAATGGACATTGGGTTGCAATTGTTCTGGATATTGAATCTATCTTTTTCATTTTGGTTAATGTATATGGTCATAATAATGCAAAACATAATCAACAGCTTTTTGCTGAGGTTTCTTCTTTAATTTGTAATCTCAAGAGGTTATTTCCAACGGATAATATTGTTATAGGTGGAGACTTTAATGTCACACCAGATGAAACTTTTGACAGGCATCCACCAAAAAGTAGTACCCCTCAGCCAAACTCTATGATTACTCATCTTTGCAACCATCTTAAAGTTTTGGATGTATGGAGACATCTTAACCCTAACACCAAAAAGTTTTCTTGGTTTAGACCTAATGCTTCTAGCAAATCGAGAATCGATTATTGGTTAATTTCAGATAATTTGTTACAGTTTGTTAAGGATTGCACTATCTCACCAGCGCCTCTAACAGATCACTGCGCTATTGTCTTGGTAGTTAAGCCAAATTGTAAAATGTCATATAATAAGGGTTATTGGAAATTTAATTCTGATTTGCTTGAAAATGTAGGATATTGTGCAAAGGTAAAGGATTTAATTAAAGCAATTGAGAATAGTAATGATTTTAGTTCTCATAAAGCCAGATGGGAGTTTCTTAAATTCAAAATTTGTGAAGTTTCTATAAACTATAGTAAAATGCTTGCCAAAATAAGAAGACAACATGAAAACAAAATTATATTTGAGATCAATAAGTACTGCAATAAAAGTGCCCTGAGTAGCACTGAAAAAAGTACTTTTATTTCTCTTCAAACACAGTTGGATCACTTGTACATTAAAAAAGCTAAAGGTGCATACATTCGCTCTAAGCCCAAATGGATAGAGGAGGGAGAGAAAAGCACGTCCTATTTTTGTAGGTTAGAAAAAAGACGGCAGTCTAAAAACAGTATTGTTTCCCTAATGGTGAATAATATTGAAAATACTGACCCTACAACCATAAGCAAAGAAATTCATAATTTCTACAGTGACTTGTATTTGTCTAATTTTTCTCCAAAAGAGTGTGATGACTTCTTTGGAAAAATTATTAATTTTATTCCTAGGATTGACAATAAATTAAGGGATCTTTGTGATGCACGGTTAGGTATAGAAGAACTCGATTTAGCAGTTCGGAAACTTAAGTCAAATAAATCCCCTGGTCCCGACGGCCTCACAGGAAATTTTTATAAATTTTTTTTGGAATGATTTGAAAATGTTACTGTTTAATGCTCTTATTGAATCTATTGAAGATGGATCCTTGGGCCCCACAATGAGTCAAGGCTTGATTATACTAATCCCCAAACCAGATAAAGATCATAGATATTTAGATAATCTCCGACCAATCACTTTGCTTAACAATGACTATAAAATTTTTACACACTTTCTTGTCAATAGATTGAAAGAGGGCCTTAATGAGGTTATTAATGAGGTTCAATCGGGATTCCTTAAAGGAAGATCTATTCACAACAATGTAAGACTAGTATTGGATATGGTTGAATACAATCATTTGATTAAGGATGATGGATATATTCTTTTCTTAGACTTTAAGAAAGCCTTCGACACGTTAGAACATAGGTTTTTATTCAAATCTTTAGAGCACTTTGGTTTTGGTGAGCACTTTGTCAATATTATAAAAATGATTTATAAAGATATGAACAGTTCCATTTCTCTTCCTTACGGTACTTCACAAAGATTTCCTATTAGTCGTGGAATAAGACAGGGCTGCCCCTTATCCCCTCTTTTATTCATTTTGGCTGCAGACATGTTGTCTACTTTAGTTATCCATGATCGAACAGTACAGCAATTAAATGTATTTGATAAAAGCATAGCAATCAGTCAATTGGCAGATGATACTACGTTATTTTTAAAAAACAAGGATCAAATTCCTCTGGCTATTTCATTAGTTAATACTTTTTCTAAGGCATCAGGACTCCAACTAAATTTAAACAAATGTGAACTTTTTGCCCTTCACCAGAGTGATTTCACTTGTCTGCATAATATTCCGGTAAATAATAAGGTGAAATATTTAGGCATTACAATTTCCAAAGATCAGAATATTTGTACGAAAGACAATTTTGAAAATAATCTACAAAAAGCAAACCGAATTTTAAATTGCTGGTTACAGAGAGACCTTTCAATTTTTGGTCGAATCTTATTAACCAAAGTCGAATATTTATCCAGATTAGTTTACCCCGCTCTTTCTTTAGCTCCCCCTGCAAAGTTTATTAAAACATGCTCCCGTAAAATGTATAATTTTATTTGGAGGCACAAAGCTCATTATATTAAAAAAGTGGACATCATTAAATCTTACGAACAAGGTGGTTTGAATGTGATTGAATTTGAAAACATGAATATTTTGTTAAAACTCAAATGGCTAAAAATGTTTGTATGTAATGAAGATAGTTTTTGGTTTACAGTTCCTTCAGCTTTATTTCAAGAATTTGGTGGAATTCAATATTTTCTCAAATGTGATTTTGATTTATCCAAACTACCGGTGAAACTATCAACATTCCATCAACAAGTTCTCTTATTTTGGAAATTAGCACATACGCACAATTTTACACCTCATAGTGTTTCTATTTGGAACAACAAATATATTTTGCACAGGAACAAATCTTTATGCTTTAAGAATTGGCTAAGCAGAAGCATATGGTCAGTGAGGGATCTAATGGATGGAAAGGGTAACCTTTTATTTAGACTATAATGCTTTTACATTAAAGCATGGATTTACTTGTCACCCGAAAGAGTTCTTCACTGTCATTAATGCAATACCCTCTGGCATAAAAATGCTGATGAGATACGCTCTTTCTTATGCTGAAGTTAATCCAGCTCTTCCCAATTTATTCATTGGAGATATTCATTTTAAAAGTGCTCATTGTACTAACAAGTATATAAGACAGGTTGTATTAAAAACGTGTTATCCCTGTCAAATTAAAAGAAATAAGTTGGATCACATGTTTAATGAGACTACTGTAAAATATCTTAGAACAGCTTATTTAAGTTTTCCTATTCCCCCTAAAGCAAAAGAAACACACTTCAAAATCTTAAATGAAATTTATCCTTCTAACAAACTCTTAAATCAAAAATGTAATATAGATATTGTCCCCTGTTCTTTCTGTAATAACCTTTCTGAAGACACAGTCCATATCTTCTTTACATGCAATTTGTCCAAAATCTTCTGGATATCAATTCAGAACTGGTTGATAGAAAAGGAGGTGGTTGTTGATGGTTTTACTTTTACTTTACAACATATTTTATTTGGAATTCCCAAAGACTGCTGTGCTAATTTTTATTTGATTAATAACATTGTAATAATGGCAAAATATTTCATTCACAAATGTAGATTTTTTAAATCCCTTCCACTACTTGTTGTGTTCAAAAATGATTTCAAGTGTTTTTCTAGAGCCCTTGAAGGAATGAGAGGTGGGAGTGCGATAAAGCTACTTGATCTTTTAATTTCATATGATTTGGTGTGATATTGCCCCTTTAATTTTTAATTTTTAATTTTTAACTTTATTTAATTTTATTTACCTTTATTTGTTTATTTAATTTTACCCTAAGTTAATGTAAGATATGATTTCCAAGTTTGTATTTATTTTTGTTATACTGTGTTGAGCCTTTCATGCGATATTATTACACACTGTAGAAAGAATGCATTTGCCTTGGTTGTATGTATTTTTTTGTATTCAATAAAAAAAAAAATTAATAAATTAAAAAAAACAAACAAAAAAACAAAAAAAAACAAATTGTATATACAAAATTAAGGGTCTAAACATACACAAGTCTTTCATATCCAACTTTTAAAGCCTTTTAAATGAAACAATTAATTTTTTAAGGCAAATTGCAACATTTTGATGGGGGACATGTTTTGTCCCTTATTTCAAGAATCAGTGATATATATAAATATACACACACACACACACACATATATATATATATATATATATGTGTGTGTGTGTGTGTGTGTGTGTGTATATGTGAATAAACAAAAGCACAAAACTATATGAAATATAGTACAAGAACAAAATAATGAATAAAAGACTAAATGCAAACAAAGCTTTTTTGCGAGTACAAAATATTAATCTCCAACACGTTCACGAAACATTTCTTGTTTCAACACAACACGCATGCGTGTTGGTGCTCTCGCAAACGCGTTGAAGATTAATATTTTTTTGTGTGCAAATAAAGCATTTGTATCACTTCATAAAATGGAGGTTAAACCACTAGTGTCACATGGATTACTTTAATGATGTGTTTACTACCATTCTGGGACCTAAAAGTGGTAGTTGTGTGTCAATGGAGGGACATAAAGCTCACAGATTTCATTAAAAAGATTTTTGCATTCCGAAGATGAAAAAAAAGTCTTGTGGGTTTGTAGCGACATGAGGGTGAGTAATTAATGACAGAATTATTAATATTTTTTTAAAACGAACCCTTTAATGAAATTTGGTCACCAAAAAAACAACATAATTATTGTTCTTTGTTTGTTTGTTTTCTGTCAGCAGAGGGCGACTTACATACTACAGCGACAAAATGTTTTTTTGTCCCCCCCCCCCATCTCTCTTCTCTTTCTCTTTCTCTCATCACAAATAGAAAGTAAAAGTAGGTGAGAGTTCTCCTGTTGCCATTTTAAGCAGGAAAAATACAAATATGATATGGGAAAAACAGAGCATCAAAATATTTATCAAAGACTATGCAAGAATGCAGGAATGTCTGTGTATCTTTATGATGTTAAAGCTGGAGGATTTGAGATCCTGTATCTTGTAGAAGTTTGATCAAGGTCAGTGTTCATGTTTGTGACTTCCTCATATTAATATGAATCTCCTGAGCACATTTTAAGTGATTGTTTGTTTAATATAAAATTGTTAATAAAGGGTTTCTTTCACTTGAAGGTTTCTTAAGTGTTTGGTGATGTCTGTGATTCTTCAAGAGTTTAACAGCATACGTGTAAACATGTATAACTGAGCTTGAGTTAACACAGTCCCATGATTATTTTTCTCCCACAGTCAAGATATGTTCAGCTAAATAATGAAGGTTAATCAATTAATCATTTAATTTTGTGTCTGCATGTTTTATATTTATTTATTTAGAGTCAGTGGAGGAGATCATACTAATCAGATTCTCCTGCAGCTTCATCATGGCTGACTCACAAGGATCCAGAGACAGAGATTTTTCTCCAGGATGCAGGTACTTTCAACAAACACTGTTAAATATTGTATTACATCACAGAAAAAGATTACAATCCCCCCCCCCCCCCCCCCCCCACAGATCACAGAAACAGTTTACAGAAAATAATTGTAGCTTATTTTTGTCTATATTTTTGTTTGTTTCAATACTAACATGAAATATATAATAAAAACAATCATAAAGTTTCTTCAAAGTTGTTTTTGATGAATGTGTTATATTATTATGGTTCCTATAATAAAGAATGAACACAGTAATCTAAAGGATTAAACTAAATCTGTTCTCTGTTACAGTTCAGTCCAGCAGAAGAGCTCAAACCCAGAGTCCAGCTGTGTGTCTATGAAGAGTAACTGGTCTATGGATCGCCCAATAAAGTTTGATAGTGGAAACACAGAGCCTAGTCTCAGGTCAAAATATTAAATAAAAAGATCATAAAGTTTCCTCAAAGTACTTTTTTTTTTTATTAAAGATGAATGTGTTTATATTTTTATGATTTTAGGGCTGGGCGATATATCGCATCACATTGTTATGTGCATCAATTTACTACTAATCAAGGAACCAGCTTTACTGACGAGATGCGCATAACAATGTGATGCGATATATCGCCCAGCCCTAATTCCTATCATAAAGAATTAACACAGTAATCTAAAGGATTAAACTGAATCTGTTCTCTGTTCCAGTTCAGTCCAGCAGAAGAGCTCAAACCCAGAGTCCAGCTGTGTGTCTATGAAGAGTAACTGGTCTATGGATCGCCCAATAAAGTTTGAGAGTGGAAACACAGAGCCTAGTCTCAGGTCGAAATATGAAATAAAAAGATCATAAAGTTTCCTCAAAGTGTTTTTTATTAAAGATGAATGTGATTATATTATTATGGTTCCTATAATAAAGAATGAACACAGTAATCGGATTAAACTGAATCTGTTCTCTGTTCCAGTTCAGTCCAGCAGAAGAGCTCAAACCCAGTGTCCAGCTGTGTGTCTATGAAGAGTAACTGGTCTATGGATCGCCCAATAAAGTTTGAGAGTGGAAACACAGAGCCTAGTCTCAGGTCGAAATATTAAATAAAAAGATCATAAAGTTTCCTCAAAGTGTTTTTTATTAAAGATGAATGTGATTATATTATTATGGTTCCTATAATAAAGAATGAACTAATCTAAAGGATTAAACTGAATCTGTTCTCTGTTACAGTTCAGCTCAGCAGAAGAGCTCAAATCCAGTGTCCAGCTGTGTGTCTATGAAGAGTAACTGGTCTATGGATCGCCCAATAAAGTTTGAGAGTGGAAACACACGGCCTGATCTCAGGTCGAAATTTTAAATAAAAAGATTAAAGTTTCCTCATAGTGCTTTTTTGATTAAAGATGAATGTGATTATATTATTATGGTTCCTATAATAAAGAATGAACACAGTAATCTAAAGGATTAAACTAAATCTGTTCTCTGTTCCAGTTCAGTCCAGCAGAAGAGCTCAAACCCAGAGTCCAGCTGTGTGTCTATGAAGAGTAACTGGTCTATGGATCGCCCAATAAAGTTTGAGAGTGGACACACATGGCCTGATCTCAGGTATATTATTTCTATAAAAATGTATGCTTATAGTATTTGATTTTTTTTATGAAATTGTTATTAATAAACAGCAGTGTAATGATCTGGATTTGAACCAAAAACGTCTAGGTTACGACTGTAACCTCTGTTCCCTGAGAACAGGGAACTCGCACTGCGTCGATGACGCTTTGGGGGAACGCCTCAGGCGTGACAGGTGTCTGAAATCACAATCAAATCACGGCAATCACATTGCCCGGCGACAGCCCGTGAATCATTAGCGTGAATGATTAACGTACGACCTGGTAGTATAAAAGGGCGCCTTGCAAACATGACAAATCACCTTATCGTCTGAAGGGACTGTTCGGTAGGTAAGCCTCGAGGCATGGCAAGGAGACGCAGTGTCTCGTTCCCTGTTCTCAGGGAACAGAGGTTACAGTCGTAACCTGAGACGTTCCCTTTCGAAAGGGAACTCGCACTGCGTCGATGACGCTTGGGGAACGATATACCAACGCCACCATGCAAAGCGGAGTGCATGCCAGGTGGCAGTGACAACTGTCAGAACCAGCAAATTCAAATGAAACGCTAGAACCACTCACCCTCAGGTCACACTGGGCTGTCAGTGACAGCATTCCCTACGGTCATAGCCCAAGCTAAGCCTTGCAGGAAAACCTCTATACACATGGTTCAATGAAAGGCCTACCTGGACCTGCTCAGGGCCTGGAACCACAGTTTCCAATTAGAAGGGGTCCCTTCTAGGGAATTTGGCTAGGGAACCCGAAGGAACCCCAGCCAGACACTATTCAGGGGAACGTACTCACCCCGAAATGCCACCACAACGGCCTGACCCGGCATCAGTTACATAGACACTTAGTCTGGCCACTTCCTGTCTGTCCGAAGACAGAGCCCCTGGATACTTGCCTTAGGTAAGGCATCCAACCCGAGGGACTGCAAAGCTGGCAGTGAACCACTCGGCCGGATCTCAGAGACGGGAAATCCTGGAGAGTATGCCACTAGCTTCCTGAACCCAGCACCGCTAGGGAACCACTCACAGGGAGGCCTGGTGAGGCCTACTACCTGAAAACCACAGTCTGTGGGAACTCACCTTCAGGGAGGCCTGGTGGGGCCTACTACCTGATAATCGCAACATGTGGTAACTCATCTTCAGGGAGGCCTGGTGAGGCTACCTGATAGCCAATGTAGGTGGGGATTTGCCTTCCGGGAGGCCGGGTGAGGCCTACTACCTGATAACCATCTTAAGTGGGAATTCACCTTCAGGGAGGCCTGAGGGGCAACTACCTGATAGCAACTGGTAGCTGAGTCCGGGTGACAGTTCCAAGGCGGCCTCCTAAGGCCAGCCAGCTGGGGACTCACCTATCAGGGAGGCCTGGTTTGGCCAACTAGCTGATAGCAAGTCAATTCTGCTAGAAAGGAACACTGTTGGGAACATACTACACCAACATAACTATTGGGCCCAGCCACAGGAGGCCTAATACGGCTAGTTACCTGGTAGCGGCAATAAAGTATGTCCCACAATGTTGGGACTCACCTCCGAGGAGGCCTGTTTAAGGCCTTACTACCCAGCGGTGAGCCAACTGCCCGAACCACCAAGGCCAACCACGAGAAGTAAGCTGGCCTACAGCGCCCTCTTTGGGGCTGCCCATTCAAGGAGGCCTGCTGAGGCCTACTACCTGACGGCACAGCCTTCGTTGGTAGATAAGCTGTTTACACAGCGCCTACAGCATCCTGGTGCCTAATCACATTGCCCACGGCAGTGTACTCAGCAAGAGAGCTAGCACCCTTAAAACAAGGGGAGTACAACATACACCACTCTACCTCAACGGAGGCCTCTGTGTCAGGGGCCCACCATCTATACGCATGGGCGTCAGCTCAGGGCAAAGCTCTGGCTTCAGGGGAGCGTACTTCGACCAAAAAGAAGTGAAGGCTAAACTTTCCACTAGACCCGAGCCATAGTGGTGCAAGGTAGGATAATACAGAACTGGAAGTGAAGTGCTCAGACCTACCCTGTATCACAGGGGAATACTCACACCTCACCCTGGGGTTACCAGGATGCGGGCCTGCCAGCGGCTCTAGGGGTGACAGAAATGTATCTGTGCCCAACCTAGGGGAGTGGGGCTAGACTTGAGAGCTACCCACCTGCAACCCAGCGCTCGAGCAGTAGTTCAGCGAGGCGAGTGAAGCCTATACTGGCGGCCTAGATAAGTAAGCCAGTTCTGCACGGCAGGGCCGGGCAGACAGAACCAGTCCTCTTCGTGAAGCGAGAGACGGCCTAACCCTGCTCAATAAAGACATGTACCATGGCGGCCTATTTGAGGCCTAACCATGTTCTCATAAACCATCCTCTGCACCACGCTGCATTGCTCTTGTTGCTCCAGAATGCAGAGAAGGGGGCGGGCCTTGGCCTAATGACTCCCATGGGAGGAGGCTGTTATACAGGGATGCTAGGAACCTACATTCACAAAGTGAAGGGTCAGAGGCAGAAATGCTATTTTTACCAGAGCGTCTCCCTTATCCCTGGCACAGCCTAGGCCAGCTACAGAGGCGGCCCTGGTGAGGGCCAACTTGCAAGCATAGATCTACCTGAGGGCTCGGAGGAGCCACAGCCTTACTAAAAAATATAGTCCATACAAGGGGCTGCAGAATCGCTCAGCCTACTGAAAACCCAAAAGAGCTCAAGGGGCGAAATGCTCAGGAAGAAGTCAGACGGCTCAGTGGGCCGGACATAGATCTATCTGAAGCTTTAGCGTCAGTCAACACTCCAAGTAAAAAATTCTATGAGAGAGAGACCCACTACTCTACCCTGAGGTGGCTAACAGCCCGAAGGCTAACATAGTTATCATTCTGGCCACCTAACAGGGAACTTCAGGGCCCTAATAATCCAGGAAATTTCTCTTACCTTATTACCTTGACATGACCCCATAGCTCTATACAGGGAACGAGGTCTGTAGAGAGATACATTTCAGAGAGGAGACGCTGGCTCGCTGGCCTTGCCTATGGTCCTTAGACCGTGAAGGGCCAGGTCCTCCCGCCAGCCTGGGCGTGGATATGGATCTCAGCGGTATACATGTTTTAAATGCAGCTGAGCGCGCCTTCGCCTCCCTGAACTTCCCCACCACCACCACTACGGAGGTGCCGAAGAGTTCAGAGGGCGAAACAGGTGAATCGAGGAGAAAGGCCTTCTCTTTCTCCCCAAATTGTTGGATAGATTTAGCCACAGATGTCTCTCCGTGGCCACCATCGCCGCCATCGACTGACCGATCGCAGCAGCGGTTTGCTTGGTGGCCCGGAGAGCAAGATCTGTGGTGCGGCCACCACCTCAGGGGACATTCCTGCCCCCTGGTCGAGATCCCCCAGCAGGTCGGCCTGGTATGCTTGCAGATGGTGTGCAGGGCAGCACCGGCCTGACCCGCTGCTGTGTATGCTCTGCCATTCAGACGCGCCGTTGTTTTTAGCAGGCAGGGTTGGAGCTCTCAGTGTCGACGCCCGCCCAGACACGAGATAGTTCGCAAACGTCTCGTCAAATGGCGGCATCGACACGTACCCATGCTCCTCGATCCCCTCAACATCAGCGAAACTAGCTCGCTGATGTCAGTGGATACGGGCAGAGTATGGGTTCTTCCATGCCCTCTCGATCTCAGTATGAAGGTCGGGAAGAAATGGAAGGCTCACCTGAGCTGGTGGTCTATGGCCGAGGAGAAACCGATCGTCGAGCCTGCCGCGAGCGATCTCTCCTCTAGCCGCTGCAGCCTGCCAGCGGCGCGCTCCATTACATCCACCAGCTCTGCATACACTGGGCAGGGTGGCTGAGGGGGTTCAGGATCATACACCTTCTCAGCCATCTCCTGCGCATCCTGAAGAGCATCAGCTGCGGGAAGAGTTGGTGAAAAATCTTCATACTCAACCTACAGCTCGCTCTCGTCAGTCGTCGGGTCATCTGAGAGGTTTACAGCCCTCTCAAGGTGATCGACGAGCTCCATCTGGGAGCCCCATGATGCAAGCCGCCGCTCTGCCTTGGCACGAGCGGGACCTGAACCATGAGGTCCAGATGCTGAGCCCTCTTCACTCGAGAACTGGGCCAGACGAGAGCGGAGTGTTTTCACAGAAAAACGCTGACAGTTTGCACAGCAGGCTCCCTCGAGAACCTCCCGTGCATGCTCTCCCAGGCAGAAAACGCACAGCTCGTGTGTGTCACCCGCCGGCGTCAAAAATCTTGGGCGTGGATCTGCACACTTCTGAAAACAATCAGCCTTTGCTGCACGTTTCATTTTCTCACAGTTTTTTTTGAGTTGCGTTTAACACAGACAGTCCCTGAAGACGAAAATATGATTTGTCATGTTTGCAAGGCACCCTTTTATACTACCAGGTCGCACGTTAATCATTCACGCTAATGATTCACGGGCTGTCGCCGGTCAATGTGATTGCCGTGATTTGATTGTGATTTCAGACACCTGTCACGCCTGAGGCGTTCCCCCAAAGCGTCATCGACGCAGTGCGAGTTCCCTTTCGAAAGGGAACAATGCTACGTTCAAATCCTGCAAGTTGGAGTATATTAATGATTACCATCTTCTATCCAGAACAGTTAAAAACAAAACTGTGATTCAACCACACGACTTTAATGACAGCATGTATCCTGGTTTCAGGTAAAATGTAGGACTTTTGTTGTTGTTTAATCCTAGGTGCTGCAATGCACATCAAACATCACTCAAACATATGAATAATAATGTAACCATTTCAGAAAAGCCTAATGATGTTCTGTGCCTCATAATACAGCAAACAAAAAAAATCTATTTAGTAAATAATGTCTATTTACTTATCTAATTTGTGTAATAATGTGGCATTTTAATTTTACAGTCATTGGTCTAAACTTGCTGAAGTCCTAAACACATTGAGATCAAATCTGAGAAAGAAGTTTGAGTGTTTGTATGAGGGAATATCAAAGCAGGGAAACCCAACACTCCTGAATGAGATCTACACAGAGCTCTACATCACCGAGAGTGGAAGTGGAGAGATCAATAATGAGCATGAAGTGAGACAGATTGAGACACAGTCCAGGAGAGCAGAAACAGAGGACACACCGATCAAATGCAGTGACATCTTTAGACCTTTACCTGGACAAGACAAATCCATCAGAACTGTGCTGACAAAGGGAGTCGCTGGCATTGGAAAAACAGTCTCTGTGCAGAAGTTCATCCTGGACTGGGCTGAAGAGAAAGAGAATCAGGACGTCCAGCTCATATTCCCACTTCCTTTCAGAGAGCTCAACTTGATGAAGGACAAAACACTCAGTCTTTCAGATCTTCTTCATCGGTTCTTCCCTGAAACCAAAGAAATGGAAATATCCAGTGATGAGTATAAAGTTGCATTCATCTTTGATGGTCTGGATGAGTGTCGTCTGTGTCTGGATTTTCAGAGCGATGTGAGGTTGTGTGATGTGACTGAATCAGCCTCAGTGGACGAGCTGCTGACGAACCTCATTGTGGGGAATCTGCTTCCCTCGTCTCTCATCTGGATCACCTCCAGACCAGCAGCAGCGGATCTCTTCCCCTCTGAGTGTGTCCATCGAGTGACAGAGGTACGAGGCTTCAGTGACCCACAGAAGGATGAATACTTCAGGAAGAGAATCAGTGATCAGAGTCTGGCCGACAGGATCATCTCACACCTGAAGTCCTCAAGGAGCCTCCACATCATGTGCCACATCCCAGTGTTCTGCTGGATCTCAGCCACTGTTCTAGAGGAGATGTGCAGTGGAGCAGAGAGAGGAGAGATTCCCAAGACTCTCACTCAGATGTACACACACTTCCTGCTCATTCAGACCAACATCAAACATGAGAAGGACTATGAGGAGAAAGTGAAAGATGAAGACATGATTGTCAAATTGGGGAAACTGGCGTATCGGCAGCTTGTGAAAGGCAACCTGATCTTCTATGAGGAAGACCTGAGCGAGTGTGGCATTGATGTGGCAGAAGCATCAGTTTACTCAGGATTGTGCACTCAAATCTTCAGAGAGGAGTTGGGCTTGTATCAGGGGAGAGTCTTCTGCTTTGTTCATCTGAGCATTCAGGAACATCTCGCAGCTCTATATGTGCATCTCTCCTTTATCAACAATAACATCAATGTGTTTGACCAGACTACCAAACCAACTAATGGAGACAAAGTGTCACTATCTGATCTCCATCAGAGAGCTGTGGATGAGGCTTTACACAGTAGAAATGGGCATCTGGACCTTTTCCTTCGTTTCCTTCTGGGTCTGTCAGTGGAGTCTAATCAGAGTCTCTTACAAGAACTAAAGACACAGACAGCAAACAGGTCTCACAACAATGAGGAAACAGTTGACTATATTAAAGAGAAGATCAGTGAAAATCCTTCTCCAGATAAATACATCAATCTGTTTCACTGTCTGAATGAACTGGGTGATCTTTCTCTAGTAAACGAAGCCCAACCTCATATGAGCCGTGGAGGATTACGTAATGTGAAACTCTCCTCGTCTCAGTGGTCAGCTTTAGTTTTTGTGTTGTTGACATCAGAGGAGACAATGAATGAGTTTAAACTGAACAGCTTAACTGGAGATGATTATCGGTAAGTAACAAGGAGTACAATCATTACAGTCTAAAATATGGTGAACAAAACAAGAGAATCAAGAAGCTCAGAAATTTGTAATCCTGCAGATGTCACACAGAGTTTAGTAGTTCATATTTTTATATTCTTTTATTTCTCTCTTACACAAACACTCACAAAATCACTCCTCCATACAGAAATAAAGCACAAGAATGTGATTTGTGTAATAGATTTTTTTTTAATTTTCGGGTGGGGCTGGTAGTACAGACTCAATTCGGTATTGCTGATGGACGACTGCTTTCAAAAGCTTCATTGCGTATTTGTGCATGTGATCTGGTTTTTATTTACAAAGGCAACGTTTTTTTTTTAACAGTGTGTTTTGGCAGCATTGAGAATTGTAGTCAATCGCAGACATGTCTATTAAGCACTTGAAAGCAATGGCCAATCAGAGGTGGTAAAATCATGAGGCAAATATTGATTTATGGGATATTGTACGCAATTTGCGGGTGCTTCTCAAACGGAAGTCCTAGTAAAGGCTGTACATCTCAACTGCCACTTCATCAAGTGTCACAGAAGGCCGTCTCAATTTGAATGATCCTTTAAAGGTAGCCTTAATTTCATATCCTTAAATCAGCTAATTTTGAAGGAAACATCAGGGCTGTGTTCAGCACCGACAAAACGTTGCACAACGTTTTTTAAACAGAAACGGTGATGCGTTGAACGCACTGTTCTGATGACGCAAGAGTTGCAACTATGGCAGCTGAGAAAGGCCATTCTTTGTGTTCTTTGTGAAGAATTTTCGGAGCCTGATGAAGTCGGTATAAATATGTGTTTAATACTACAAAATATGCCCGATGTTACAGTTACTGCACTTGCCGCCCAGAACACAAGAGAACATCCCAATCGAGTGAAGGGATTTGTGGAAACTGAAATGGAATCACACATCTTACCTAATTCAGACTAAAACGCATCTATTTAGCCTCACATACTGACTTTATTTGTAGTTCATGCTGTTTTAATACCCTGTATGTTCTTTCTCATTTTTAGGAAAAGCACTTATTGTTTATTTCTATACCAAATGTCATACACTTGCAATGAAGCTAAACATATAAACAACTACATCATTGTTGATATCATATATTTTTACAATAAAACTTACGACAAACATGTCTTCTAATATCCTCAGTTGTTGCGCATACCGAGCTGCATCGAACACATTTGTAAATTACTTTCCATGAACCCATTGTGCGTGTTCACTTTAATACCGCGTGCTTTATATACATGTTGCTGCTGATTGGACTGCAGTTCTGACACACCGACCAAACAAGAGAAAACGCATCTCAAACCCCGTTGCACACCATGTTATCTTTAACATGTAGGCATAAATTAATTAAATGTTAAGGCATAAATTAATCACTTAACACTAAATTGGCAATAATATAAGCCACTGGGAGACACAGATGGCTGTCATTCACTGTATTGCATTAATGATAAAAAAAGAAGTATTTATAAATATTTTTTATACAAAATATTTTTTCGAAATTACGAAATTAGACCTGCCACTGTGTGTCTATGAACAGTGTGGCATTCAGGCAGGCAAAGGAACAGGCTGGGGAGCAGATCCATGTGCAGTGATATTTATTAAAATAGTCCACACGGTCAGAGAACACAAGGTAGCAGGAGTAAACAAAGGTAGAACAGGAGAAAACACAAGAGTACATACAATAACTGACAACCAAACTAATGACAAGCAGGGCTATAAATGCTGAGCATAACCAATGAGCTAATGACTTGAGTTACTATGTAAACTGCTAAGGAGATGAGTGCATGAGTCCATGAGAACAGACATAGGAAACACAGGCAGGGATTGTGACAGCAACATTGAGAAAAAAAAAAAAAAAAAAAAAACATAACAAAAAAACAAAAACAAATCTGTGTTGGCTGAATACGTTTAGTAGTTTTTACATTTAGATACTAAAAAAAACGTTCATGTCCTTTTTAAAGCAGTGTTTATTTAATTGAAAAATATGTGATGTTTAGTTAGGTATTTAATGTATTATTCACTTATAATATTGGATATGATTATTATTATTAGCTTTAATAATTAACTTATGTTTTTATTTTACAACAGTGATGCATCTGCCACCCAGAAAGAACAAAACACAGCAGATGAAGTTCTTCAGAAGCTGCTGCCTGTGGTTACAGCAACTAGATCAGCTGTGTAAGTAACACTGAGAACAATCCTCATTGTTAAAACATTAGAACATTTTTTGCTTTATTTTTTTTATTTATTAATAGTTTAAAAAAAGATATGAGTGTCAGACTCCAGCTTTTAAACCCTCCACCTCTCTGACCTGCTAGACTTCTATTGTAAGAGCTTTATTGTAAATGTGTTTCTGTTAACTTTTTACAGACTGAGACATGATAAAAATAAATACATTCTGTGTCATATTTTAGCTAATATATATTCTCTGCTGTGAGTTGAAGTGACTGAGTTATAATATCAAGGGGAAATCGAGCATTTGAAGTGGCTGGTCCCACACTCTGGAACAAGCTCCCACTTTATATTAGATCAACTTCCTCTCTGTCTAAATTCAAGTCTTGTCTTAAAACCTATTTATTTTCTGTTGCTTTTAGCTTACAATGACTATTCTGCTCCGAACTGTTTAACATTATTTATTTTACTAAATTCCATTTGTTTAATTTGCTATGTGTACAGCACTTTGGTCGGCCAGTGGCCGTTTTTAAACGTGCTTTATAAATAAACTGAAACTGAAACTGAGTTATAATAATATTCATTTATGTTTCTTTCATGCTATAACAACTAGTAAAGAGGAAAAGATAACTGGTTCACTCACGCTCCATACTGCCGCTTGAACTAAAGTGCTACAGCGATCTGTCACACCCATATACTGTAAAAAAAAAGATGGATGATGCCCCTTCGCTCTCTTCTATTGGTGAGAAATGAAGCCGCCAGTGTCCCGATATGGCGCTGACATCTTGAGATTTGAGTCTGCACAGTTGCGATCTCAGGACCAGACCTGCCACGCCCTCACTCTCTCCGAATGCACTCTCACAGAACCTGCACTTTGGCCTGTCTGCTCCGTTTCTCCGTTCTGCTCCAATTTTGATGTCTGTTGATTGCAGTACGACAAGAGGCTTGTTAAAATAAAGTAAATACAATCTCCTCAGTGAAGTCCGTTGGTGCTTCAGTGACTACCTCACTCAGAGAACCTGTTAATCATGACGTCACACCACCGTTTTTATAGCATCAAATAACTAACCAAATACAAACTTATTTTAAAAACAAACACTTGAAATTACATCAACGTGATAAAAACTACAGTAAATGACAGAAAATATCTTTGGAAAAATGATATGTGAAGTGTAATTTCATTGTTTAGTTGGTCTCATGACCCGTTGAATAACATAGGGAGGCCTCCCCAAGGAAATTTAAAAATTGTTTGAATTCTGTGATAAGTTTGACATAATTTGAAAGCTAAAGGCTTTGTTTCTTATCAAAGTAATAAAGCTTATTGTGATTTATTGGACGGGAGGCGGCACCACGCTTTTTTCCAAAGATTGTTTAAAATCGGGAAATCAATATTTTCAAACCAGCCCTGTGGAACATGTCCAGGCATGTTTCTGCTATGATTAAATCAGGGTTCTCAAGTTTGATCAAAAGCTTGGAGTGAGATCACATGTGGTTAGGGGAGGAGCCTTAATGGAGCCCCGCCCCCACCTAGCCCCGCCCCCAATTTTACCCATTGTTCATAATAACCAGCACAAATTGAAATTATAGCAGTTGGTAAATCTGATAAATGACAGAGCAATTCATCACATCAAATATAGGCCTACTCTTTAATGTTATATTTCAAAATTACAAATAACAAATTGTTTCAAACAGTTTGGAAAAACAAATCTTTTTGCATTTTTCCCTGACATCTTTGAAAAATACAAATGCAATAGCAATGATTAGGCTATGATTAGTATGTTTTGACAGGATATAAAATATTACCCAGGGCACTCTGCTTTAATACACGTAGCCTTAATGTAACTAGAAAGACTATTAATACAGTATAATATATAATTTAAAATAAAATTAAGAAATACATCTTCATTCCTTCCCACAACATTTCCCTTAGTTTCAGATAACTTGCCAAACTGAGTCAAAGCTTCTGGCCTGGTTGCAAAGTAGTTGTAGAGTTTTTGACTGCATCAATAATGTATACGATGGGCTATATATTAAATGTTCTAGCCTAAAAATGTTTGGCGAGCTTTCTTCCAACTTACATTCTCCATGACGACGTGTGTTCGCGCGATGTCGCGGTGGGCGAGAACATGTCCGTCAACTTCCGTGTGTTCGCGGACTTCACGCATCTATGTTGCCTAGTAACGAACGCAATCTGGCCGAGACACGGACGCGCTGGCGGCAGGAAACTTCCCTTGTGTACCTGCGCCTCGTATACAACGTTATGTATAAAGCTTGCAGGACAACTTGGTTGGCATTGCCTTTTCAGCGTGAGAAATACACTGTGTGGCGTGTGAGCGTGTGAACTGGTTGAATTGCGCATGTCTCACGGCCAATGCGTGAGACTTGAGAACCCTGGATTAAATTATACATTTATATTAAAGGGACATTGTGTAGGAATTTCTCCCATCTAGCGGTGAAATTGTATTTTGCATTCAAACGAATTGTGCTCTCCAGCGCCTCGCTTTTTCAAATACGTGTTGCATCTACGGTAGCTGTTATGTATCAAAAAGCTATGACAGGTCTTCTAATAGCACTTCGTTTTGTAATCTCCAGTCACGTTTCCTTTTACGTTCAATTTGGGAATTTTTTGGCGATGAGGATTTCTTCTCCTGTGGCTCGGCATATGTATGGTCCGCCATTAAAAATAACAGTGCAATGCGCAGCCTTTTAAACTTGTCGGGGCAGTGACAAGCGCTTCTCACTGCTCTGCTCCTCCGTTTCTGCTGTTTTCAGTTGCGTTGGCTCTGAACGAAAACGTGTTGTGGACATGTTGGCCTAGTACTTTTTGACCCTCTCTGCTATTATAGTTTTTCAAGATGGCGGAACTACATGGAAGCCTCCGTGGACCTACCCGTCACATGTATATAAAGATAATAAATTCTTCATTTACGAGGATAAGTCAGATAATTGACAGAGGTATTTGTACACTATTGAGGACATATTTATGAATAAAAATATTGATTTTAGATAATAAAATACCTAAAAATCTACACATTGTCCCTTTAAAACACATGGTTACAAGCATATATTTATGGTTTGAGCAGTTGAGCATCACCTCTCTCTCTTTTCTGGAAGGTCGAAGGTTACGGTTGCACACAGCAACACCCAAGAACGATACATGGAAAAGTCATAAGCCAACAATTATATTTAAGTAAATAAAATACATACCAGCTATGACAAGACAGCTATAAATCAACTTTCTTGACTTGACTGCATACATCTATGATTACTAAACACAGCAACAAACACATGACAAATCAAACATTATCCTGAGTGTGTGTGGATTGGAACCAAAGTGAATGTACTGAAATGTGTCGGTACATAAATGCAGTGTGCGATCAGTGATCGAGAGCACACATACACGGTTTGTTCTTTTTTGCATAATTATAACTATCATTACACTCTCACACACTTACTGTACGACTTCTGTACGTCACCAAAATTGCGCTCTTCAGAAACAATCACAGAATATGAAAAAGCAAAGCACACACTGAAATGAATAAATCACTATATACGCAATGTGAGTCTCTCTTTTCTTTGATATCTCTGATGTATTCAACCTGGCCTTCTCTATATGAGCACTGTTTTGGACTGATTGTTTGAATGAATTCGATTACTGGATCACTGAAAGCTTTCCCAGAGTTTAAACAGCTTAAAATGGTCTGATCACAAACAGAGAAGCGGAATCAGGTTAAAGGGTTAAAATGGAAATTTCTTCTTACGAGGGTTACAGGTGCTTGTAGATGCTCAGTGTGTTAAAAACTCCAGACTTCTAAGATCATCTAACTATGAGACGAAATCACTTTAATGACACAGCTTCATCTTGTGGTTGTCCTGCAGATGACAGCTTGAGTCTGTCTCCAACACATGCAAGCAGATTACGATTACTTCAGAGCACTCGAGATCTTCAACCATTTTAAATGCTACTTAAGTTATAATAGTTTGGGAAATAGACTGGAATTTTAGGATGATTCATACAATTGTTTTTACAAGTTTTATGATGCTTTTGAGAAATGTGACCCTGTATGTTTTTATCTAAGTGTCATTGTTCTCTACAGGTTGAGTAAGTGTGGTGTCACAGATGAAGGTTGTGCTGCTCTGGCTTCAGCTCTGAGATTAAACCCCTCACACTTGAGACAACTGAATCTGTCTAAGAATAAATTAGGTGACGCAGGAGTGAAGCTGCTCTCTGTTGTATTGGAGAATCCTCACTGTAAACTGGAGAATTGGAGGTAAGATCATCTCTCTGATTGTCACATGATCTGGTGCTCAGAGAGACATATTTTAAAATAGTTTATGATGAGACCAAATAAGAGTGTTTGGCATTGTTATTAACATATAAGGATTTTACATGAATTACAGTTAATGTTTTTGATAGATGAAGCTAAAGCTGATTTCATTCATTTTCATCACATCACCTAAGTGGCAAGGCTACACAAGGCCAGGGAGGCACTGGCCCTCTCAGATTGACAGCTGCTCCACTCCGATCAAACGAGACAGAAAATAATTTATTTGTGGGAAAGTAGAAAAATCGCACACATTATAATAAAAACATATTACTATAATAATTGCTCAAATACATGAAAAAGAAAATATTCAAATTCTGAATGGATTATATATATATATATATATATATATATATATATATATAAAGCAAAGAGCGCTACCTTATAATCACTAAAAAGCTGTCACTCATCTTAGATCTTTATCTTAGATCTTCGATGACAATCCCATTATAATCAATGTAGCTGTCCACACTGCACAATGGATCTCTTATTTACATAATGTCTTCACTTGTTATAGTGAGACGATTTACAAGTGTTCAGAACAAAGCATGGGGGTTGAAGCAACACTCTCACCTGTAGCCTTCTAAGCAGAAGACAGATCTGCTGACTTTCATACGGGCAAGGAAAGCTTCAAAGAAGAGTTCCTGACTTGATGCACAGGCCTCTGAGGGAGATCCCCCCTGTGGTGGAGCGACAGCATTTCGCTCCTCCACGGAACCCTTAGAAAACAATGTTTGCTTCCCGCCGCCTCGTGCACCCCAGGACGCATCGGTTTCCAGCAAGCGCAAATCGCACTGTCCGACCAAAGTCATTGCAGCCCTGTCGAGTTCGCTCCCTCATATATTGCTTGTAGAAAAATGTGTTCGGTTTTCTCCTGCCGGCCAGCTGCTTTAGGGCACCGAACCATTTATAAACATAACACCCAGGGTCAGTCTCGAAAGACTGGTCCCTCTTGTAGAGTATGTGGATCCATGGAGGAATCTCCCCAATATATCTCAGTGGGTCCTGAGCAGGGTGGAAAAAAGTTACAGAATTCAATTTGAGTACTGTCCGCCGAAATTTAGTGGGGTGGTATGGACTATCGTCAACCCTCTGCAGGGTCAGGTGATGGAGCTAGAAGTTCAAACAATTCTTAGCGAAGAGGCCATATTGTGTATTCCTCTTCGGGAGAGGGAGGCCGGGTTCTACAGCCAGTACTTTATACTTCCCAAGAACAATGGAGGGCTGCGTCCCATTTTAGATCTCAGGGTGCTGAATCGTTCTCTGAGAAGATTCAGTTTCAAAATGTTAACTATCCCTATAATCGTTAGTCAAATCAGGTCAGAGGACTGGTTTGTCACGATAGATCTCAAAGACCCGTATTGCCACATATCAGTCCTTCCCCAAGAAAGGAAGTTCCTGAGGTTTGCTTTCGGGGGAAAAGCATACCAATATTGGGTTCTTCCATTCAGCCTAACATTATCATAATCTTCTTTGCCATATAAGGTGTTTGTGGTTGAGACTCAACGTCAGGAAAATCTCCCCAACAGAGAATTACATTCCTGGGTTTAGTGTGGGACTCGACTATGATGTGGGCACAGTTGTCTCCTGCTCGTATATAGACCAGCTTGACCACAGTCCCCTACATCAAGCTAGACCAAGCCATCACTGTCAAACACTTTCAGAGAGTGCTGGGGCTTTTGGCAGCAGCACCCAATGTAATACCATTTGGCCTGGTGTGCATGAGACCCCTGCAGTGGTGGCTCAGGACCAGAGGTTTCTCCCTGAGGGGAAACACATTCTGCATAATCAGATAATAATTAGCACAGATGCCTTCGTTCTCTGGTTATGTGAGAAAAAACGTGGTTCCTTTCCCAGGGTCCTGTGCTGGGAGCATCCTGTCAGTGAAAAATAGTGACTATTCTCTCACAAGCTGTGGTGTGGTTATGGAGGGCTGGTTAACCATAGGTCTGTAGAGAGGGCATCATCTCTCTTGGCACACAAATTGCTTGGAGATGACGGTTGTGCTTCTAGCCCTGAGGCAATTTCTTTGAATTTTTGAAACATTTGTATAATTAGTTAATCTACTTCATTGAAACCTAATATTGAGTAAAAGTATTTACCTAATTATTTACTTGCAATGTATCTTGGTTTAGTCTGGGCCTCGAAGGATCCATCTGTTCTATCCTTCATGGCCTGTGAAACGAAGGCTGCATTTTGATGCAGCATTTGAAGAAGCCTTCAAATTGGGACCGTCTTCATTGCGCTGCAGCCTTCAAAGAATGCAGCCCCTGAATTGGGACACAGCTATAGCAGTTGCTGTTTGGAGCACAATCCTTACAAGCATCAGATGTGGACATTTAACTGCAAGGCAAGCAGAGCGAGGGAGAGAGACAGAAAGCACATGGCAAAAACACACCCACACAGAGTAAAATACACACTCCAAAACATATATGCATATTATACGTCCCCAGGACGCAACAACATAATTAGATTAATATCAGCTACATTATATCATACAGAGATGTTTTATTAGTAATCTTTAAAACATATATGGGCTAATGAGAGAGTGAAGAGTGTGCCATTGTTCTCTACAGGTTGAGTAAGTGTGGTGTCACAGATGAAGGTTGTGCTGCTCTGGCTTCAGCTCTGAGATTAAACCCCTCACACCTGAGAGAACTGGATCTGTCTGAGAATAAACTAGGAGACTCGGGAGTGAAGCTGCTCTTTGCTGTACTGGAGAATCTTCACTGTAAACTGGAGAATTGGAGGTAAAATCATATCTCTGATAGTCATATGATATGGTCCTCAAAGAGACATATTTTAAAATAGTTTATAGTGAGACCAAATCAGTGTATCATAGTAATTAACATGATTTGAGACAAATCACATTTAACATAATCACAGTTAATGTGTTTGATGTCTAAAGCTAAAGCTGATTTCATTCATCTTCACTCTCATCACATCACATCAGCAGCAAGGATATAAAAGGCCAGGGAGGCACTTGCCCACTCAGATTGACAGTTGATCCACAAATGGGACACAATAGGCCATATAATACAGAGATGCTTTATTAGTAAACTTTAAAACACTCACGGGTTACAGAGAGAGTGAAGAGTGTGTCATTGTTCTCTACAGGATGTATGATTGTGGTGTCACAGATGAAGGTTGTGCTGCTCTGGCTTCAGCTCTGAGATCAAACCCCTCACACCTGAGAGAACTGGGTCTGTCATATAATAATCTAGGAGACTCAGGAGTGAAGCTACTCTCTGCTATAGTGGAGAATACTTACTGTAAACTGGAGAAACTGAGGTGAGATCATATGTGACTCTCACATGAAATGGTGTCACTGTGAATTTTGTCATTTCAATAATTAATAAAATAACATAAAAAATGGAATAAAATGCATGGAAAACTAACCATTATTACATTAATTACAAAGAAAATTATTTAAAAAACATGATCAAATTGCCATACATTACATCTGTTCATAAGATGTAAGTGAAAATGGAAACACTTCACGACAAGGTTTCATCAGTTTATATTAGTTAACTATTTAGTTAACGAGAACTAAGAATTAACAGTCTTCTACAGCAGTGTTTCCCGACCCTGTTCCTGAAGGACCCCCAACACTGCATGTTTTCTTTGTCTCCCTAATCAAACACACCTGATTCAACTCATCAGCTAATTATCACATAAGGATATAACAGTTGGTTGTGCAGCACATCATAGGAGAAAGCTGGTTAATTTAGAGCTTTTTCCACTATTTTCCAGGTTTAAAATCTACATTGTGTCAATGTCACAGATTATGGAGTGGCAAAACACTATAGTACATTGATGAAATGTCTGTGTCATAATTATTCATTAGACTGTGTGTTCAAGACATTTCTCTTTCAGTTATTCATGACAGCACTTTGCGCTTTTCTATGACCGATGCTTCAAACTGTAAGATCATGTATTGATTTAGAGAGGTCTCAAGTGTTTGTGTCCATGGTATAAGAGTTTGAGGGTGTTGGATCACTTTCCCCACGATGCTGTCAGGGCGAGACTCTGGCTGCGGGCGGTTGGTTGGCCATCAACTACTAACACAGTCAAACTGTTTATATGTAGTAAGCATTTTTCTGAGGAGAACTATGATAATTCATATCTTCTTTCTCCCCTGCCCTATATTTTTGTGATATACAGTTTTAATTTTCTATATCAGTTTTATATAATCTTTCTCTCTCACACACATGCTCATATAGAAGACATAATCTCTTAGAATAACAATAAAACTCACTGACATATTGAATAAATTGTTTTAAAAAAGAGAGATAAAGTTATAAACACAATTAAGAAAAAAAAAAGTCCTGCTTGAATTTGACTGCAGGTATGTTATGATAATCTTTTGTGCTCTGTGACTCAGACCAAGATCCATCTAACATAGTCATTTGAGCATATGTCATTGGTTTTCTCTTTGATAATGAAGTCTTTGTTGATCTGAGAGAGTGTGTCATTGTTCTCTACAGTTTGAGTGATTGTGGTGTCACAGATGAAGGTTGTGCTGCTCTGGCTTCAGCTCTGAGATCAAACCCCTCACACCTGAGAAACCTGGATCTGTCTGAGAATAAACTAGGAGACTCAGGAGTGAAGCTGCTCTCTGTTGTACTGGAGAACTGCAAACTGGAGGAACTGTGGTAAGATCATACGTGACTTTCACATTAAACTGAGTCGCTGTGAATTATATAATTTAATTTATTCATAAGGTAACAAAATTAAAAAGGGAAATCAAATTATTATTACATTAATTAAAACAATTGGGAGTTGACAATTACCATTTATTAATTTTAATTTGTGTTCAAGGGTTCAATCTCTCTTTTTTGATTTAAAGTGAGTGAGTGATTGATCTGTAAATGATTGAATGCATGACCTGCTCCTCAGTAAGGTGATACGATCAACATTTAACACTCTTTACTTTAAACACAATCTCAGCAAAGTCAGGACTTAAGTACATGAGGAACAATATTAATTCATCCTTAATGACCATCACATCCATCTTTTTTCTGTGATCATCTTTCCACATTATTTAATGTTATATGCATAGTTTGTTAAATCAGTTTTTTATAAGCTTTCCCTCTGACACTAGCACACATAAATAACATGGTAAAACTCACATTAAAACCTGGTGATTTGCGCTTTTTTTAATAATTAAGTCTCTTTATATCTGATCTGTGTGTCTGAACAGAGAGATTAAAGTGTGTCTCATTGTTCTCAACAGGTTGATGAAGTGTGGTGTCACAGATGAAGGTTGTGCAGTTCTGGCTTCAGCTCTGATATCAAACCCCTTACACCTGAGACAATTGGATCTGACTGAGAATGATCTAGGAGACTCTGGAGTAAAGATGCTCTCTGCTGGACTGGATAATCCTCACTGTAAACTGGAGAAACTGTGGTAAGATCACCTCTATAATAAAGACATGCGGTGAATAAGGATTAATATGTAGATATTGCATTCAATATATCCTTTGGCGTAAGCCCCATCAGCCGATTCAGCAACAGATTCCTGCTTAAACAGTCAGATCCTGCCGGCAGCAGAAGGCAGGGGTGAGGAGTTTACAAGAAAAAGAAAATTTAGATCAAAATTTATTAGTATACCCCAAAAGAAAGTAAAACTAACAGTTAAATAAACCAAACAAACTACAAACCTGGCAACAGACACAGGTTACAGTGAATTGTTTTTTGTTTTGTTTTAAATCACGAATGCTTGGATGTAAATCAACTTACCTTGCAATGCTTGTGCAATCGAACCACCCTTGCAAAAGCGTGAGCATTGCTTCAAAATGTGTAGCTGCAACTGAAAAGGTGGAAGTGGTGTGTGGTTCACCTGAACCAGGGCTGTTATGATATCAGATTTGTCACTACATGATTTTCTTCAATACCTGCATATCATGACACACCTAGACTGAACAAATAAGAAATTAATCAAAATACTGATTAACGTAAATTAGTAAACTAAAATGTAATAATTCCCAGAAATACCAAGAAATAAATCATTGCAATATGAAGGAAAACCAATTATAAATAAAACAAGATTGACTGAATAAACTCTCAACAAAATAACATGAGCACCTCAGAATGCTAATGAAACTGCACAATCAATCGCTAGTGTGCACATACCAGTGTCATCATATTATGTGTAAATATAATCACAGAGAAAGAGTCATTTATTAGAGATTTATGAAGTGAATACTGAGTGAAAAGAAACTACATAAAAATTTACTGTAATCATGAAATATAAGCTCCCCATCAACCTCATACATTTACTGGGGCTATTAAACTGATAAACAGAAATGCATGCTCTTTAATGTTCATTCATTTTTAAATTGATAAAAAAATTTCTCAGAGTCTCTCTCACCTTATCACACGGTTAGTTTGATTGTGATCATGAGAAATACTTTATTGATCTGATCGGAGAGAGTAAAGAGTGTGTCATTGTTCTGTACAGGTTGAGTAAGTGTGGTGTCACAGATGAAGGTTGTGCTGCTCTGGCTTCTGCGCTAAGATTAAACCCATCACACTTGAGACAACTGAATCTGTCTGACAATAAACTTGGAGACTCAGGAATGAAGCTGCTCTCTGCTGTAGTGGAGAATCCTTACTGTGAACTGGAGGTTCTGGGGTAAGATCATCTCTAAAATAAAGACTCAGAGTGAATAAGGATTAATATGTAGATTGGGCATAAAAAATATCCTTTGGCGTAAGCCCCATCAGACGGTTCAGTGAACCGTCAGATCCTGCCGGCGGTTGAAGGCAGCAGTGAGGACTGTACCTGAAAAGGAAAATTTAGATCTAAATACATTATTATCCTCCAAAATAAAGTAAAACTAACAGTTAAATAAACCAAACAAACTATGAACCTGACAACAGACGCAGGTAAGAGTAAAGAAGTTTAATTAAATCTTTTATTTTATTACCTTGTAATGCTTGTGCAAACAGACCACCCATGCAAAAGCGTGAGCATTGCCTCAAAATGTGAAGCTGCAACTGAAAAGAGGGAAGTGGTGTCTGGTGTGCCTGAACCAGGGCTGTGACCATATCAGATTTTTCACTACATGATTATCGTGTCCAAAATTATTCACAATAAAAATATATATTGCAATATCTATAGATATCTTAAAAAAAAGAATAATAAGGTTATCAGTCATCAATTCATCTGTACTTTGCTAATTGGTGTGATTCTTCAAAAAATAAGAAAAAACACACATTGCATTCAAAAGGAATTATTACACTTAATGGCGACCAGTTTGAAAAAACGGTAACACTTTATAACAGGGCTTAAAAACATTAAACAATAATCAATCAGTTCGCCGCGAACAGAATCAGTATTTTATCATTTTTGTTCATGCGTTCCTTCTGTAATATTATCGTTCTAAAAACGGATTGATTTAAAAAAAAAAACAGATTAATAACATTCTTTTTTTAACTGGTAACCCAATGTGTAAGGGTTAATGTTTTATGTATTTGAGGAGCAGAGAAGAGAGTCATTGGGCCCTATTTTCACGATTTAAGCGCATGGTCTAAAGTGCACGGCACAAGTGCACTTAGGGCGTGTGGGGAATCCACTTTTGCTAGTTTACAGGAAAAATGGTTGCACACCTGGCGCATGGTCTAAAAGGGTTGTCCCTATTTTCTTAATGAGCTTGTGCTTTTTGTGCATTCTCGCGTTTGACGCGAATTCGCGTCTGCCGCCCGAGTTGAAAACTCTGAACTTCTGCGTCAATTCGCGCCGCGTTAACCAATCAGAAGCCTGCTTGCTGCTGCCACGTGGTGAAGTGACAGTTTATAATGTTATTTATGTTTGGCCTCAATAAATTATTTTGTAATATGACTAAAATGCTTGGTGTGCAAAGCAAATGTTTCACATAAAAACTTGATTTAAATATATGAGAGATACTCATTTTGTATTGAATGCTATTTATTCCATATCTATTCTAGATAATATGAAACATTATTATTCTAATGTAAATACAACAAACACAATTTAGTGTATAAAAACTTTTTTTTAAATCACAGGACAGGTTTCACTTTTGGAGGCTGGCTCCATTTATTATCAAAACAAAAATAAATGACAGATTAGGTGGGTGCGGGCGAGGGTGAACCTCGCGCCGGGGTGTAGAGCGCGGGCTCGACAGGCATAGACCAATAGAGGCCGAGGCCTTATACGGCCTACACTGTCCTCGTCAGCGTCCTCAACGTTAGGTCCACCAAACCTAGCTCCTGGAGCAAATTGTGAAACTCCTGAAACCCTCCGGAGGGTCTGATGGACCCGAGTACAGCGACGATGTCCCCTATGCAGCTGTTTCTACTCTCCAGAGCATATATGAGCGGTGACTCTCTCGATTAATGCTAATGCTAATGCTCGATAAACGTCTAAAAAGATGGCCGCCAAGGGGTTTCGAAAATTTCGCATCCGGATTTCGCCTCCGACGCGCGTAAATTTCGCTTCAAACTTTTGTTTTTACCCGCGTCAATTTCGCCATTGACACGCGAATTAACACAAAGTGGTCAAGCGTATAACAAGACGCGGCAGGCGCGAATTTGATGCGCTATTCGTGTCCGGTATTTTGAGGCTAAAATAGGTGTTTTTCACATATTTAAAATTTTTTTGACTGTAAAATTCTAAAACAATGTGCTATCTTCATGTGCAAGGTGTCATCTTTTTCAGATAAAAATTAGCTTCCAACAAATTACAGTCATTGACCATTACTGTGTGTGGTGAGTTTTTAAATAGAATATAAATAGACAAAAATTTAAAAAACGAGAATAAAGGAAGAAAAATCTCGAACGATAGATACTAACGCTTTAAAGTTAAAAAATGAACTATAATACATATATACAAGTCTTTTTTGTGACATTGGGTTGCACAGTTTTTATTTAGGACACTTTTTTTCATACACGCACACCCATACAAATGCATGCATACATAAACACGCACACATACACATGCACACATACACATGCACACACCACATGCAAAGATACGTGAAAGAGTAACGGCCATCCACCTCCCAAATTTCATTAAACATCATCCCAATCCCCTCTTCTGCTGTCTACCACTTCTTTAGCCATGTATTTGTTCATTTCTTTATTAATTTATGCAATCCAAAACACTCTAATCTGCCGCGCTTTGTATCTCTCTGTTCAAATCCTTCCTTCCCGCTCTGCCAGAAAACTGCTGTCATTTGCTGACGGAAAGCTTGCAATTACCGTAATAAGCCGTATATTGCGTCTGAACACACCTCGTTTTCAGACCAGCACGCCCATGGGCGCACAAATGGGTGCAACTACATTTGCTATTTAAACAACGTGGTGCAGGACGTGAAAATGATAACTGCATCGGGCTGAACCTTGCAAAAAACACTTGTCGTGCCTGGCGCTGCATTGCACCAGACGTATGATAGGGCCTTTAGTCTGGTGTTTGCCATTTAGTCATAGCCAATACAGCTTGTGAATCTTTTATAACAAGATTTTGGCCAAATGCATTAAACAACAGGAAAAACTGAGCGCCCAAATCGGTACAATAACCTTGTAACTTGTAAGATGATGATAACATTATGTTAAACTCACTGCCTCAGATACAGCCGTTAATGACTGACAAAAACATTTGAACTCAATTCAAGCATGATTTTGGGAAAATTTGAATAATACATACGCAAGTGTCTGACCGTACATAAAGCCACAATACTAACTTTGACAAATGGGGTTTAATTATTTAAAAATACCTTTTTCCTGCATAGTAGTGGTTCTACACTATCCTGCAATTTTTGTTGGTTTGAAAAAACACCATGCTGGATATTACCTTCATTCATTTCCATATTACTTTAACGGTTGGCGACGTATCCTCAAAAAAACTCTGAGATCCAAAAGATAATGCCATCAATTTACCTATGATGACTTGACAGCTGAGTGCGAATGACAGCTGAGTTACTCACATTGGAATGCGTCAATGTTACATTTGCATAGGCTGTACTATTTGAATTCATGATTGGTTGATTTAGTTATTACTTTATAGTTAATTAATAGTTTATAAACTGTAGTTAATACATTAATAGACTATATAAATATAGTGAGTTTTTCATTCATTGTCACTGTAATTAACAAAATGTTGTTATTTAATTAGCTCATATGTAAAGAGTTAGATAATGGTTTGAAAACAACTTATAAAGCGGGCACACTCTCTCTCTCTCTCTCTCTCTCTCTCTCTCTCTCTCACACACACACACACACTCTCTCTCTCTCTCTCTCTCTCTCACACACACACACACACACATTTATTTATTATCAAGTAATGTTTAGGCTTAATGTGTGTCATTGTTCTCTACAGGATGTATGATTGTGGTGTCACAGATGAAGGTTGTGCTGCTCTGGCTTCAGCTCTGAGATCAAACCCCTCACACCTGAGAGAACTGGATCTGACTGTTAATAATATAGGAAACTCAGGAGTGAAGCTGCTCTCTGATCTTGAGGATGACCCACATTATAAACTGGAGAGAGTGTGGTAAGAATAGATTTAACATCATCCTATTTTTATTTAAATTTCAAATGGCTGTTTTACTCCCTAGGAATAAAAGTAAATTGTACTAGGTTCAGTAACATCACGTGTGTGTGTGTGTGTGTGTGTGTGTGTGTGTGTGTGTGTGTGTGTGTGTGTGTGTGTGTGTGAATATTTTGTCTGAGATAATCAGATTATGAGTCTTAAATTCAGCTTCAGTTTCTGTAGGTCTCTGAACTTTAAACTGTGATTAACATGAGTTTAATTCTGCTCATAGTATTGTGACTGATTGTGAAAATAACATTTACTGTTATTTTCAGCTTTTACCCTTTAACTGTCTCTATGTGTGTGATAATCTGAGATTTGGATTGTCTTATTAAATGATATTAAATTTGTAGTGCAGTGTAATGATCATTTCTGCTGGTTCTGTATCAGCTGTCCTTTGTGTCCGTTTGTAAAGTGACTAAGCACCGGACTGAAGCTATATTATCATATCTGAGAATGAATTAATATAGCTTTTCCAGTTTCTATATGTGACAGATGTAATGTCTTATACTGCATATGTGATTGTTTGTGTTTTATCTTAGGTATTAGTTGACAGTCTGATCTTCTGATGACCATCTGATGGTGAATAAGGATCCACTACTGAGACTCACAGTCAACAGAATCAACAGAGACTGAAGATACAGTGACTTCACTGTTATAAATGAAGACTTTATTTAGATTGCATCAATCCTGACAGACCTGATGAGGTGGCAGTGAAACACCTTTTATTTCACAGTAGCAAATTACAGTTTTCATTCATAGATGTACCATTTTATTTGTGTAAACGCTCAGTATTTGGTCAAAAAGGTTGACTTTATTACAGAGATTTGAGTTTTGTTACAGAGATAATATAGAGCCTGAATATGTTTGTGTTTGTGTTGTACTAGCAGAGGGAGACAAAGACTAATCAAAGATTAATTTTTCATGATTATGAAAGAGGAAAAAAAGATAATTTTTTGACTACAAACAATGGAAACTTGAGTGTGTACATCATATTCTCAATGATAGTTGTATTGCATGTGTATTAATGTATTTAGTTTTATAAGTATTTAAAAGCAAAACATATACTAATGGCTGGACAATTCAATTTTTATATAATTTTGCTATTATATTTTTTATTCAGACACATTTATTTATTTATATTATTATTATTATTTTAATATTATTATTATTATTATATATAAACTCACCTAAAGGATTATTAGGAACACCTGTTCAATTTCTCATTAATGCAGTTATCTAATCAACCAATCACATGGCAGTTGCTTCAATGCATTTAGGGGTGTGCTCCTGGTCAAGACAATCTCCTGAACTCCAAACTGAATGTCAGAATGGGAAACAATCGTGATTTAAGCAATTTTGAGCGTGGCATGGTTGTTGGTGCCAGACGGGCCGGTCTGAGTATTTCACAATCTGCTCAGTTACTGGGATTTTCACGCACAACCATTTCTAGGGTTTACAAAGAATGGTGTGAAAAGGGAAAAACATCCAGTATGCGGCAGTCCTGTGGGCGAAAATGCCTTGTTGATGCTAGAGGTCAGAGGAGAATGGGCTGACTGATTCAAGCTGATAGAAGAGCAACTTTGACTGAAATAACCACTTGTTACAACCGAGGTATGCAGCAAAGCATTTGTGAAGCCACAACACGCACAACCTTGAGGTGGATGGGCTACAACAGCAGAAGACCCCACCGGGTACCACTCATCTCCACTACAAATAGGAAAAAGAGGCTACAATTTGCAAGAGCTCACCAAAATTGGACAGTTGAAGACTGGAAAAATGTTGCCTGGTCTGATGAGTCTCGATTTTTTGTTGAGACATTCAGATGGTAGAGTCAGAATTTGGCGTAAACAGAATGAGAACATGGATCCATCATGCCTTGTTACCACTGTGCAGGCTGGTGGTGGTGGTGTAATGGTGTGGGGGATGTTTTCTTGGCACACTTTAGGCCCCTTAGTGCCAATCGGGCATCGTTTAAATGCCACGGCCTACCTGAGCATTGTTTCTGACCATGTCCATCCCTTTATGGCCACCATGTACCCATCCTCTGATGGCTACTTCCAGCAGGATAATGCACCATGTCACAAAGCTCGAATCATTTCAAATTGGTTTCTTGAACATGACAGTGAGTTCACTGTACTAAAATGGTCCCCACAGTCACCAGATCTCAACCCAGTAGAGCATCTTTGGGATGTGGTGGAACGGGAGCTTCGTGCCCTGGATGTGCATCCCACAAATCTCCATCAACTGCAAGATGCTATCCTATCAATATGGGCCAACATTTCTAAAGAATGCTTTCAGCACCTTGTTAAATCAATGCCACGTAGAATTAAGGCAGTTCTGAAGGCAAAAGGGGGTCAAACACAGTATTAGTATGGTGTTCCTAATAATCCTTTAGGTGAGTGTAGATACAGTGACTTTACCTTTATGAATGTCATTTAGATTTCAACGACAGACCTGATGAGGCGGCAGTGAAACACCTTTTATTTCAGAGCAGCAAATTACAGTTTCTCATTCATAGATTAACTATTTTATTTGTAGAAATGCACAGTATATAAATTCAAGTTTTGTTACAGAGAAAATATAGAGCCTGAATATGTTTGTGTATGTGTTGTACCAGCAAAAAAAATTAAAGATTCATTTTTCATGATTATGAAAATAAAACAAAAACAGTTAAAGCTCATACATTTTGTTTCTAAACACTCGAATCATGATAAAAGCAGACACGCTTTTGACACATTTCTATAGCAATCTTCTAACGGCAGCTTTAATGATGCAATGACTTTACCAATCAGTGATTAGCTCTTTTACTTAGATATCTTACTTGGATAATCAAAAATATATTTTGTTAACATCAAAACTGCATCTAAGAAAAAAAATGGATACCTCCTAGTTGTTTAAATAAATGTTTTTAGAAAATATTCCACATATAGAGCAACTAAACGTTTTTAATTTATTTTAACGGTGCTATTCAAAGTTGTGAAATCCACAACATTCAAACCACCCTGACTATGTGGACTGCATAATGTATTTTTCTTTGTATAATGAGGTTTGTTTTTCCAAACTCTTTGGTAAATGTCTTTGGTACGAATAGAGCGTGGGAGAAATATAAAGTTATGGGTCTTCACCCGTCTAGAGATATCTGTCACAAACTGTCAACTTAGTTTTCATTTTCATGGAGGTTTAGTTTGCTTGTCATTATTTTTGCATCTCGATAGTTAAAGGAAAGGTAGTAGATAAAACATTCTTCATTAATGGTGAGGCAATACCAACAGTTTCTGAGAAGCCAGTGAAGAGTCTTGGGAGATGGTACGATGGGGATCTAAAGGACACAGTTCGGGTGGGAGAAGTTAGACGACAAGCAGTGGAAGGGTTGAAGAGCATAAACAGCTGTGCTCTACCTGGTAAACTAAAACTCTGGTGCTTTCAGTTTGGTCTACTGCCGAGGTTGCTGTGGCCACTGACCGTGTACGAGGTTTCTTTGACAACAGTGGAGAAGCTGGAAGCGTTGGTAAGTTCATACATCAGGAAATGGTTGGGAGTTCCACGCTGCCTCAGCAGAGTAGGACTTTATAGTAAAGGAATATTGCAGCTGCCAGTCTCTGCTTTAACCGAGGAGTTCAAGTGTGCCAAGGTCAGACTGGAAATGACCTTAGTAGAGTCACGCGACAAATGTGTAAGGGAGGCAGCCCCTGTGTTAAAAACTGGTAGAAAGTGGTCAGCAAAGAAATCTGTAGTAGAGGCAAAGGCTGCCCTTCAAATTAGGGATATCGTGGGACAGGTACAGCATGGAAGAGGGGGTTTTGGGCTCAGTTTAGCTCCTCCTAAATGGCACAAGGCAGGCCCAGCTCAAAGGAGGAAGCTGGTAGTCAACGAGGTGCGACAGCAGGAGGAGAGGATGAGGTGTATAAAGGCCATTTCACAGGCCAAGCAGGGAGAGTGGATGAGATGGGAGAGTGTGGAACAACGTAAGATGGGCTGGCAAGACCTTTGGTCAATGGAAGAGAGTAGGATCAGTTTCCTTATTAGGTCAACATATGATGTTCTCCCATCACCGCAGAACCTAAACCTCTGGGTAGGAGAGGATCCCTCTTGTCCTTTGTGTTCATCACCTGCCACATTAAGGCACATTTTGACAGGATGTAAGGTGGCTCTTAGCCAAGGTCGGTTTACTTGGCGCCATGACCAAGTACTACGATGTTTGGCTTTAGCATTAGAAGGCAAGCGTAACATGACCAATAAGTTGCCACCTGTTCTAGCAAAACATTACACGCAGAAGACAATATTCCTCCGCCCAGGCGAGCATCCACCAAGAAAAGGTGTTAACACCAATTCTCGCCCAGGACAACTGGAAGCTGCTAGGGACTGGAAGATGCTGGCTGATCTTGACCAACGGCTTATTTTTCCACCTGAGATTGCCACCACTAACCTACGACCAGATATTGTTTTGTGGTCTGGATCAGCACGCATTGTTCAACTGATAGAGTTAACAGTGCCATGGGAGGATGCGGTAGATGAGGCATATGAGAGGAAGAAACTGCGGTATGCTCATCTGGCCACTGAAGCAGAACAGCGAGGATGGAGAGTCCAGGTTTATCCAGTGGAAGTGGGTTGTCGAGGTTTTGTGGCACACTCTACAACCCGGTTCCTCAGAGACGTCGGATTCAGTGGCCAAGAGTTGCGTCGCACAGTAAAGAACTTATCTGAAGCAGCAGAAAGGAGCAGCAACTGGCTGTGGTTGAGACGGAAAGATTCTAGCTGGCTGTGTACAGGCCGCCACGCTACGGTTTCGTAGAGTTCTTGAAAACTTGAAGAGTCTGTTGGTTTGTTTGTATACGTTCCTGTGGATATTGCGTGAATGAGGGGTGGTTGGGTAGATATTGTGTTTTGCGGTAGGTGGTATGCCATACGGAACCGTTGTCCACTGAAACTGCATATTAACGCACCAGTGGGGCTCGACAGCCTTAGTCAACGGGTTGGCGCGTATGGTTGGGTCGCGGAGAGATTGTGATATTGTGGTTAGGTCTCAGCAGCAGGAGGGATGTAGAGGTCAGTAAGCTGGGCTGAGTTGAGTGGGGGACGGAGGGGGGTGACTCTGGGACGCCAGAGTCACTGTCGAGCCCTCTTGAGGTGTCGTGGGCTAGTCGACGAAACACTGAGGACGGAAGGTGCCCACTTGAAGACCCTAGAGATGTCCCCTACTCGGTTCAATCCAGACGGTTGTCGTGCTGGTCCTGTAGTTGCAGCCGTCGCGTGCGCTAACGTGCCAAGTACACTGCTGCCGTTAACGCCGGACAGAAGGGGAGTCACACTACCTTATGGAAGAAGCGTAAATGGATGGAGAAGCATAGTTTACTGTAAAGCTACGTCTTAGTGTTGCTTATCTTGGCGAAAGCCGAGTACAAATCAGCATGAAGTTTTAACATCTACTCTCGTGTAATGGAAATCATGCTTGTCATTATTTTTGTTTCTGTATTTTCCTGTCTATGTTCACGTTTCCCGCCATTTCTTTGTTACCATGGATATTAATTTAATAATCACAGCTGTTTGTATTTGATGCATGGTCGGTTATTTTTTGTGTTACGTGCACTCTGTTACGCTTTGTGGATTATCTGACTTTGATTTATTAAATACACTCATTTCCGAACCTTTTGACGCTTCTTCATTTGTGGACTTTTATAGTTGTAACAGAATAACTGATCACAAAATTTATTTTGCGAAGTCACTGCCGAAGCCAGCAGTGTCGCACGTTTCCATATACCCTCCATCTGCGCCCCGGAAAAGATAGTTAGCTATACTATAATTAAACAAATGGATGAAGTAATACTTAAAGCAATATCATATTTTTTAAATAAGATATGGTGGAAGGACAACTGCCTTTATCCTAGAAACTAGCTGTCGTAATTCCCATTCCCAAACCAGGGAAAGATTTTTCAATAGAAGGAAACTATAGGCCGATAAACCCTACATTCTTTTACATTATGAGCTATGGTATGTATGAAGGAATTCATCCAGGAATTAAAAGAGCATTATATGCAGATGCTGGAGCAATGAGGAAGAGATGTTCAATATATTGTGCATAAATAAACAGTGCAGTTGTGCAGTCAAAATGTGTTGTCAGTTTTTTTTTTACAAAAAAAAGAGGATTGCAGAAAATATTAAACTTTATTTATATATACAGCCACTAGAGAGGTTAACAAAATGTAAATATTAAGGTCTATGGTTTGACTCTAAATGAACATGGATAATTTGTGTCAATTACATTGAAGAGAAATGCAGCAAAGCACTAAATCTAATGTGATGTAAAGTAGGCCAAGAATCGGCGACAGATAATACTGTGCACTTCTACGGTCTGTTATAGACTATGGATGTATTAAATATGGATCTGCATCAATCAATAAATCTGTAGAGGTTAGATAGGTGCAATTAAAACAACTCCAATCTCAGCAATGCAAGTTGAAACTGGAGAGTCATCAATAGACATAAGACATCAAAAATTATCTGTTGCTTACTCGATCAATTTACAAGGGCATGAATCAGATCAACAATAATATAGGGGAGCTAAGAAACTTAACAGGAACAGGGTTTGCAGAAAGCAAAGAAATGGGCTGCAGGAATGTCACTAAATAATATATAATTTTCATCAACGGTTACAATTCCCACAATCAACCTGAAGTTAATTTACAAATTCATGATAGTATTAAAAAAGGACAGAATATGACAATATTTAGAGCTATAAAATAGAATATATTAGAACAGTTTATTATGCATTTCTTTCAGAAAGCTCAAGAAACCCAGAGATAGGCCGTACTGGGGTGTGTTTCCCAAAACAATAGTTGCTAACTAAGTTAGCAACTTTGTTGGTTGCAATGCAATTTCCCATTGCCAACCAACTAAGTTGCTAACAGGTTAGCAACTATGGTTCTGGGAAACGCACCCCTGATCAGCATTTTATGTTCCAGAATTTAAAATAGGAAAATATGGGAGGTTAACAAATGGGTCTTCAGTATTCACTGCAGAAATGGTGGCAATTCAGTGATGTTAAGAAGTGATGGCAAATATGGTTGTGATTTGTTCAGATTCAATGGAATAACTTATAAGTCTTCAAATATTTCAAAGAGTTAGATATGATATCTTCATAGAAAAATTGAGTATAATGTATAAGACAGGCTGGAATAATAGTTAATTTTGTTTGGGTACCAGCACATTATGATATCAGGATGTTACGTTCCACGTGGGGGTTTGTTTTGTTTTCACTAGTCTGTGCACGCTGGTATACTTCGCACGTGTTGATAGTATATGCTCATTATCTGTTTCTGTTTCTAGCTCACTCTTGGCTGGCAGGCTGCTGTGATTGGCCTAGCGGGACGTCACTCATCGTTGGGGCGGCGCCCGGGAGCCAATCAGAGTTGACCAGCTGGGTTCAAAAGGATGGCGTTTTCATTCATTCGATCTCTCGGAAGCGGCCATGAGCTCGTGTAGCGTTGTGAGGTTACTAAACCTGTGACTGGAGATTCATATAGTGATGTCTGGCTCTTTGTAGTGGAATGAGTTGGGTGCTGTATGCTTTGTTTATATGTGCCTTACTATTCAGTATGTTTTAGTTGTAGAAATCATAGTTTCAATGTGTATCCTAGTTTGACGCTGTGGGGTCCTGTAATTCGACTCTCTCTCTGGGAAAGAGAACGACAGGTCAGTATGCCGCGGTATACATAATGCCCGTAGTGTTTATTTGTTAGATACACTAGGTTAGGAGTGAGCGCCACTCTGTGTATGTTTTGTTTTAGTAGTTAGTTTATTTAGGTGCCGGATGCACCGAAGAATTCGGTTTTCTTTTCACCTTTTTCTTTGGTTAGGATTAGGTTTAGTATAAGGATTGTTTTGTTATATTCTGTTCTTTTCTTTGGCGCCACTTTTTGGTTCTCTTTCCTATTATTTGGTTATTGTAATTTTTTTGTAAACATTGTAAATAGCACACTCATTTTTCATCCAAACTGGAACTAGTGGCTTCGGCTTTGTGACAATAAAATCCAGTTTGTTTCTCTTCAAGTTGAGTCTGTCATGGTTTTCTCTCCACCGTATTCCTCCATCAGCAGTGCTAATAAAACAAATGTTGCGTAACATCTCCTAGACTTTAAAAGATCGTAACATTTAATGGGGGCTCGTCCGGGATAACTTTATATTTTTATTGTTTCCCGAGTTATTATCTACTGCTGATGTGAGTGGTGGAATGACCATGTTCAGTACTTTCCTTGTAGAGTGTTAATTCGCGAGGCAGTGATTAGTGGATGGGCTGGTTGATTGTATGGTTAGTGATTCTGATAAGAGTAATGGCTGATTTTGATTTAGACACCTTTTTGAGTGCACCTACGGTTGAGCAGTTAAATAAATGTAGGAAAGATGATTTACTGCGGATCGCTGCTCATTTTCAGGTTACTGTTTCGAAGCAGCGGCTTAAAAAAGAGATTAAGTTTGCTGTATCCCAAAGGTTGGTTGAACTTGGTGTTTTAGTGTTGCCTGCAGGTGGTGGGAAGTTTTTCCTGGTGCTGATAGTCGCCCTGAGGAGGAGGAGCAGAGCGAGACGGCTGAGGTAGAGGGTTCTGAAGCCAAAGCTGTTTTGCCGCCCTTCGAACCTTTTTCGCCGGACTCTGATGAGTCTATAGGAGGTGATGCGCGACTGAAGGTTCGTATAGCGCGACTCCAGATGGAGACACGCGAACGGGCAGAAGTCCGTCGAGCGGATTTGGATTTTCGACTGGAAGTCCGCAGACTTGAAATCGAGGCGGAGACGCAGATTAAGCTGCGTGAACTTGAATTGAATGCAGCCAAAGTGACACCTGTTCCAGTTGTGCAACCTTTACCGCCCGCTGATGCTTCAGCAGGGGCTGGGCCGGTGAGAACCACCTTTGAGGTCAGTAAGCATATTTCCCTTGTGCCGCAGTTTCGAGAAACAGAAGTTGACTCATATTTTAGTGTGTTTGAGAGGATTGCTTCCATACTCCATTGGCCTAAAGAGGTTTGGCCTTTGCTGCTGCAGTGTAAGCTGACTGGTAAAGCTCAAGATGTTTGTGCTACGTTGTCCTTAGCGGATAGCGTGAATTATGAAGTAGTGAAAGCTGCGATTTTGCGTGCATATGAGCTGGTGCCTGAAGCTTATAGACAGCGTTTTAGGGGTCATAAGAAAAATTCTAGTCAGACTTTTGTTGAATTTGCAAGGGAGAAAGGCACTTTGTTTGACAAGTGGTGTACATCTAGTAAAGTGAATGATTTAAAAGACGCGCGGGAGTTAATTCTTTTGGAAGAATTTAAGAATTGTATTCCTGAACGTGTTGTCGTTTACTTGAATGAACAAAAAGTGACGTCTTTGTCTCAAGCCTCCGTTCTGGCAGATGAGTTTTCATTGACGCATAAAAATGTGTTTGCTGCTGCGCGTTTTGAGAAAGCTGCTGTTCAAGTGAGCTCGAGTAGTCCATCTCGACCAAAATCAGGTACTCCAAAATCAAAGGAAGATCGAGAATGTTTTTATTGTCACAAACCTGGCCATTTAATTGCCGATTGTTTTGTACTGAAACGAAAACAGTCAAGTTCTGTACCTAAGAGTGCTGGTTTTGTGAAACGGATTGATTCTAAAAAAATTGAGTGTAACGACAAGCCTGATTCCAGTTACGTACCTTTTCTGTTGGAAGGGTTAATTTCCGTTGCGGGAAATTCTGAGGAACGGGTAAGAGTTCAGATGCTCCGTGATACTGGGGCCATGCAGTCCTTTATTAGTGCTGATGTACTGCCGTTCTCGGAGCAAACGTTTTGTGGCAGTCATGTTCTAGTACAGGGCATAGAGATGGGTCTCGTTCAAGTTCCGTTGCATCAGATTCACTTAGAATCAGAACTATGTACGGGTTTTGTGAAATTAGCTGTTCGTGAACGTTTACCGGTGAGTGGGGTACAAATTATTTTGGGCAATGATTTAGCCGGTGGAAAAATTATGCCTTTGCTGGAAGTCTTCGACAAACCAGTGGCGCTCGAACAGCCTGATGAGTTATCCCAGTCATATCCAGAAATATTTTCAACTTGTGTAGTGACGCGGGCTCAAGCTCGTAAAGCGGATGCTGATGATTTGGCTACATCTTTTATCGCACCTATTTTTATCAGTGATGTGGTATCTGATGACGTTAAAGCTGTTGAGAATGCACATGTTCCAGATACTATGAGTGTAAAGCTGCGCGTGACGCGCGAGAGACTTATTGTTGCTCAAAAACAGGATAAAAGTCTCCAGAAGTTCTTTGCTGCTGCTGTTTCCACAGAGAAAGCTCAAGAGAGAAAAGCTGCATATTTCGTTGAGGACGATTTATTGATGCGTAAATGGTGTTCGGAGATTGGAGATGCTGAATGGAGTAGTGTGTATCAGATCGTGATTCCCTCATGTTACCGACAGCAGGTTCTATCTTTAGCTCATGATCACGACCTGTCGGGACATCTAGGAATTAAAAAAACTTATCACCGAATTTTGAGACATTTCTTTTGGCCTAGATTAAAAACTGATGTCACACAATTTTGTCGCACTTGCCGCACTTGTCAGATCACTGGCAAACCGAATCAAGTCATTCCGTGTGCTCCACTTGTTCCTATTCCAGTGTTGGGAGAACCGTTTGAGCACGTTATCGTCGATTGTGTCGGCCCTTTGCCTAGATCTAAGACCGGTAATCAGTTTTTATTGACCGTAATGTGTACTGCCACTAGATTTCCTGAGGCAATCCCATTGAGAAAGATCACGGCACCTGTCGTAACTAGAGCACTTGTTAAGTTCTTTTCTACGTTTGGTTTACCAAAAATTGTGCAGACAGATCAAGGCACCAATTTTCTTTCAAAAATCTTTTCTCAAGTGTTGTCGAGTTTAAATATTTCCCATAGGGTAGCAAGTGCATATCACGCGGAGAGTCAGGGGGCACTCGAACGTTTCCATCAAACGTTAAAGTCAATGCTTAGAAAGTACTGTATGGAAACAGGGAAAGAGTGGGATGAGGGGGTACCATTGCTTTTATTCGCGATCAGAGAAGCAGTTCAAGAAAGCCTTGGATTCAGTCCTGCTGAACTAGTATTCGGACACACTGTCAGAGGACCTTTGAAAATGCTCAAAGAGAATCTATTATCTGTTGAGTCTAGCCCGAAAATGAACGTGCTGGATTACGTGAGTAAGTTCCGTGAGCGCTTGCATCAGGCTTGTTCCGTGGCAAGAGAGTCACTTGAAGTGGCTCAGGGTAAAATGAAGAGTCTCTATGATCGTAAATCTGTACAGCGTACCTTTAATAAGGGCGATCAAGTGTTGGTGTTGCTGCCTATGGTAGGGTCTGCTTTATCAGCGCGGTTTTCTGGACCATACGAGGTGGTAAGAAAACTTAGTACTACAGATTATGTGATTGGAACTCCAGATAGGAAAAGGAAGACTCGAGTGTGTCACGTGAATATGTTAAAGACTTTTTACAGTAGGGAAGCTGTTCAGAATGTGTCACTTGCAGAAGAAATCATTGCTCCTGTGTTATCTCCTGTGTCATCTCCTGTGTTCACTTGTGCTGCTGTCGAGATCACTGATCCGGAGGATGATGGAGTCGTTCTTCGTCACACACATCAACAATGTGCTCGACTTAAGAATTCTGAGGTATTATCTGATCTTACATCTCATGTATCTCATTTATCTGAACAACAAGGGTGTGATATTATGCAGTTGATTGATGATTTTCCTGCTTTGTTTAATGATGTACCTTCTCGCACTACAGTTTTGGAGCACGACATTAATGTGGGTGATGCTGCCCCGATTAAACAGCATGCATACCGCGTAAATGCAGCGAAAAGAGATGTGATGCGAAATGAGGTTGAGTATCTAGTAGAGCATGGACTTGCTCGGTTCAGCTGTAGTCCCTGGAGTTCTCCATGCTTATTAGTGCCGAAGAGTGATGGCACGGCGCGATTTTGTACTGATTACCGAAAGATAAATGCTGTGACGGTGCCCGACTGTTTTCCTTTACTGCGCATGGAAGATTGTGTTGACAACCTCGGTTCAGCCCGTTATGTCAGTAAGTTAGACTTGTTAAAAGGCTACTGGCAAGTGCCTCTTACGAGTCGTGCTTCTGACATTTCTGCATTTGTTACCCCTGATAGCTTTCTTCAGTACTTGGTAATGGCTTTCGGTATGCTTAACGCTCCGGCTACCTTTCAGCGACTTATTAACATCGTGTTGTCTGGAGTGCCTAAGTGTAATGCCTACTTAGATGATTTAGTAGTTTACTCGACCGATTGGATAGAACACATTTCGTCATTGCGAACAGTTTTCGAGCGTTTGGAGAAAGCTTCGTTGACTTTAAATTTAGCCAAATGTGAGTTTGGGCAGGCCACTATTACGTATCTCGGGAAGGAAGTCGGTCAAGGGGAGGTGCGCCCGTTAGAAGCGAAAGTTACGGCTATAGCTGAATTTCCTGTTCCAACCACTCGACGAGAGCTCCGTCGATTTTTAGGGATGGCTGGCTATTATCGTGGCTTCTGTAAAAACTTTTCGACGATTGCACATCCATTAACTGCGCTTCTTAGTCCATCCCGTGCGTTTCTATGGTCTGATGATTGTCAACATGCTTTTAGTACGATCAAGGATCTTTTGTGTAATACACCTGTTTTAGCCGCACCAAATTACGACACTGCTTTTAAACTTGATGTAGATGCGAGTTCTGTTGGTGCTGGATCTGTATTGATTCAGACAGGTGAGGATGGAATTGATCATCCGGTCTGTTATTTCTCACGTAAGTTCAACAAACACCAGTTGAATTATTCAACGATCGAGAAGGAGGCATTAGCACTTTTAATGTCACTTCAATATTTCGATGTGTATGTCGGATCGAGTAGCATTCCGGTCACCGTATTTACTGACCATAACCCTTTAGTTTTTTTTATCACGCATGTATAATCAGAATCAGCGTTTGATGCGCTGGTCTCTGATTGTACAGGGTTACAACTTGGTGATTAAGCATAAAAAAGGTGTCGATAATATAATAGCCGACGCACTGTCTAGAGCTGCCTATGGTGGCATTTGAGCGAATGCATTTGATCAACTATTTGTTGAGTTAATCCATATAGTTGATTCTTAGGGGGGGAAGTGTTACGTTCCACGTGGGGGTTTGTTTTGTTTTCACTAGTCTGTGCACGCTGGTATACTTCGCACGTGTTGATAGTATATGCTCATTATCTGTTTCTGTTTCTAGCTCACTCTTGGCTGGCAGGCTGCTGTGATTGGCCTAGCGGGACGTCACTCATCGTTGGGGCGGCGCCCGGGAGCCAATCAGAGTTGACCAGCTGGGTTCAAAAGGATGGCGTTTTCATTCATTCGATCTCTCGGAAGCGGCCATGAGCTCGTGTAGCGTTGTGAGGTTACTAAACCTGTGACTGGAGATTCATATAGTGATGTCTGGCTCTTTGTAGTGGAATGAGTTGGGTGCTGTATGCTTTGTTTATATGTGCCTTACTATTCAGTATGTTTTAGTTGTAGAAATCATAGTTTCAATGTGTATCCTAGTTTGACGCTGTGGGGTCCTGTAATTCGACTCTCTCTCTGGGAAAGAGAACGACAGGTCAGTATGCCGCGGTATACATAATGCCCGTAGTGTTTATTTGTTAGATACACTAGGTTAGGAGTGAGCGCCACTCTGTGTATGTTTTGTTTTAGTAGTTAGTTTATTTAGGTGCCGGATGCACCGAAGAATTCGGTTTTCTTTTCACCTTTTTCTTTGGTTAGGATTAGGTTTAGTATAAGGATTGTTTTGTTATATTCTGTTCTTTTCTTTGGCGCCACTTTTTGGTTCTCTTTCCTATTATTTGGTTATTGTAATTTTTTTGTAAACATTGTAAATAGCACACTCATTTTTCATCCAAACTGGAACTAGTGGCTTCGGCTTTGTGACAATAAAATCCAGTTTGTTTCATTTACATTTACATTTAGCTGACGCTTTTATCCAAAGCGACTTACAATTGCTATATTTCAGAGGTCGCACGCCTCTGGAGCAATTAGGGGTTAAGTGCCTTGCTCAGGGACACATTGGTGTCTCACAGTGGATTCAAACCCGGGTCTCTCACACCAAAGGCATGTGTCTTATCCACTGTGCCATCACCACCCCTTTTTTTAATATTTACATTTACATTTAGCTGACGCTTTTATCCAAAGCGACTTACAATTGTTATATATATCAGAGGTCGCACGCCTCTGGAGCAACTAGGGGTTAAGTGTCTTGCTCAGGGACACATTGGTGTCTCACAGTGGCTTCGAACCCAGGTCTCTCACTCCAAAGGCATGGGTCTTATCCACTGCGCCATCACCACCCTCTCTCACACCTTCTCTTCAAGTTGAGTCTGTCATGGTTTTCTCTCCACCGTATTCCTCCATCAGCAGTGCTAATAAAACAAATGTTGCGTAACATCTCCTAGACTTTAAAAGATCGTAACACAGGAAATAAAAGATCTGATAAAATGGCTAAAGATTCACTTAAACTGAACATCCCTATTACAGTTTAATTAAGTAGGATGAAGGAAAAAAGTATAATTAAAGTACCTTGCAATCAGAAATGTGTTGAAAATTAGCACATGTGCTATAACACTTTAAACAATGCATCTGGTTCGTCCAATGTTATTGCTATGTCCATATTAAAAAATAAAAAAATAAAATAGAAATGGAAAAGAAATTGGAATGAATGCAAAACAGCAAGACATTTTTATATAACAGCGTGAGACAAAGTAAAATTACACAAAAATGTAACAAGAAGTTCAGATACTTTTTAACAAGACTAAGGATGGGCCATACAAAACTTAATCCTACACATAATAGGAAAACACAGTACAGGATTATGTGAACTATGCCAAGTAAGTAAAGTAATGGTAAGTAATAACAACACGTGATCAATTGTTTGATCACGTGTTGTAATTCTGTTCAATCAACAGGCCAGAAATCAACTAAAAAGAGAACTACAGAACATAAGATGTAAAGAATTTACAACCAGCAACACATTAAAGGGATAGTTCACTTTGAAATTAATTTTTGGTATGTTTTAGCTTACCTCAAGGGCATCCAAAATGTAGGTGTCTTTGTTTCCGCAGTAGTTTCAATTTTGATATTTTTAGGTCAAACCGTTCTTGTCTGTCAGTCATATAATGCAGGTCTATGGGGTCCACCTCAAAGAGCATGCACAGAGAAGTCCAAATTAAACATGATTTAATGACTCGTAAATGTAAATACACTTTGATGGCCTAAGACACGAAACGAGCGGTTTGTGTGAGAAAACTAACAGTATTTATATCGTTTTTACCTCTTGTAAACACAGCCACGTCCAAGTGATCTGAGGGCGCCGGCGCTTCGGTCTTTTCCGGCAAGCGGCGGAAAGCGCCGGAAGTGATCTCTCGCGCGTGTACGTCATTCATACAATTTTTTTTTTTTTTTTTGACGGTTTAAACATCCCGGATAAACGCAAATAAGTACCATTTTAATTAGCCGTCTTACCTACAATCTCTGTTCTGTGTAAACAATGAGTGACGTACACGCGCGAGCGATCACTTCTGGCGCTTTCCACGCATGCCGGAAAAGACCGAAGCGCCGGCGCCCTCAGATCACTTGGACGTGGCTGTGTTTACAAGAGGTAAAAACGATATAAATACTGTTTCGTTTTCTCACACAAACCGCTCGTTTCGTCTTAGGCCATCAATGTGTACTTACCTTTACAAGTCATTAAATCATGTTTAATTTGGACTTCTCTGTGCCATGCCTGTCAAGTATCCCGTTTTGGCCGGGAAAGTCCCGTATTTTACCATTCTTTCCCGCCGTCCTCCCGTATTAGGATTTTCCCGTAAATCTCCCGTATTTTAACCTGCGTTATTGAAAAATAATAATACCCCGGGCGGAGTAAAAAAAAACAAAAAAAAAACATTCTGTCTCCGTCAGAGCTCTGTCTCCAATCTGAGCTCTGTCACTAGCCTCGCGATAACTACAGGTAATGTAGGTGGCAGTTGTCGCGAGGTTAGTGTGTGAGGTCAGATGATGAGTGACAACCACTGATCTATATAGAATGACATTATATAGATCAGTGGTGACAACGCGGGGGAAACAAAAAACAAACAAAAACAGAGTCGGATGATGGACGCTATGACAGAGCAAGCTAGGCACTCCTGCCAAAAGCAGCAGGGTGGGGGACAGTCACGCGTTTTGTAAGTTTTGTAACTGCGACTTTAGCATCTCTCACGGGGAAGGAATGATGTATTGTCAACACGAGAAAGGGTGTTAAGCATGGTACGAAAGATTGTTACAGAGAATAGGATGATGGTAGACAACAGAACTGTTTGCTCTACTCTCATGTAAAATTAACCACTCTGGCCCAGCCCACAAATACACTCCTTCCAAAACAGTTAATTCAATAACTCACTAAAAGAGTAAAGAAAAGTTATGTGAAATGATAAGAAAAACTGCAAATGTAAAGAAAAACTGTAAAAGAAAAGCAATATGAAAATATGCAAATAAGCCTTTAAATAATGCTCTTAATGTATACCATATATAGGCTATACCATACATATATATAGGCCTACCATACACACACATATATATAGATATATGTGTGTGTGTGTGTTTTCATTTAGGCTATAACACCTGTTTTAAAATGTAAGGGATACTGTAGCTTGGTTGGGGTGGTAGGACTGCTCACGGTGGGAGCCGGAAAATTTCCCTTATTTTCAAATCCAAAACTTGACAGGTATGCTCTGTGCTGCTCTTTGAGGTGGTGACCATAGACCTGCATTATATGACTGACAGACAAGAACGGTTTGACCTAAAAATATCAAAATTGAAAATACTGCGGAAACAAAGACACCTACATCTTGGATGCCCTTGAGGTAAGCTAAAACATACCAAATATTAATTTCAAAGTGAACTATCCCTTTAAACACAAAACAAGGGTCTGGTAAAACTACAGACAGTGACTGAAATCACTTCTCACTCCAGCACAGAGGTGGCGCACCAAAACAGCTGGTATGCGACCCGGCAATAATAAACCCACAGAAAAAGAACTTGTGGCGTAGTGAAGTCGCGCGGCAGTGTTTATCAGAGAGTGTGTGCGTCCACTCGAGAAAAGTGAGTTCAATATTGTTCCTTACATGTTTATTGTTCCTTACATGTTTAAGATTGAATAGAAATCTGTATATCTAGAAATATTCGAGTATTTTGGTCAGAAATCCGCTCGAGTGAAATTATAAGTCATGGATAACCAACTCCCGTGTCATTAGCAAATGAGCGAAACGTCTTAACGATATGAGCGAGAGAGAACACCAGATCAAACAACATGGAGGCTCTAAGAGGAAAGGGAATACAACGCATAAACCTCTCTCTCTCTCTCTCTCTCTCTCTCTCTCTCTCTCTCTCTCTCTCTCTCTCTCTCTCTCTCTCTCTCTCTCTCTCTCTCTCTCTCTCTCTCTCTCTCTCTCTCTCGCCACAAATCGAAAGTGAAAGTAACCTGTCCCATTTTAAGCTGATAAAATATCAACACGAAACAGAAAAACAAAGCATAAAAGTGTTTAGTAGAAACGTTTATCAAAGTTTATGCAGGAATTTCCGTGTGTCTTTATGATGTTAAAGCTGGAGGAGTGGAGAACCTTTATCTTGTAAAAGTTTGATCAACGTGAGTTTTCATGTGGTGACTTGCTCATATAATCTCTGGAGGACATTTTAAGTGCTTGTTTGTTTGATATTAATGTTTAATAACGGGTTTCTTTCACTTCAATGTTTCTTTTGTGTTGGTGTGTCTGGGATTCTTCAGGAGTTTAATAGAGTGTGTAAACACACGTATGATGACTGAGCTTGAGTTAACGCAGTCACATGATCATTTTTCTCCCACATTCCAGATATGTTCAGCTAAATTATGAAGGAAATTATTAATGTTTTTTTAATTTTCGTTTTTCAGTCAGTGGAGGAGATCACACTCATCAGATTCTCCTGCAGCCTCATCATGGCTGACTCACAAGGAATCCGAAATGGAGAATTTTCTACAGGATGCAGGTACTTTCAACAAACACTGTTAAATATTGTATTACAGAAAAAGATTATGACCTGCTTTTGGATGCAAGATGAATGTTTATATTAATATGGTTCCTATTATACAGAATGAACACAGTACTTTTAAGGATTAAACTAAATCTGTTCTCTGTTCCAGTTCAGTCCAGCAGAAGAGCTCAAACCCAGAGTCCAGCTGTGTCTCTATGAAGAGTAACCAGTCTATGGATCCGCCACTAGCATTTAAGAGTGGAGACAAACGTCCTTATACCAGGTACTCAGAATAACATTTCTATAAAAGATGTGCTAAGGGCCGGCCCGTGGCATAGGCGGTATAGGCAAATGCTAAGGGCGCCACCACTCAATACTTTTTTTTTTTTTTTTTTTTTACTAATACTATTTTAAAACCATTAATTCGAAATACTACAAAATAAAGCAAAACAACTCCACAAAAACTTAACTAAGTCCCCCGACTCCGGTCCGGCGCATCAATCTTCCCCCGCCCAGCGAGTGCTTGAAGTGCGCCAGAAACAGCGCACGCGCGCGATCAGTTTATTGTTGGTAATTTGTTGTGTAGCGTCGCCCCTCGCCGCATCCAATGTAGACAGCATTGCTTTCGTTTGAGGGCGCTTAAGACACTCAAGCACTAGAAACGGGCCTGGCAGCTCGCGCCAGGTCTAGACACGGTGAAAGTTACCTCATTGTGACGGATGGCCGAATTTTCATGACACATTTAAATTAGCATTATAGCCTGCGATAGATACAGTGCCAAAAAGAAGAGGACACAACAAGGGGATAAAGACAGAGGTAAAGTGATGTAATGAATGAACAGTTTATCTAATTGCATAGTAGTAAGATACTATAATTTAATGGCAGTTATTTTTGCCTTATAAATTTATGCTAACAGTAGTTCTGAGTTCTTCAGAGCCCCCAGACAATGCGATTTGTAACAATCATGTCAGTCTTATTTAGACGCATTTACTATCACTTATATTATTTAATGTTTTACTATACAGTTGTGCAGGTTTAAGGGGGATATATGGAATTTTTTTAAATTTATTTGCCAAAATTATTAACGAAATTTATAGGCTACAGGTTTATTGTGTTTTATGTAAAATTCACATTAAAGAAGACATTTCGCAGTTTCATTCATGTTGAAAAGACGAAGCGTGCCATAATTTAGTGGAAGATTGCTGCCATCAACTCCCAAACAAACACTTTTGCTAGTGCTCAATGAATAGTCGGTGCATGAATGACATTTGGACGATGACATCACTGTTTTATCGCGGCTATATATAAATTAGATAAATTAATATTTTTTTTACAACAAAATAAACCATCACTGAACATACTTAAGCTTGATTATGACACTATTTTCTTCTAGATCTGCTGTACAGGAGAAGCAAACTTTGTTGCATTATTTTCCTGTTATTACTGTAAAGCTGCCTTGAAATAATCTGTATTGTAGGCTAAAAAGCGCTGTTTAAAAATAAAGGGGACTTGACTTGAATGCTAGATGTAATGCTCTTGCTATATATATATATATATATATATATATATATATATATGTGACTAAATAATCACCAACACAATGATGGGGTGAAATGGGCTGTAATGCATGGGGCACCAGGTAAAATCTTGCCTAGGGCAGCAAATTGGTCAGGGCCGGCCCTGGATGTGCTTATAGTATTAGATTTTTGTATTAGAACAGGTTTTTTAAAAGAGGAGCGATATGACGATGTCAATAGATGGAGATTTTCAACATAGTTTTTCAGTTTGTAAATGTATCCATGCAGCGCAGGACTGCTTAAACACCATAGAGCAGCAAAGAAACACTGGATGAATGAGAAGAGCGAGCGGGACATGTTTGATGAGTTATTAAAAGCACAATAAACCACGACAGAGAACTGTTAGTATTAATCATAATTACTTGATTAATTTAGGAAAATGTATCAATTCAAGGAACCTTGAAGGAATACATTTCGGATAATTAATCAATGTATTCGTCCACCAAATATCTGTCAGTTCTATTAAATTATCACCGTTTTGTCCATAAGCCATAATAATTCAATATTGATCAGATTGATATTGTGATATAGTGGGCGATACAGCAAAAAAAAAAAAATGTTGTGGGTTCAACTGGATAGGCTAACAAAAATATTGATTTTCAGTGAAATAGCCTTTGGTGATGTTGAGATTTCTTTAAATTTCTTTCTGACGTACCGTGTTGGCCCAAAGGGACTTGTTACAAAATCCTGTTTAGGAAATATCCATAGTGGAATTTTTACAGAAGAGATTTCAGTTTGTTCTTCCTTTATTGAAACTCTTGAAAAGCTTTTTTTTTTACTTTATTGTGATTTTTTTTTTTACCTCTACATTTTTGGATGATGTCTTTAATTGGCTTTCAATGAAAAATAATCATAGTTATTCCTTAGTTTTATAAAATATCTTGTTTTTGAAGAATATTCTAAATCCAAAATTTAATGCTGTCCTTATTTACATCTTGGAGTCTATTCCACTTGAAATCTAGCTTTTTTGGATGTTAGTAAGTGTGGTGTGACTAATGATATAGTTATGCTCTCTGCCTCGCTTTGTAAATGTGCAATAACATTTTTAAAAAGACTGTAAAGTCATTTATGGTGCTAAACATTTCTAATACCTTCCTTTCTAGATGACAGGTGAACATAATGACTAATCAGATAACTCAGGAAAACTAGTTCACAGGGAAGCACAATGAGACAACATAACTCTGACACTAATATTTATAATAGATATAGCTGGAAGCAGCGATGACAGAACCAAGTCCTGGTGCAACCGTCACCCTGGCATCTTTAGGGCAACTGTACACGACAGGCAATATGCATTTAAACCGGGTAAATGTAATGACCAACTGTCATTTGACTACGCCACATTAACAGCAGCAGCTGGTGTCACCATTAACCCAATTATTAAACGAATTAAAGGTTCTCTAAGTGATCCTGGGTGACGTCACTTCTTGTTGATGTTCGAGCTATTGTCAAACAAAACGGAGGCTAGCTAGTAGGGGTGTGACGAGACGCTTATCTCACGAGACGAGACACGAGATTGGGTTCACGAGAACGAGACGAGACGAGATGGGTATTAGGAGACGGACTATTGTATGTTCGCGGCCTAATTTGTGCACAATGCACATCAGGGAGCTTCTGTTTTACTTTCACTTTCGTGAGCGCGCATTCTACAATAATACATTTATCAGACGTTAGTCTACTATGTTGCGCAACGAATCCTCCGCCATCCTCACGCGATCAGTGAACTGTGATTCGTGCTGCACTTGCAACGGCAACTCGTGCTGGATGAGCAGACTTTTACATTCTTTTATAATGGTTTTTATTTTTTTTATAAAAACAGCACAACGATAGTTTAGGGCGAATGTGAGTGTAGCGGGGGAATATTCTATGGTAATCTCACCCTGACGCTCAGTCATGGCGATATCGCGAGACAGCTTTTCACTCGACGAGAAATCTCGTCATGTTTTAGTCTCGCGAGATCTCGTGGCACGAGATCTCGTCACACCCCTACTAGCTAGACCCTCCCTCCTCCTCATCCGCAAACCACACCCCCAAACCCTTCTTGTCGGTCATTGGCTGGAACAGTTTGTTATGTTTCGTGGAGCGGGTCGCCGCAGTTTGCTTTTGTTGCTGTTTGTGGAGCCTGGGCTGTCTACAGAGATCGCGTTTCTTTACAGTGTGTTCAGGGGACAGGCAGCCAGCGGATAGTGAGGAGATGTTTGCTGTATGTGACAAATGTTTTGGCCTAAAAAACGCGTGACATCGCTTAGAGCACCTTTAATTCGAACTAAAGACAACAACTCCCATGATTCCTAACTCATTCACGGTGTCGTCAAGCTACACCTTTGTTTTGAATAAGGGATCTTTAGCAGCGAAACCTACATAATGTGCCTTTAATACTAACATGAACTATTAAAGAAAAAGATCATAAAGTTTCCTCAAAGTGCTCTTTGATGCAAGATGAATGTTTATATTAATATGGTTCCTATTATACAGAATGAACACAGTAATATAAAGGATTAAACTAAATCTGTTCTCCGTTCCAGTTCAGTCCAGCAGAAGAGCTCAAACCCAGAGTCCAGCTGTGTGTCTATGAAGAGTAACCAGTCTATGGATCCGCCACTAGCATTTAAGTGTGGAGACAAACGGCCTTATACCAGGTACTCAATAACATTTCTATAATAGATGTGCTTGTATAGTGTTAGATTTTTGTATTTGAACAGGGTTTTTTTTTAACAGGGCTGTGCGATATGACGATGTCAATAGATGGAGATTTTTCTACATAGTTTATCTGTTTGTAAATGTATCCATGCAGCACAGGACTGCTTAAACACCATAGAGCAGCAAAGAAACACTGGATGAATGAGAAGAAAGAGCGGGACATGTTTGATGAGTTATTAAAAGCACAATAAACTGCGACAGAGAACTGAATTCGGTACTGGCAGGCGGCTTCCTGTGGTGCACATCCAAAGCCCACTCGTGCTGAATTCAGTTCGGCTAGACCAGGCAAATACACTAGCGTCGACTAGCAGCCTCATATAATCATGTCATTGTTAATCAAACAACAGAAAACAAATAAAAATAAAATCATTCACCGACTTTGAAAACCCCTGTATTAGAATAAAGGGAAAGTTTAACTTGAAGGCTTAGAATTATTAATTAGTATTAATCATAATTACCTGATTCATTTGGGAACATTGATCAATTCAAGGAACCTTGAAGGAATCAATTTTGGATAATAATCAATGTATTCGTCCACTGAATCTCTCATACAAATATATGTTGTGATTTTACCTCAGTTGAGGTAATCTGGATGATATCTTTAATTGGCTTTCAATGAAAAATAATCATAGTTATTCCTTAGTTTTGGAAATTGAAGAATATATTAAATCCCCAGTTAACTGTTCTCCTGATTTACATCTTGGAGTCTATTCCATTTGAAATCTAGCTTTTTTGGATGTTAGTAAGTGTGGTGTGACTAATGATATAGGTATGCTGCCTGCCTCACTTTGCAAATGTGCAAAATGTGCAATACATTTTTTTTTAAAGACAGTAAGGACATTTATGTGCTAAACATTTTCAAGTTTCATAGTTTTATTGCCATGTGCACAGGTACGTTTCAGTACAGGTACATTGGAATTCTTGTGCGTTTCTCTCACATTTCTATAACATTTCTAATACTTTCCTTTCTAGATGACAGGTGAACATAATGACTAATCAGACAACTCAGGAAAACTAGTTCACAGGGGACCACAATGAGACAACATAACTCTGACACTAATAGTTATAATAGATATAGCTGGAAGCAGCGATGACAGAACCAAGCCCTGGTGCAACTGCCACCCTGGCATCTTTAGGGCAACTGTACACGACAGGCAATATGCATTTGAACTAGGGATGCACCGAGTCCAGGATTCGGCCGAATATTGGGCTTTTTAACGGGGTTCGGTTTCTGCCGAACCTCAGAATTTTTTTCCACCGAACCGAACCCTAGGCTTGCACTACGCGCGCTACGTCGAAGTCACCGATCAGTGAATGACATCAAAGTACCGCGTGAACGAATAGAGAGCAGACGCTCCTTATGCTTTTGAATTGCTCTCGCGGTACTTTGATGTCATAAACTGATCTGTCTGTGCAGCGCCGGTTCAAGTCGAACAAGCCTGTAGTGTAACGCGTTGTGTCAGGAAGAAAAATAGGGATAGCTCACAGCTAAAGTTATTGCAGAGGCCAGACAGACTCACGGAGGCGATTGGCATCACACAACTCGCACTTTATTACACAATCGAACTTGTGTAACTGTCTGTCACACGTTCTACCGTCCACAGCGTTACTTAACAAAATCAGGTAAAATGAGCATCAAACAGAAATAACCCGCATACATGGGCATGTGTTCGAGCCGCACGGCACATACAATACGGACTGCAGACAGTTCAACAGGGAGCGCGCAGTTCTTAAAGGGGCCACACCTTATTTCCACTCGTCGTTACAGTAGGTGCACCGTTCGAATGCAGTAGGTAACTTGTGAGAAAGTGAAAATGGAACTCGTGAGCAGAAAAAGTGTTGTTTGGCAGTACTTTCAGTGAAAAGAAGGCAATTCAAGTCGAGCTACATGTTCAATTTGCAATGCCGATTTGTCTCATGGTGGTAAGGACTCTAAACAATAGGCTACACAATATCGCCACTGTTAAAATGCATAATGTTGCTTATTCTTTTTTCTTTTTTTTACAGTTATAAAAGTAAAAGTAGTGTTTATTATTTACAGTAATAAAATAAAATGAAAAATCCACTTTGTTTACTTCATTAATGTGTTTACTGTGTTAATGGACTGAGGATGAGAGTAGGATTCGGTATTCGGTTTCGGATTCGGCAGAATCTTAACCAGTGGATTCGGTATTCGGCCGAACCCCACAAATCTGGATTCGGTGCATCCCTAATTTAAACCGGGTAAATGTAATGACCAACTGTCATTTTACTACGCCACATTAAAGGGTTAGTTCACCCAAAAGGGAAAATTCTGTCAGTAATTACTCTCCCTCATCTTGTTTCAAATCCGTAAGACTTTAGTTCACCTTCAGAACACAAATTAAGATATTTTTGATTAAATCTGAGAGCTGGATCACTCGCCGAAACTTGCCGGCCCGGAAAAGTTAGTAAAAACATTGTTAAAATAGTCCGAATGACTTCAGTGGCTCAATCTTAAGTTTATCAAGCGACGAGAATACTTTTTGTGCGCAAAAAAACAAACAAAAATAACGACTTTATTCAACTATTCATTTTCTTCTCTGTCGGCCTCGAGATTTCACGTAGTGTAACAGCGCAGCGCTTCTGTGTTGCACGTCACACGCATCACACACATGACCAGCGTCGGCCAATAGTGAGCCTACATTCTACAACACAGAAGTGCTGCGCTGTTACACTACGTGAACTCACTCAGATACCCACAGAGAAGAGAAGGAATAGTTGAATAAAGTCGTTAATTATTTATTTTTTTGCACAAAAAGTATTCTCGTCACTTGATAAACTTATGGTTGAACCACTGTAGTCACTTGGACTATTTTAACAATGTTTTTACTAACTTTTCCGGGCCGGCAAGTTTCAATAACATAGAAGCCTATGGAGAAGTGAGACAGCTCTCAGATTTAATCAGAAATATCTTAATTTGTGTTCTGAAGGTGAACTAAAGTCTTAAGGGGTTGGAACATGAGGGAGAGTAATTACTGACAGAGTTTACATTTTTGGTTGAACTAACCTTTTAGCAGTAGCAGCTGGTGTCACTATCACCATTAACCTAATTATTAAACGAATTAAATAGAATTAAAGACGACAACTCCCATGATTCCTTGCTCATTCAGAGTCGCCAAGCTACACCTTTGTTTTGAATAAGTAATCTTTAGTGGCAAAACTTACATAATTTGCCTTTAATTATAACATGAAATATTAAAGAAAAAGATCATAAAGTTTCCTCAATGCTTTTGGATGCAAGATGAAAGTTTATATTAATATGGTTCCTATTATACAGAATGAACACAGTAATATAAAGGATTAAACTAAATCTGTTCTCTGTTCCAGTTCAGTCCAGCAGAAGAGCTCAAACCCAGAGTCCAGCTGTGTGTCTATGAAGAGTAACCAGTCTATGGATCCGCCACTAGCATTTAAATGTGGAGACAAACGTCCTTATACAAGGTACTCAATAACATTTCTATAAAAGATGTGCTTTTAGTATTAGGGTGTATTCACACCTGCCTTGTTTGGTTCGATTGAATCGAACTCTAGTTCGTTTCCCCCCTTGGTGCGGACCTTTTGGGCAGGTGTGAATACAGCAATCGAACTCGGGTGCGGACCAAACAACCGAACCGAGACCCAGCTGAAGAGGTGGTCTCGGTACGGTTCCAAACGAACTCTGGTACGGTTCGTTTACGGTGTGAACATGAACCGACCCAATTGCAAGAAAGCACTGCGCCTTTGAGCTAACAGGCTTCCGTAGTCGGAGTTGCGTTATGGGAAAGTGATCTGTTGTAGCCTACTACATTACATCTGTTGCGCGTCTTTCTGCGCGTCGTGTGTGCATCATTGGAATGGAATGAATGAGTGTGTGCATCAGGACATTCACATACAGAGCGTTCTCTTTAGTCTAATCGCGCATAGATGCAAAAAAAAAACATTTGCAGTTCATATAATGTAACGATAGTTACAATACAAGGATGATGCTGCGTTAATTTACATTAAGCCTTTTTTGCACTTCCTGATTTCCCTACTTGAGAATCCTTGTCCAATGAATGGACGACCCTAGCACACGTGTGCTTTTGTTTACAAATTTTGGTTCACTTGCAAAAAGAGCAGTGTGAAAGCGAACCGTACCAAAAAAAAAAAAATGTATTTGGTCCGGACCAAAGCAAGTGAACTATCGGACTTTCCTGGTGTGAATAGACCCTTAGATTTCTGTATAAGAACAGTTTTTTTTTTAAAGACGAGGGGAGGATTTTTCTACATAGTTTATCGGTTTGTAAATGTATCCATGGAGCGCAGGACTGCTTAAACAGAGCTCAAAACCAGAGTCCAGCTGTGTGTCTATGAAGACTAACTGCTCTATGAATCTGCCACTAAATTTAAAAAATGTGAAAAAACACAGCCTGGTTTTAGGTATATGATTTTTATGAAATTGTTATTAATATGCAGCATCGCATTAATACACTGTAAAAGCTGTTGGGAAGTTACTCCGTTAATGACACAATTACATCATTATCAGTGTCTGATATTTTTTTTTTTTTTACCCTCTTCATTCTGATTTAAGGTCAAATCTTCCATCTAGACCAGTAAAATACAAAACTGTGTTCAAGCCTGTGATTCAACCACCAGACTTTAATGAAAGCAGGTATCCTGGTTTCAGGTAAAATATAGGACTTTTGTTGTTTTTGATTAATTTTAGGTGTTGCAATACACATCACTCAAGATTAATAATTGAAAGAAACCAATGATGTTCTGTGTCCCTTAATACAACAAACAAATAATCTATTTTGTAATTTATGTCTTTTAACTTCTCTAACATTTGTAATAATCTGGTATTTTAATCTTACAGCCATGAATCTGAAATTCCTGAAGTCTTCAACACGTTGAGATCAAATCTGAGAAAGAAGTTTGAGTGTTTGTACGAGGGAATATCAAAGCAGGGAAACCCAACACTCCTGAATGAGATCTACACAGAGCTCTACATCACAGAGAGTGGAAGTGGAGAGATCAATAATGAGCATGAAGTGAGACAGATTGAGAGACAGTCCAGAAGAGCAGAAACCGAGGACACACCGATCAAATGCAGTGACATCTTTAGACCTTTCCCTGGACAAGACAAACCCATCAGAACTGTGCTGACAAAGGGAGTCGCTGGCATTGGAAAAACAGTCTCTGTGCAGAAGTTCATCCTGGACTGGGCTGAAGAGAAAGAGAATCAGGACGTCCAGCTCATATTCCCACTCGCTTTCAGAGAGCTCAACTTGATGAAGGACAAAACACTCAGTCTTTCAGATCTTCTTCATCTCTTCTTCCCTAAAACCAGAGAAATGGAAATATCCAGTGATGAGTATAAAGTGCTGTTCATCTTTGATGGTCTGGATGAGTGTCGTCTGTGTCTGGATTTTCAGAGCGATGTGAGGTTGTGTGATGTGACTGAATCCGCCTCAGTGGACGAGCTGCTGACGAACCTCATTGTGGGGAATCTGCTTCCCTCGTCTCTCATCTGGATCACCTCCAGACCAGCAGCAGCGGATCTCTTCCCCTCTGAGTGTGTCCATCGAGTGACAGAGGTACGAGGCTTCAGTGACACACAGAAGCAGGAATACTTCAGGAAGAGAATCAGTGATCAGAGTCTGGCCGACAGGATCATCTCACACCTGAAGTCCTCAAGGAGCCTCTTTATTATGTGCCACATCCCAGTGTTCTGCTGGATCTCAGCCACTGTTCTAGAGGAGATGTGCAGTAAAGCAGAGAGAGGAGAGATTCCCAAGACTCTCACTCAAATGTACACACACTTCCTGCTCATTCAGACCAACATCAAACATGAGAAGGACTATGAGAAGAAAGATGAAGACATGATTGTCAAACTGGGGAAACTGGCTTATCAGCAGCTTGTGAAAGGCAACCTGATCTTCTATGAGGAAGACCTGAGCGAGTGTGGCATTGATGTGGCAGAAGCATCAGTTTACTCAGGATTGTGCACTCAGATCTTCAGAGAGGAGTTGGGCTTGTGTCAGGGGAAAGTCTTTAGCTTTGTTCATCTGAGCATTCAGGAACATCTAGCAGCTCTATATGTGCATCTCTCCTTTATCAACAACAACATCAATGTGTTTGACCAGATTACCAAACCAACTAATGGAGACAAAGTGTCCCTATCTGATCTCCATCAGAGAGCTGTGGATGAGGCTTTACACAGTAAAAATGGGCATCTGGACCTTTTCCTTCGTTTCCTTCTGGGTCTGTCAGTGGAGTCTAATCAGAGTCTCTTACAAGAACTAATGACACATACAGAAAATGGCTCTCACAGCAATGAGAAAACAATTCGCTATATTAAAGAAAAGATCAGTGACAATCCCTCTCCAGATAAATACATCAGTCTGTTTCACTGTCTAAATGAACTGGGTGATCTTTCACTAGTAAATGAAGCTCAACCTCATATGAGCTATGGAGGATTACGTAATGTGAAACTCTCCTCATCCCAGTGGTCCGCTTTAGTGTTTGTGTTGTTGACCTCAGAGCGGACAATGCAGGAGTTTAAGCTGTACAACTTAATTGGAGCTGAAAATGATCAGTAAGTAACACTGAATAAAAGCATTACAGTCTAAAACATTATGAACAAAGAGAAACTAAGAGATCAGAGGTTTTTAAATCACAGGGCAAAGATTGATTTTTAGGATATTGTACATAATTTGCGGTTGCTTCTCAAACGAAATGAAGTCCTTGTAAGGCTGCAAATATCGGGTGCCACATTATCAAGCACCTCTGAAGGCTGTGTCAAATTGAAGGATCATTTGAAGGCAGCCTTCGTTTCGCATCCTTAATTTAGCTCTTTATGAAGGATGCATCAAGTGTATCCTTGTCCTTCAATCTCCCACAATCCTTTGCACACCTTCCAATTCAGCTAAAACTGATGGAAAGTGAGTCGGCACTGAGCTTATTTGAGTTCATTATGAAATTTAAGAAAAAATATTGTTTTTGGTGATGGAGGCTTAACGCTAAACTGGCAAGAATGTAAGCAACTGGGAGACACAGACAGCTGCCATTCACTGTGTTGCTTTAATAAAAAAAGCCAGTTAATAATATAAAAGCCAGTTAATGTTTTAATACAATGTATTTTTCTAAAATGTAAGTTTTAATAGTATTTAAGTGCCGTAATCGTGCGGGTGGGAACGGAGCCATTCGCACCTACTAGACCGTCTCATTCTAGTGTTTAATGCTGAGGATTTGAGCTTACACGCCTCAGAAGGACTGGATTAGGCATGACACAACCTCACTAGGATGCAGCCTTCCTGTTTGAGGAGCACTCAATATCAATATATGGTGTATATATTCCGGGAGAGGTTGGATGTCAGATTGTGGGAATGAATCCGTTAAATTATTGTTCTGTGAGTCACTCCTGAAATAGAGATGGTTGACAAAGTAATAACCATAACAACACATGGGACAAAAAGAATTTGGTATGTCAAAATAGACCTGTGCACTAAGTGTAAATGCAGACTAATAGAAATTCCACAGCAACATTAACAGTAAAAAGTAAAAACAAATGTGTTGGCCGAATACTTTTAGTAGCTTCTAAAGTTAGATATTAAACTTTTTTTGCCTACCCTTTATAAAGCAGTGCGTAATTTAAAAAATATTTGAGGGTGAACCGTGTGTAAGGTGTGTAATGTTTTATTAATTATTATTATTAGCATTAATAATTAACTTGTTTTTTATTTTCAAATAGTGTCACCCGGAAAGCACAAAATACAGCAGATGAAGTTCTTCAGAAGCTGCTACCTGTGGCTACAGCAACTAGATCAGCTGAGTAAGTAACACTGAGGACAATCATCGTTGTTAAACATTACAAATCTTAATCCTAAATGAATGGATGAACAAAAAAATACAAATATCACACTTCATCTTTTAAACACTCCACCTTTCTGACCAAATTTGTGATCTACACAACTAAATTTACATTTGTGTTAGAAATGTATATTCATATATATATACATTTATAATGTATGTATAGAAACATTTATATTTAGACTTTTATATATTATTTTAATTTAAAAAATCAGTTATACCACTATATCAGTTTTATATAATCTGTCTCTCTCACATAGAGTCATAATCTCTTAGAGTAACAGTAAAACTAACTGATATATTGAATTCTATTTTGATATGAGAGTGATCTCGGTGTCATTGTTCTCTACAGGTTTTATAATTGTGGTGTCACAGCTGAAGGTTCTGCTGCTCTGGCTTCAGCTCTGAGATCAAATCCCTCACACCTGAGAGAACTGGTTCTGTCTAAGAATAATCTAGGAGACTCAGGAGTGAAGCAGCTCTCGGTTGTACTGGAGAATCCTTGTAAACTTGAGAAACTGTGGTAAGGTCATACGTGACTCTCACATGAGACACTGTGAATTTTGCAATTAAAATAATAAAGTAACGTCAAAATGGAATAAAATGCAGGGAAATGACTATTATTACATTAGTTACAAGCAAAGCTATTGAACCATGAGCAAATTCATTAAATTGATATCACGTCTGTTCATATGAATTAAGAGAATAAAAATGTTTCTGTTTGAAGCGTTCATGTGATTGATCTGTAAATTATTGAACACATGAGCTGCTCCTCATTAAGGTGATATTGCAGTACTGATAGCTCTTTACTTTAAACTCACTCAATCTCAGCATTCAGGATTAACACAGTCCATTAATTTTAATTGGAGAAAACTGGATAATATAGAGATATTGAGGTTTAAGATCGACATTGTGTCAATGTCGCAGATTATGATGTGGTGAAACATTATAGCACAATTTAATGAGAACATACACTGGATAGTCTTTGTAATACTAGTTTACCAATACATAAAGGCTTTATTTTTTATTACGGGGTACATATTAGTCATTTGTTTTGAAAGCTAAAGTGCAGCATGTTTCAAGTAAAAGTATTGAAACTTTTTTTTTTTAATACTGGGGAAATATACTTGTAGTACTACTACATATCCATGTAGTTACAGGGTAAGATTAACATCTGCAGGGTGTACATTAAAGTGGTGCTTGTTACCCTCTTGTTACATGTAGTTATAGGGTAAGTACAATAAAAACTGATACACAATCTGATATCACTCAGAAACCTTTATTTGAAAAACAACTTATTAGAAAACAGATTTACAACACTTCTTATTCGTTTCTCTTGCTTGTCTTCTTCCTCCTTGTTCCTCTTCTTTTTCTTTCTTTCCACAGATTAATCTTAAGAAGGAATCCCTTGTAACTTGCTATTCTTCGTTATGTATCAACCCCTTTGCTTGAAACAAGTTAAATTATCTGCCAATGGTTTAAGAAAATAAATCGTAATCCAAACGAAAACAAGATTGTTTTTCTTACCCCATTGGCAGATCATTTTGCTTGTTTTAATCAAAAACGTGCTTAATTTTAGTAAATGGACCTTGATTTAAGAATTTTTAGATATTTGGACTAGAAAAAACAAAAATACTAAATAATACAACTTTTTGCAGTGTAGAAAGATTAACGACTCCAGCTTAATTTTTGTTTACCTCTTTTTATGATAAAACTAGGTTGCAGTGACATTCATTTATTAATTAATTTCAGGATTGCAAACTAATCAATTTGTAATTTTTGTTATATTTTGAATGGAATAAAAACATGAACTTATATTCTCTCACGTCTGCTGCGGTTTATTTGATTACATAGGTTCATCAAACAGTGCCTGTTAGAGATTTTATTCCAAAAGTGTGCATATTATATTTAAAAAATAGATAGATAAATATTTTATTTTTCCTGGTTGTTACCCTTTTATTCCCCAAACTTTACATTTTGTTCCTTTATACCTAGATGTACATACTTTATAGGTACACTATAATTACACATGAGTTACTCTGTAAATTCATTTTACCTACGCACTACTTTCCGGGCTGTAATCCAAAGCATTTCCCACACTGATTAAAGGAAAAAACAGATGGTGTTCAATGTATTTAGTAGGAATATAACTTTGTCAGCTATAAAAATCCTACAGTTTACTCCTGATGTTTAGTGAGTCGGCATGGGCCGCTGACAGATGAGAGTTGCTTTTCCCCTTGCCTTGCCTTGCTACACCCACTCCCTTTCTTCTTCTCACAGCCGTCCACACAGATTTAAGTTGATTTTTCTGAATGACTGAGAGGTAGACTTGAGCTAAAAGAGGAGGATTCACGACTCTTTAATGTTCATTACTTTTACCTCATGTTACAATTTTCTATATTTTTATGTGATATACAGTTTTAATTTGTTATAACAGTTTTTATATAATATTCCTCTCTCAGACATATACTTAATCTCTTGGAATAACAGTCACCTATTGAATTAATTGTTTAACCCATTGAAGTGTTTTGTTTTAAAGAGATACTGCACAAATTATAAACACAATTAGTATTATTTTCCCTGCTAGAGTTTGACTGCAGGTGTGTTATGATTATGTTTTGTGCTCCTTGACAGACCAAGATCAATCTAACATGGTGATTTGAGCTTATGTTATTGGTTTCTCTTTAATAATTAAGTCTGTTGATCTGACAGTGTCATTGTTCTCTACAGGTTTTATAATTGTGGTGTTACAGATGAAGGTTGTGCTGCTCTGGCTTCAGCTCTGAGATCAAACCCCTCACACCTGAGAGAACTGAATCTGTCTGAGAACAAACTAGGAGACTCAGGAGTGAAGCAGCTCTCTGCTTTACTGGATAATCCTCACTTTAAACTGGAGGAACTGAGGTAAGATTATATGAGACTCGCATGAAACTGAGTCACTGTAAATTTTATAATTTCATTTATTCATAAAGGAACAAAATGGAATACAGGATTCAAACTATTATTACATTTATGCCTGTCTCTAAAGATTATTTTAGTAATCGAGTAACCGGATAATTTTTTTGTAGTAATAAAAATTGACCAAAGCAAACAATAGCCTTTATAATAACAATGGGGCAATAATATTTGCCTTCAGAGGGCACCAACAGCCTGATGATTGTTGTTGTCCCACTTTACAGCAGATCAAATCCCCATTTAATATAGGCCAAACGACATGAACATTTAAATGTTCACTTAATCTTTAATATTTGACATCTTCTTTTACGACAGAAATGCAACAGCCACTGTAATTGTTCGAACAAGAATATTTGGATAGAAAACATGCAAACTCAGAGATTAAACTTTTATTTTTAAATTGCGATGAATAGTTTGCATATTTCGAAAGCTAATGACATTCTCTTTTGTTGGCGTAGGTTTATAAATGATTTACTTGATAAATTTGATGAAATGGCGCACATTGCGTTCCCAGATGAACACTATAAGCCCTACAGTCACAGCCTATGCAGAGATTGAGTTAGAGACGCTTCACGTATATAAATGATTATAGTTCATGTGGAGCAGCATTCACTGTGAACAAAGCCACTCTTAGATGCTGAGAAATATAGCAGCTTTGAGAATTATTATACCGGCAGGGCATGTATTTATTCAGTTGAATTGCAGCCTAGCCTTAGAAAACGTTCTAATAATGCGGTTCATAGATTCTCGTCCTTGGAATTAACCACTTCCAGTATTTTGCCGGTTACTCGACATGAGTAAATTGCATTTGAGGATTTTTTTAAAATCAAGTACTCAAAATTAATAGAGGAATCGTGAAAGCCCTAATTACATTGATTAAAACAATTGGGAGTCAACATGATTACCATTTAATTAATTTAATATCACATCTGTTTAAATCAGTCTTTCTCAACCCTGCTCCTGAAGGACCCCCAACACACTGATTCAACTCATCAGCTCATTAGAAGAAACTCCAGGACCTGAAATGGGTGTGTCAGAAAGAGGAGACTTTCAAAATGTGCAGTGTTGGGGTCCTCCAGGACAGGGTTGAGAAACACTGATTTAAATAAAGTGTAAAACGGACAAGAAGGTGGCTGGCCACAGTCTGGATTCATTACAGACTACTGAGGTCTTGCAAGACATTTTTATTTTATTTTATGGATTGCTTCAGGCAAAGTGTAAGTAAATTAAAATCAAATGATCTGGGGTAAAGGTTTCAGCACATTGCTATCTTCCATGCTCACTCTGCAACAAACATTCACCCTATTCTTGATTAATAAGCTATTAGGGGTCATCAACTGAAATTATTTATTACAAGTACAACTCTACTACAGGTGGTGCTCCAAGAGAGTCTGATAATTATTCTACATGACAAAATATTACAAGGATTCAATTATAACAAAAGAGTATAAAAACAATACATTTAAGACAAAAATCTTAAAGAGAAAAAAAATAACTTTACAAAAAGCAGGAAAGTTCTTTATTCATCTAGTTACTACTTTCACTACATATGTCAAATGTCAATCATTCACACATCTTTCTATATTAAAAACATAAAAGATTAGATATTTGATTACTTGCAAGAGTATATGTCGCACACCTCAACGGCACTACACTTCCCAGCATCCCTCATGTTCCCCATCTGCACACTATCGGCCATCACCTGATCACCTATCACCATGGACACTAATGTTCTTCACAGCTGTCTGTCATTGTCAGCATCTGTGTATTTTAGTTCCTGCTTGTCTACAGTTCAGTGTCCGGTCTTGTTTGTGCGTGACACGCTGTCTTGCCTGTTGGTTGTGTTCTGAGTTACTCATTAAAGAAACTTGTTACTTTTCAATGATCTTGTCTTCCTTTGATCTAATCGTGACAGTATATATGTGTCATTTATACATGAGTCTGTTGATTCAATCTGTGTCTGATCTGAGAGGGTAAAGACTTTTTTTTTTTTTTACAGGTTGTGGAAGTGTGGTGTCACAGATGAAGGTTGTGGTGCTCTGGCTTCAGCTCTGAGATCATACCCCTCATACCTGAGAAAATTGGATCTGTCATTTAATAATATAGGAGACTCAGGAGTGAAGTTGCTCTCTGCTGGACTGGGGAATCCTCACTGTAAACTGGAGGAACTAGGGTAAGATCATCTAAACCATAAATGCTTGTAGTGAATATGGATTAATATGTATGTGGTGCATACAAAATATAATTTGGAATAAGCCCCATCCGGCGGTTTAGCGAGAGATTCCTGCTTGAACTGTCAGATCCTGCCGGCGATAGATAACAAGGGTGGAGAGTCTACCCGAAAAAGAACATTTATATCTAATGTATTAATATCCCCCCAAAGAAATTAAAACTAAGATTTAAAAGTAGCCAAACAAACCAGACAACAGACACAGGTTAAAGTGAAGAGTTATTTTTTTTATTTTTTTTATCACAAATATTTTGATGTAAATCAACTTACCTTGTAATGCTTGTGCAAACACACCACCCTTTCAAAAGCATAAGCATCGCCTCGAAATGTGTATCTGCAGCTGAAAAGTGGTGTGTGGTCTGAGACCATATCAGATACATGATAATCGTGACCAAAATAATTCATGATAACAATATAACGCCATATTGATGTAAATCTTGTAATAAATAAATAATGCTATTGGTCAAATTCATCTTTACTTTGTTTATTTTATGTTTTTTTGTTTTGTAGAATCACACCATTGCATAACAAATTAACAATTACACTTAATGGCAACCAGTTTGAAATAACGGTAACACTTAATCATATGTATACAGTAACTAGGGTTGGGTATCATTTGAGTTTTAACGAATCTGATTTCCATTCTGCTTATCGTTTCCGATTCTTATCAATTCCTAATTTCGATTCCAATAAGGTAAAAAAAAAACAACAACTTCAAAATCATTCACATTTAGTCTTTTTGCAAAACATTTAGTTGTAGCTGAAAAATATACAGGCTTAAGAACACTTACGCAAGGAACGTTTGCCTGTGGTTTAAAAATACCATAGAAAAACAATTCGCCTAAGTAATATAAATTTCAAGCATTAATAAAGTCAAGTAAACACTCTGCAAATTTATTATTTGTTCTTTTTTAATTACTATCACAACAAATAGATACAACTGAACAAATATACGATTTAATTAAACAGTGTTTTAAGATTTTCAGGTATTTAGATACAGAAACTGTAATCAAATGTAAAATAACACTGTACTTTGTAAATAAAATATAGTTACAAAAGCTATTCAGTCAAGAACTCAAAGTCAGAATTTTTGAGAGTCGTCTCTCAAGAGGCAATATATAACTATCGTTTTTTCATAACCAATTTTTACAAGCAAATTGGCCAAATCTGATACCAGCTGCCTTTTTAAAAAAACAATTTTTTTATTGTTTAAGCAAATTTATTTGTTGTTAATTTGCTCTATAACAGTCCAAACTGGCCTTAAAAAACTGTAGCCATTTGAAATTTGTCAACCACTGTCTTTTTTTACATCTCACACGTGTAGCATGAGCAGTTGTGTTTGATTTAAATTAGATTGCATAATTTCAAGACAAAAGCGTTTCTTTTTTTTTGTATGCCTATATTTCAAGCATCGCGAACAGTGATCTCATCACAACAATTATTTGTACTCTCACAAATGCTCCCAAATAAATTGAGGTTGCAGAATTAAATTTGTGAACTGTGATAATTTGTTTTTTTGTACTTATTTTTCTGTTATTTTTGGGAGCTACCGGGACAGTGATAAAGATCATGATCGATGGTTTGGCGACCACTGGTTTAAAGTCATATTGAAATGCTCTCAAAGGACTCGATAAAAGGAATCAATTTAAATTGTATAACAAGTATCCTATTCCTGATCTTAAGTATTCGATTCCAGTATTGGGATCAGTTTTCGGAATCGATTTTCGATTCCCAACGCTAACAGTAACAGACCACTTAAATATCATTTGCTATTATATCAAGTTAATTATTTATAAACTGTAGTTAATACATTAATAGACTATATAAAAATTGAGTTCCTCATTCATTATCATTCTAATTAACAAAGTGTTCTTTTTTAATTAGGTCATATGTTCAGTTAGATAATGAGTTTACAACTTATTAACCATAAATAGTTCTCACTTTAGGTCACAGGAAATCTGAATATGTCATTAAGTGCTTTAATACAGCTTTTAATGGACATTAATTACATTAGTATTAAGAGTTCCTTAATTTTTACAAACACACACAGACCAGAGGTTTTCCTGGGTCAAAAATGGTCTTCGGTGGTGGCCGACAGAGACTGTCATCCTTTCTTGCCCTCTTTTTTTTTTAAATAAAAAGCTGATTTTACCACAGGATAAAATCATAGCTTTGTAAGATAAAATCCTTTTTTGCTAGACCTGATAATTATTTTGGTATATAATCAGATCAATACTAAAAAGTAGAAGTAAAAAAAATGCATTAAAAGGTTTATTTTAACTAATAGTCTAATTTTCTACCATATAAACAACAATCGAATAAAATTAGCAGCTAGGTAACAACAACTTGCTTTGTGCTTTTTTTCTAGTTTCACCTCACTCTAGTCAGAACTAAATTTATTTATTTATTTTTGGTAATTTTTCTACACATTGTCAAATAAATAACCTGAAAATACTGTTGATTATTAAGGCTAAATCTTGCTAACGACTCTTGTTAAATGGGGTAAGAACACGTACGTTCTCATTTCAGAGGTGTTCTGATTAAATGATTTGTTGGTAACACTTTACAATAAGGTTTAATTGGTTAACATTAATGTATTGGGCTAACTAACCATAAGCAATACATTTATTACTGTATTTACTAATCTCTGTTAATGCTAGTTAATAAAAATACAGCTGTTAATTTTTGTTCATGTTACTTCACAGTGCATTAACTAATGTTAGCAAATATAACTTTTGGTCTTAACCCTGTGTTCTGACATGCCCTGACAGTTGTGCTTATTTATGTTACTTTCATTACATACTTTCAAGTCTGATTACACTGTATTCAGCACAAACTCTTTTCTACAATAATATGTGAGCAGCATGTATGTAAAAGTTTGTAATTTTGATAACTACGTTTATGCGTGGTTTGTACTCATTAGTGGCATCTGGTCCCTGTACAACAACTGTAAACATGTCACAATAACATTTTTTCACAATAACAAAAAATTTCAATGCAGGAAAAAAACATGCACACACACGTTGGGTTTCTATGTTTTATGGGGACTTTATATAGAATAAGGATTTCATTATGTACAAACTGTATATTTTATCCCTTAATCCTAACTGATGTATTTTAACAATGTGAACTAATGAGTATTTGCATACATGTCATATTGACAGCATTGTTATTATATTTTTAAGTGTTTATGTTTAGCTTTGGAGATAAGCTTTATGTGTGTCATTGTTCTCTACAGGTTGATTAAGTGTGGTGTCACAGATGAAGGTTGTGCTGCTCTGGCTTCAGCTCTGAGATCAGACTCCTCACACCTGATATCACTGGATCTGAATGGGAATAAACTTGGTGATTCAGGAGTTAAGCTGCTCTCTGATCTGAAGGATGATCCACATTATAAACTGAAAACACTATGGTAACAATAGTTTTCAACAATTTTCATCATATTTTCACTTCAGTAACACCACTTGTGTGTGCATATTTTGTCTGAGATAATCAGAAGAGTCTTAAATTCAGCTTCAGTTTCTGTAGGAAGTCTAAACAGTTTAATTATGCTCATATTGTGATGACTGATTGTGAATATAATATTAATGCTAATTTCATCTTTTTTACACTTTAACTGTCTCTGTTTGTGATAATCTGAGACTTGGGTTGTTTGTTATTAACTGATATTAAATTTGTAGTGGTGTGTAATGATCTTTTCTGCTGGTTCTGTATCAGATGTCCGTTTTGTGTAAGTGATCTTTCATGTTCATTTTGATTTTTTAAAGTTACTTTGAGCATCAGATTATCATGTATGAGAATTAATTAATATAGCTTATGTAGTTAGTGCTATGTTTTCTTATGAAAAGATGTGACAGACGTAATGTCTCATACTGCATACGTGACGGTTTGTGTGTTTTATTTTAGGTATTAGATGATCATCTGATGGTGAATAAGGATCCGCTACAGAGACTCGCAGTCAACAGAATCAACAGAGACTGAAGATACAGTGACTTCACTGTTATAAATTAATACTTCATTTAGATTTCAACAATACTTTGGCAGACCTGATGAGGTGGCAGTGAAACACCTTTTATTTCAGAGCAGAAAAATACAGTTTCTTATTCATAGATTGATCAATTTTATTTGTATAAATGCACAGTATAAATTGGTTGGAGTTTTGTTACAGAGAAAATAGAGCCTGAATATGTGTGTTTGTGTTGTACCAGCAGAGGGAGACAAAGACTAATGAAAGATTAATTTACTCACTCTCAAGCCATCCAAGGTGTATGAATGTGTTCTTTTAGTCACTATAGCCGCACTTAGTCTTGCACTGTGCATATTTACATCATTGTGCTTTAGATTTTGATTTTCTCTTTGAGTACTGTATCCTATTATAATGAATTTGTGTCTTTTTAATTGCCAAATCTAAGAATAGCTATCAGCACATCTTCGCGTAACACTACAGAAAAATTGTAACCATCTAATTTTGAGGATTTTTTTTTACAAAACTATAAAGGAAACTGAAAGTGCAGCACCTTTAGCTTGTAGTGGCTGGATTGATAAACAATGAATATAATTAAATGTTTTATGTATCCATATTTATTTTTTACTTGTATGAAAAACACTCTAAATTAACATTGTACATAAAACACATACAGGTTTATTTTTTTCAGTGTCAGAAATATTTGTGATGATTATAATGGATCTGTGCTGAAATAAACTCGATGCATCTGTCCTGTTAAACACATTCCCTTATTATCCAGTCATAATATTTGTCTGCATTATTAAAGTTAACTTTTTGACCTTATTAAAGTTAACTTTTTGACCTCTAATCAGGATAAGACAAAAACACATTTTGGAAGATGGATTGATTGTGAATTGATTCATTTAAATTTAGTTAATTTTTACCTAAATTCTTGTATAGAATAAAGCCTTAGTTGCTAATTTGCATTTAGAGAAAATGTGCTTTAAACTAGTTATCAGAGAGGCAGACGGGTTAAATCGGGTCTTTGAACACAAACACACACACAGGTCAGTAATTATAGTGCTTTGGTGACAGCAAGGGCGGCTGCTGAATTGCCTTGCCGTTTTGTTGCAATCATACAAACGGGTACAATACAATCTAATTTACATAATACTCGTTAGGATATGCAGGATTCTCCAGCCCGTTCTGTTGTGAAGCATCTAAATCAGGGTTTAGAGTAAGACATCAATCTGAGATCTAGAGCATTTTACTACAAACAGACATTCACTGGACTCAGAAAGGTTAAACTCTAGCCCAATTATGCAGGATGGACTGTGTGTGTGTGCAGAGATGGGCTGTATTTTAATTAAATATATTTAAAATGTGTATTTAATTCGTTTTGAGTATTTTGTAATTTGTATGTCCTTAACAAAAATATATATAATTTAATTAATAATTTGTAATTAAATACTTTGAGAGACTGTATTTTATTAAATAAAATACTTATTCAAATATGTAATTTTATTCTTGCATATAATAACTATAATCATCAAGCTTATTAGAACCATGGACATATAAAATACAAATAGGACTACCAAATAGCCTATCACAGTTTTTGGCTAGATGCAAGCAAATCACGTAACACATCCTATTGACCCTTTTCACATTTACAGGTTTTTCAGAAGTGGAAGTCGTCATTGTTGGGTATACTTCTATAGTTGTGAATGAGAGACTGCATTAAATATATTTTTTGTGTTCCCTTTCAGTCGTTCCCACTGAATGGGATCACGCCAGGAAGCCAGTCATCTTCGAGTACTATTAAAACGAGCCAATGAAATTGGGGTGCGTGACTTGCAACATACAGTTCGCCCCTGCGGCGTGGGTATAAATATGGAAGTGGTTGCACGCACTTGTTGCCTTTCGCTTCGGAGCCGATCGTTTGATGTCTCTGAAGAGTGCTGTTGTTTACAACGAGCGAGTGTGTCGGTGTTCTTCTGGAAGACTCTCCCAGTGCTGGTGGTTTATACAGCGCCAGTGCAGCGGTTATCGCAAATTTTGAGCTCTCATCTGCTGTTTTAACATGACTGTCGCGGTGTTGAGATCGAGACTCGCCTTCGTCTGCGAAGCTGGAGTCCCCATTACCATGCCCCACCCCCCGGGTGCCCTGTGGGATGGGTGATCGGAGGATAGTGATGGATGTCTCGCCCGTTAACCATTCCCTCTGGGCTCCTCACTCCTCCATCACACCGCAGCCGATGCAATCCTGTTGAACGTACTGGTCCCTCTGTAATGGACCGATCAGCCATTTCAATTGGGGTTCCCCCAGAGGATAAGATGTCGATAGCAGCATCGGAGGGTGAGCTGGCCTCTGGAGATGACGACTACGCTGCGTTAACTCCCTCTGGGAGTGTAACGTTGCCCGAGCCACATCCAGAAATGTCAGCTATGCTGAAACGGGCCGCAGAGGCTGCTTGGCTCGAGTGGAATCCTCCACCGTGTCCTGCTCAGTCTCGGTTGGAGGATTGGTATCTCTGGGCGGGCTGCGCTGGTTCTCAGCTCGCCACCCCAGTGCTTTTCTTTCCCAAAGTGCATGGGGAGCTTACCAGGTTGTGGACGGCACCTTTCTCTGCCAGAAACTGCCTGAATAGCTTTTTCCCCCTCACTGCTCTTGACGAAGGAGCGGTGAAGGGTTGTGAGGCTATCCCTCCAGTGGAGCGGTCTGTCGCGACACAGGTGCACCTGTGTCCGGCAGCCGCTGCCTTTTGGACAGGGGATCCTCGTCTCCCCCTAAGGCCTGTGAGTTCTCGTCCGTTCCGACGAGCATAGGTTACAAAGCCTGTGGACAAGCCGCCTCCTCTTTGCGTGCCATGGCGCTGCTACAGGTCTATCATGCTAGGGCACTCATGGACATGCACAAGGGTAGCCCAGACCGTGTGCTCATAGGTGAGCCCTCCGGGACTCGAATGTCGTGGGTTAGGTCTGATGATGTCCACCTTAGTGGTTCAGGAGCGCCATCGTTGGCTCAGCCTGGTGGGATATTCAAATTAAATGACCCATCATACAACTGATCAGCTCTACCAAACTTGGATGTCTTTTTCCAGTAATAAACAAACACTGTTAAGTTGTTTTGATTGATACTGTGAAGCAGGTTTGATACAATCTGTATTGTGAAAAGCGCTATATAAATATATTTGACTTGACTTGACTTGGTGGATATGGCGGATGCGGTCAAGGTTCGGTTCCTGGTCTCCCCAATTTCTCAGGCTGGGCTGGTCGGCACATCCTGCTCCGGCGGCCCGCTGCTGCCTCCACCCCGCCTCCGGTGGCAGTTCCTCCGCCTGCTCGTCACCGAGGGCGTTCCCCTGCCGCCGCTGCCAGCCGCAGTAGGGACGCCCAGCCTGCTCCAGGCACTGCAAAGTCAGGTGGCAAGTGACAGTAAAAGCATTCCTGAGCGGGCCGCTAGGCTTCCGCCCAAGCTCAGTGATATTCATCACACCTAGGTGTTGAGCAAATATGCTCCTAAAATTGGTGACTTTAGTCACACTGAAGTGTCGAGCAGTGCTCCTGTCTTGTGTGCACACATCGCAGTCTACTGGCGAAGGACACGATGCAGCCACTTCTTCCAGCCGATATGAAGGCTAGTTTCTATACACCCGCACTGCATTGTACCCTAGAGAGGTGGGTCACGCCCATCTTGGTCCTGTGTTAATTGACCCGGGCCCTTTTTTGAAAGCTTCCGTTCAGTTTTTTACACAGAAGATGCATTTCCAAATGCTCCATCCCCACGATTGGTCTGAAGCGTTCAACCTGAGAGCCATGTACTTCAGATCTATATCCTTCCACACCACAGGCCATCCTGTGTTTGTGTGTTCGAAAGGTGTGAATCATTAGTACAAAGTCCTACCCTTCAAGTGCTCATAGCCAGTTGGGTCTACAGGTCAACTGGGAAAGAGTAAACTCGTCCACTGGCTGAGGATCTCTTTTCTAGTTTGGAGATGGATTCGGTCCACCGCATCTCTGAAAAAGAGCGTGTGGATGTTTAGTGCTGTATAGAAGTGAGAAAGGGTCCCACTGAAGCTCTTCAGAGGCTCCTGGGGCATATGGTAGATGCAGCCGCTCGGCATTGCTCCCTCCTAGGTGTTGACACAGAGGGCCTCGCTGTACAGATGTTAAATAGAGTTAGGGGCTGGGCGACACCTGTCACGTTCCCTATAGAACTAGCCTGTGTCGAACCGCTGCTTCCCGTGGGCTCCCTTCACATGAAGCCAGTTTCACTGTAAGCCCGGTTTGAAGTGTCAGCTTGCTGCGCCATTCCCCTCCTATGGACTGGATACGTGCGCAATTCTTGCTCCAGTAGAGTTCCCCTTATTAGCCGAACCCTGTCGAGTTCCTCCATACCCTTCGGCAATGGACGTGGCAGAACGTTCGAAGCCAGGCCTCTCACTCGTATGCACTGGTGAAACCTGTGTTAGGCTGGGTCCATATGTTGTGATCCCTATGGCGATCCCATATGTGTATTCTTCCATGGAACGGCTCCCTGCGGCGAGCCCGTGTACTAGCCGGTTGACTCTCCCTCCTGTCATAGGCTGGAGCCACCCCAGTGACATTCCATATGTTCTACTGCTCGGTCATCTGCCCAGTCCATTTGTGTATTCTCCACATGTTACCTCCCTTCGGGCAGGATGTGGCTTCTCAGCGTCCCTTCCTTTCATTGACAGGGTACGCTTTCCCAGTGGTCCTATGGAACAGCAGTGACTTCCCTGGCCTAAGCCCTGTCCCATCTCCGCCTCAAGTTGCAGGGGGATCAGGAGGCTTTTGTCTAGGCACTGGAAGGTGGACGCACTAGTTGCGTTTTCAACGGTGATCCCAATCAGTCGACGTTGACTACTTTGAACCTGAACGACTGAAAGGGAACGTCTCGGTTGCATATGCAACCCCTTTTCCCTGAAGGAGGAAATGGAGATGTAGTCCCTTCGCCACTATTGCTGGACCACCGCTGACGAAAAAGCAACTAGTGTGTGCATCCACTTCCGTATTTATACCTGCGCCGTGGGGGCGGAGTGTATGATGCAAGTCACGCACGCCAATTACATTAGCTCATTTCAATAGTACTCGAAGATGACTGGCTCCCTGGCATGATCCCATTCAGTCGACGACGACTATGTCTCCGTTCCTTCTTTCAGAGAAACAGGGGTTGCATACGCAACCGAGACGTTCCCATTTGCTCAAATAGAAAAAAGAAAAATGCCACAAGTATTTTCAAAATGTTAACTTTCAAAAATAAGTAAAAAGTAGAGAGAGATTGATTACGGCAGGCAGAAGAGAGAAAGATGTCAACTTTAATGTCATGTGAGAGAAGCTCATTTTCGGTGTCTCACAAATCTTCCCCGTTATAAGCGCATCTTCTGCACTAAACAATGATATTCTGATATTCTATACTCTTACATGTATCTAACTCCACAGTTACTCTTGCACTTCAAAATAGTACTTATAAGTACAATCTGTAAACTCTAAATTACTTGTATTTTAATTAAATCGGGCGGCAGTGGCTCAGTGGTTCATGTAGGTTGTCTACAAACTGGAAGGTTGGTGGTTCAATCCCCGGTTCCACCTGATCAAATGTCGAGGTGTCCATGAGCAAGACACCTAACCCCAGCTGCTCCCGACGAGCTGGATGGCGCCTTGTATGGCTGACACCGCCATCGGTGTATGTATGAATGGGTGAATGTGAGGCAAAATGTAAAGCTCTTTGGTGGCCATTGGGTCTTTGAAAGCGCTATATAAATGCATTTACCATTTAAATGATTAATGCATTTGATGAGAAGTATTTTAAGTATATAACAATTAGTAACTAAAAACGTTTGTGGAGTGCCCTCTGGTGGCTTTCAAGGGCACTCCAGTTGGTGACCGTTACAATATGATTCTACTACTGGTCAGAAAACATTCTAGCCTGGTTAAAACCAGACCATTCTCAGTTGTAACTGAGTTATGGTCTGGCAAAGCGTCATAGACAAATCATTTCCAGAGGGGCGTCACCAACGGACGTCGCGGATAGACTTAAACCCAATCAGAGCGATGAAGGAGATGACGTATGCAGAGCGGCGGAGAAACATCTCAGAGTGTTGTTCTTTGCTCGGTTTTTAACAAAAAGGAAACGTTCAAATCGCTTAACCCTCTGGGGTTGTTCGTTTAACAGTCACACTTGGGGTGTTCGGGTCCAAATGGACCCAAAGGGCAGAATTCATATTTTAAAAAAGAAAATCATAAATTTTTTTTAACTTGTTTTCTATAATTTTTTTTCTTTTCTTTTTGGGTGTTTTGAGAAATTTTATGATTTATAATTAATATTTATGCAATAATTATGACCCATTTTTTCCCATTGAACATAATAGATTTTTTTTTATTATTATTATTTAAAAAAAAAAAAATTATCAAAGCTGTATTACATTTTAGAGTGAAGCCTAGGCCTCATGAAAGCAATTTTTAAAAATATATAGATGCCATCTGGTGGACACACTGAGCATTTTTATCGTGCAATAGCACATTTTTACCACTAGTGGATTTACAGCTCTCTGTAGAAAGGCTTGGGGATTCTAGTGATTTTTGCAAATATATACCAATTTTTTTCAGGTTGTTGATTTTTAAAATATAATAACAGATTCTCAAAGACTATTTAGGGCCCAAGCCCAAAGGGCAAAGGCCCTATTGTTTTCCTTAGGATTATTTATTATTCTTCTTCTTCTTCCGACTTATTATTTTTCTGCTACCTTTTGGACACTTTTGGAGGCCTTAACATGCTCAAAAACTCCTGAAACTTTGCACACATGTCAGAACCCGCGGCCATCAGGGCCGGGCTGAAGATGGTACCCGGGCGTGGCAGGGGGGCTCGACAGCGCCCCCTGGAACGGGGTCCGAAAACATGGTCCATAAATCAAACACGCTTGCATGTAATAATATGAAACTCGGTACACATGTAGATCTCCTCGTTTCATATATACTTCACACTCTTACTTTTTACCCCAGCCCAACAGGAAGTCGGCTATTTAGGGTTGTTGGTAAAACACACGCAATGGAATGTGAAATACTCCTCCTAGAGAATTCAAACAAACGGCACGAAACTCGGTCAGCATGAAGTCAAGACATTGAGGATGAAAGTTTGCGAGGGGATTTTTGATATCTCGAACGGTTTGGCCGTGGCGAGGAAACAAAATTATGGCGAGAAACGTGAAACAGGAAGTGTGTCATAACTACTGCATACATTAACTGATCTTGATGAAACTTCAGCAGTGTGTTCGTCGTAAGAGCCCGATCACATGGATGTGACTATTGTGAGTCAAAGTTATAGCGCCACCAACTGGCAGAAGGAAGTGTGTCACTTCCTAAATGCTTTGAAATCACCCTCTTATTTTTACCCGATTTGCTTCAAACTTCACTACTATAATGTAAACACACGGCAGATGTAGACCTGTGAATGGATTCTTGATATCTTAGATACTGTTGTCGTGGCAACGCATCAAACTTTAATATTCTTTTTTTATGCTTTTGAGACTCTTAGCATGCCTGAAATTGCTTAAAATTGCATGAAACTCGACAGACACATCTCATTTATTAGCCAGTAGACATGTGCAAAGTTTCAGAAACGGGCGTGTTGAGGGCTCAGTAGCGCCACCTTTTGTCAAAAGTGGGGGGATTAATTTTATCTACAGTAATAAAAATCGGTATGTGTATTGTTCTCCTCCAGCCAGACAAGTTTCTAATTTACACTCAATAGCTCCAACCAACAGGAAGTCAGATATTTTGGTTTGAAAATTGTCATTTTATGTCTCTCTCTCTCTCTGAGCCTACGTCTCTGTGTGTGTGTGTGTGTGTCTGTGAGTGTGGGGAGGGGGAGGGGGGCTAGATTAACCATTTGACTGCTGTGTGGTTTGGCCTGCATTAAAAAAGAAAATAAATGTCTTACGCCTTGTATTTTTTAAATAAGTTGTATTAATAAGTAAAGGCATATAACCAGTTGAATTGTAGTGCATTGAAAATAGTTTTATATAATTAGTTTATTAATTAAATTAACTTGGTCCATAAACTTCGTCAGAAAATTTGGTCCATAAATCAAACACACTTGCATGTAATATTATGAAACTCTGTACTCATATAGATCTCATCGGGCCAAACAACTTTAAGCCAGCCCAACAGGAAGTGGGCTATTTTTGTCTTAATGTGGATGTTTTGCAAAACCAGGCTCTACATTTTTACCCACTCCTCTTAAGTGGTTTATTTTATTCCCACCAAACTTTTTCAACATGATGAAAATACATTAAAGAAGCATAATTGTGAATATCTATTGAATATCTCTAATTGTTTTGCTATGGCGAGGGATTAAAGTCATGTAAAAAAAATAAACACTAAAAGCCTCATATCTTCTAAAAATTTAATTATACACCATTTATTTCTAGATAAAATTATACAAATATCAGAACTAAACCCATTTTATTCTTGTTTTGCAATTTAAGAATAATGTACAAGTTTAAAAACAGCCAGGATGCACTATTCAGTTAAAAAATAAATATATCAAATAATACATAGGGCTATACTGCCCTCTTGTGTTCAAAATCAGGTAGGCCTGTTGTATTTAAATATAGGTAGCTGCTATGTGACTCCGAGAATTTTTTCTCACCGGTTATTTGACGTGTAACACCGGGGGCTTTTATATCGCTAAGTTAAAAGTGAAAGTAAAGTAAGGACATTTATAGTGGTGGCGCTCGCAGTGCGCTCGAATGAATTTCTATGGAAGTAGAAATGAAAAAACGTTCGCTCTGTTTTGCTTGCTCGTCGCCATGGACGCGCACCGTAATGAATGCCACTGCAGCCGCATACTTTTTAGTGTCACTTTAAAATTAGTGCAATATCGGGGGCCAATTGCTTGAATTGTGAGTTCAATAGTCTATTATTTTTCACGGAAAACACAACAACAAAAGAGTACAATGATAGATTCGCTTAAATAGGCGCTTTTACATAAAATATAGCCTATTCCGTCATCATCTTTTCAGTCAGCTCTTCACTCTCGTGATTAATGCTCGCTCATCGCCGTGGACGCGCACCGTTATGAATGCCCGTGCAGCCGTTAGTTTCATTTTAAAATTAGCGCCTTTTTTGGGGCCGATTGCTTGAATTGTGAGTTCAATAGCCTATTATTCTTCATGGAAACCACAACAACAAAAGAGTATAAAAGTTTGGTGTGAACGCAGCATAATGAACAAGCTGCGATCTCAAGATTGCAATGCTGGAGTGTGTGTGTGTGTGTGTGTGCGTGTGAGAGAGAGGCGCGGGCAAACTGTGTGTGTGTGTGTGTCTGTGTGGGGAGGGGCTCTTCGAGTGATAGTTATTATACAAAATTATACATAGGGCCATACTGCCCTCTTGTGTCCAAAATGATATTTATACATATATTTGGCAAGCATGTGACTGAGGACCGAGAGCTTTTAAATACGGACGTCCACACGGACATTGATAAGGGTTGCGCTTGCAGAGCGCTTGAGGGAATTCCTATGGAAGTAGGAATGAACTAAAAAACGTTCGCTCTGTTCTGCTCGCTCGTCGCCATGGACGCGCACCGTTATGAATGCCAGTGCAGCCGCATACTTTTTAGTGTCACTTTAAAATTAGTGCAATAACGGGGCCGATTGCTTGAATTGTGAGTTCAATAGTCTATTATTTTTCACGGAAAACACAACAACAAAAGAGTACAATGATAGATTCGCTTAAATAGGGGCTTTTACATAAAATAGCCTATTCCGTCATCATCTTTTCAGTCAGCTCTTCACTCTCGTGATTAATGAAATTTGACTCCTGTTGCTGATATTTGCTGCAACTTTCGTTCCGCTCACAATTTAGTAAGCAAACACGCTTCAAATGTGTTTTTATTTTATTTTTGTGTATATATATATGTGTGTGTATATATATGTGTGTATATATATATATATATATATATAGCTTATGTTTCAAATATGAGTTAATCAACAATCGTTGGAAAGAATGATACTTTTGATATCACTAAACCGTCATTAGGTGCCGCCAGGCGACCGTCTTAATGAGCGAGTCATTGATTCATTCGTTCAAACGATTCGTTCGAACGGCTGAGTCATTCATGAATGAGACAGATTATGGATTGGTCGTTGAATCTTTGAGTCAACCGATTCGTTCAAAATGCTGAATCATTCAGTAATGAGAACGCGTTGCTGTGAGATGCTCGATGGTTCTGCTGTGATCTTTGTTTAACTATTTTCGCTGCTGAAACAGAAAAAAAAGTCAATATTGCATCTAAAATGTAAGTGATTTGACGTGTGTGTGTGTGTGTGTGTGATTGTGTCTGTTACAGTGATTGTTTAACCCTTGTTAAAGTTTAGGCCTTGTCTTTTTGGATATATATCTTTTTATATAAAACAAAATAGCATACAACCCATGTATTTTAAATGTATTGTTTGCTTTAAATTACATTGAGATTTGTATGTTTGGTAATTGAACCTGAATGAATTATAAATGAATGTGCTATATTTCAGATCATATATTTGTTTTCCTTAAAATTTGAACTAACACTAACTTTATTCTCATCTGAATGATAGATTATTTATTTATGTATAAAATAAAAACACATTTGATTTTTCTTTTTTAATCAATGTAGAATGTGTAACTGAAAAAATAAACAGATTAGGGCTCTGATCGAGGACAATAAATGAAAACCAATGCAATATGATGAATGTCCAAAAGATTTTTTTTGCTTTTAAACTATGTGTGTGTGTGTGTGTGTGTGTGTGTGTGTGTGTGTGTGTGTGTGTGTGTGTGTAAGAGATTTCGGTTGGGTGACAGTTGTAGTTTACAGTTTGACAAAAGCACAATGTTGTGTTTTATTGTGATTGTACACAAATATAAGTAAACACTTTGCAGTTTGAATAATGTCCTGTATGAACAAAAGGACGGGGTATGTTTTTATGTCTACATTGTTCAATCACGCCTCACACACACACACACACACACACACACACACACACCAACTATTTTTCTAATCAGATCAGGCAAGTAATATTCTGTCTTGGCACACTTCATATAACTTTCAAACTTGTGTACTTATTTCATGTGTGCATTAAGTCCATGAGACCGTAGGGTGTCTCATTTTTCATTTTAGGTTTCAGAAGGTTGCTCACGCATACTTTGTGGTTGATATGTGCCCTCAATGCACACTTTTGCAGAGCCCACACCAATGCAAGCTCTACAGCACACATCTTCTCAAAGGTCAAAGCGGAGTTACGATATTGCCCGTCATGCACAGTAACCCTAAAGGCACCGGGGTGGCGGTGCCACCGGCTTGTTTATATATATATATATATATATATATATATATAAATATAGCTGCGAGCAGCGATGAAGGGCCAAAGCCGGCGGCACCGCCACTCCGGTGCCTTTAGGTAAAGGCACCGGGGTTGCGGTGCCACCGGCTTGGGCCCGTAATCGCTGCTCGCAGCTATATTTATATATATATATATATATATATATTTTTGTCTTGTTTTTTGTTTGTTTGTTTGGTTTAAATGGTAATTTGAAGTGCCAGTTTTACTTTATAATACAGATTATTATAAATATATAATACAGTGTGTGTGTGTGTGTGTGTGTGTGTGTGTGTGTGTGTGTGTGTGTGTGTGTGTGTGTGTGTGTGTGTGTGTGTGTGTGTGTCTGTTTTGCACTCTTGATGTTTTAGAGATTCACCCCTTCACCGTTGAGTCATTTTTTCTGCATTCTGGCTGATTTGTATATTGTATGCACAAAAAAACTGTTTTCATATTTTTGACAATTTCCCATTCATTTCCAATGGGGGTCATTTGGACCCGAAGGTCCTAAGTGTGAGTATTTTTTTTTATTTTTTTTTACAACCACTTAGACTATTCAAATAGACTATTCTATTTGAATAGTCTGTGTTTTCATATTGAATAATCTGTGTTTTCATATTTTTGACAATTTCACATTCATTTCCTATGGGGGTCCATTTGAACCCGAAGGTCCTGAGTTTGACTATTTTTTTTACAACCACTTAGACTATTCAGATCCTGTCCCCATTTGTTTTGTGTGTTCACATACCTAATACCATAAAAGTCACCTAGTTTCGTAACATTCCGATTAAGCTGTGATTTAAAAAAATTCAAAACAGATTTATGTACAGTAATCTGAATTTATGAGTGTGTATGTGTATAAAAGTGTGTGTGTGTTTGTGTGTGTGGATGTGTCTGTTTTGCACTCTTGATGTTTTATAGATTCTCCCCTTCACTGTTGTGTGCTTTTTTATGGATTGTGGCTGATTTGTAGATTGTACACCCCAAAAAACTCACTTTTTCACATTTTTGTCAATTTCCCATTCATTTCCTATGGGGATCCATTTGGACCCGAAGGTCCTGAGTGTGACTATTTTTTTTACAACCACTTAGACTGTTCACATCCTGTCCCCAATTTTTTTGGGTGTTCACATACCAAATACCAACAAAGTCACCAAATTTCGGACCATTCCGAAGAAGCTGTGATTTTTAACATTTTTTTATTTGAATGATTCGGGTCCATTTGGGCCGAACAACCCCAGAGGGTTAAAACAGGCGCGATAGCTGATTCGAACGAGTGATGTTCGACGGCGGCATCCATCTTTGTAATGTAGGCTACAAAATCTGCTTCAAAATCCCAGTGCTGTCGTCATCGTGTAAAGCCCGCCCCAACGTTTCTGATTGGTGCCTCGATTTCGGCGGATTGGAAATGAGTTTGAATGAGCTCTTTGCCAGACTAACTTTCAGAGCAAATCTAAATTTGCCGGTAGTTGTCTGGGTTTTCCCAGGCTAAAAACATTCACTACTAGACGCAAGTACGCAATTTCCCACGGAAATCATAATCTCAGGTCTAAAATAAAAACACAACACTTATAAAACACTTACAATAGTTAATCAGGATAAGACAAAAACATGTTTTGAAAGAAGAATCAGTGATTTATTGACTTCAATTTTGTTCATTTTGAACAAAAAAAATTTCAGTGTACTTTTAAAAATATGAAAATAATGGACAAGTACATGGACAAAGAGCGAACAAACTGAAGAATGAATTAAAGACTTAAAGGGATGATTGATTATGATATCACTTTTCCAACTTTATTTAGTTTGTTTAGATTATCATGACAGAATATGCTAATCAATGACTAGAAGTTAACTACACATAAGCTACATAAATATATCAACTAACCATTCAGAGACGTCCTGTTGCTTCTACATGTTGTCACTTCTTCTTGAGTTTCTCCATCATTGTCTGACTCTGGTTTGAACATAAAAGGCTAAAAGTTTTTGAAATTTTCAGTGCATGTGTGTGTGAGGTAAACGGACACACGCTCTTGAAGCTCCGCCCCCTGTGCCGGGAGCAGCAGCTCTTTTGCATTTAAAGGGACATACACAAAAAATGGTGCGTTTTTGTTCACCCTCAAAAAGTGACAATTTTAACATGCAAATATAACAATTTCTTTGGGGTATTTTGAGCTAAAACTTCACATACACACTCTGAGGACAACAGAGACATATTTTACATCTTGTGAAAAGGGCATTATACCACCCATTTAAGAACAACTGATAACATTCGAAAAATGAAGAGAACAAACAAAAGGTCAGCATTAATTGTTTAGGTGAAAGTTTGGATGTTTTTCATCATTATCACGATCTTTTATGTGTCACAATGAAATAAAATCCTCTTTCAATCACAGTCATTGAACTTCAGAAACACAGCGACTTTAACTCGCTCTTTACTTTAAAACACAAGCAGTGAGTTTATGAACTTACTCTGCACAAGAACACAATCAGATAGAGAATCTCTATTGGTCTCACACACATACAGAAATATATACGCTGCACACATACATTCTCAATGTGTTTAGTGCTGGTAATTACCTTTAAAGTTTGTTGCCCATAAATCAACTGTGAATTGTTGTGCAGGATTCCGGCTCCTTCATTTGTTGATGAAATATTTCTCAATCCAGTAGAACTGCACCACAACAACAACACCAGATACATCATGCAGACATTCGATTGGATTATCTTTATAAAGGCCTGTGGAATGAGCTGCTTTTGAGCTGCATTTACATGTTTACAGGTACAGCATCTCTCTCCTGCAGTGCAAACGGCCTCCCTAACTAACAGAGAACCTTCCTAGAACTTTAGCATTCTGGAAAGGTTATTTTAAAGTTGTGAACAAACATTCTGGCAGTAACATCAATAGAATGTTTGTTCAGAGTAATCTGATCTTTAATAATCTCAAAATAATTTTGCTACTTGCTTCAGAATTTAAGTAACATTCCCATAATGTTTACTAAACAATAAAATGGAATGTTCTCTTAATGACGTTATAACCAAAAAAGACTTCTTAAAACATTTATGTTTTGAATCTTTAGAGAATTTCATTTTAATAACTTGATGGGAATGTAAGCTAAACTTTCTAAGAGAATATTTTTGTTTGCTGTATCTTTGCGGTTAGATTATAGATCAGCACGACGTCTAACAAATCCATCATAATTAAAAAATTACAAACGATGCTTTCCACTCCAGCTTTCCACTTTTTTTTTTTGAGTGTTGGGTGATTCTGAACAAATAATGGTGCATCTCATAAAAAGGTCCAGGTCATATTTCATCCTAAAAAAAAAGAAAAAGAAAGTATATAAAATATTTAGAAAATGCAGGCTGTAATGGTCCCAAAACAAGCTTCATTTATGCAAACTATTTAATATTTTTCTTTACAGTTTTCATGAGATTCACCCATAAAAAACTATCATAACCTTCACCTGATTTTAAAGTGATTGATTGTGGTCAAATATCTGTATGTAATGACTGCAAGTGGTCATGTATTTTGTGTGTTGGCTACTGTGCTTTTAAATACGGTATTTCTAACAATCAAAAAAGGTAAACAATGAAAAATCATATGAATGGATAAATATATTGCTATTTATATACAGTATAGCATTATAATTAGTATCCCATATTTGTTCAATCACCATGTCCCTTTAGGGGCTCCGTAGTTCACGTTATTATCATCACTAACACAACCTAAACCAGCATTAAGATCATGGAGATAAATCAAGAGTTTCAAAATACCAACGAGGCGAGATTTCAGTCAGGAAAGTTTGCGGTCCCTCTGGAACGGGTTCGTGTCTCTGTTGTTGTTTCATGTGTTTCAGGCTTTGAGCTTCAGTCCTTCATTGGTCCTCTCCCTCTTTCTTCTCCTCTCCTCCATCCCAACCTTGTTGTCCTCTCGATCTCCCGAGTTTTTCTGTTGTGGAGGCCTCAGTGGATTCTGCCGCTGCTGGTTTAAAGTTTTAAATCACTCATCGGTGACGCGTGTCTTTGGAAAGGAAACATAGAAGGAAACCTGTCAGCTGGTATTATTATTAAAGGTTAAAATTTACAACTCATTCTCATACAATTAATATAATGCGGTTTTCATAATGATGTTATAAAATGTTTTGAACGTTCAGAGAACAACGTTTTCATAACCTAATGGGAATGTTAGCGAAAAGTTATTTTATTTTTGTTAGCTGTGTATTTGGGTCATAAATAAAACAAATAAAAACTATTTTTATTTTATGTATTCAGTGAGTTTTCACCAAAATAAACCACCAATAACACTTACAACTCAGGTTCACTTTAGATCACACAAGGCTCTATTGTGTGAATTTAAATCAACTTATCGTCACCCAGAGCACTTCTCCTCCCGCTTTTTTAACGCACGACACGTCTCTGGGGTGTAATTAAAATGATTTTCAGGTTTTCGCTGCAGGGCAGATGCATCATACATGTGTTTGATGCGAACGGCTAAGAAATTAGCAACCATTCATTAGCATCCTGCTAATGAGAAACAAAGAGATGCACGTTTTGCCTTAAATTTCTGTTTACTCAAACAAAACGCTGTGCGGACAGATGGCGCATAATGAATTAGCAAAGACTCACGAGCAACAGATCATACAAAGAACTTCGTCCACCACCTGCGAACTGCGGACAACTTAACTAGACAAATGTGGAAAAACTGCACTTTGTCAAGAAAACAACTAGCTCTGACTAAACTAACCCAAACACCAGATGCTTGTGTTACAAAACCATCCTTTTTAGTTTGAGTCATCAGTTTGCAATGCTGTCCGTAGTTGGTGCAGTTTTCTCTGAATAATGGGATGCATCATTTAAGTGGCCCCAGAGAAAGTGAATCACAGCCGAGCTTCTGAAGACGGATGATTCATGCAAACATTTAGCTTTAAAGGGGAAGTATTTCAGCTTCTCCGTTTGGTGGACGGGGCTGTTATTTCTATCTTTAACACAAACGAAAACAGGCTGCTACTTCACATTAACTTTAGATGAACTCATGACACAGTATTCAGTCTTTCTGCACACTGGGTTAAAAACAAAACAATTTGGGCTGTTTTTTCCCCAAGGGCTGGGAAATATAGGACAGAACACATGTTGGGCTAATTTTACCCAGCAAATTGGGTTCTTTATTTAACCCAGAATAATGGGGTGATTTGCAAAACATGGCTGTTTAAACACAGCAACGTCCAAGGGATCTGACGGCGCCGGCGGTTCGGTCTTTTCCGGAAAGCGCCGGAAGTGATCTCTCGCGCGTGTACGTCACTCATTGTTTACACAGAACAGAGATTGTAGGTAAGACGGCTAATTAAAAGGGTACTAATTTGCGCTTATCTGGGATGTTTAAACCATCGTAAAAGATTTTTTTTTTAAAAAAATAAAACAATTGTATGAGTGACGTACACGCGCGAGAGATCACTTCCGGCAATTGCCGGAAAAGACCGAAGTGCCGGCGCCCTCAGATCACTTGGACGTGGCTGTGTTTACAAGAGGTAAAAACGATATAAATACTGTTCGTTTTCTCACACAAACCGCTCGTTTCGTTTCTTAGGCCATCAATGTGTACTTACATTTACGAGTCATTAAATCATGTTTAATTTGGACTTCTCTGTGCTGCTCTTTGAGGTGGACCCCATACACCTGCATTATATGACTGACAGACAAGAACGGTTTAACCTAAAAATATCAAAATTGAAACTACTGCGGAAACAAAGACACCTACATCTTGGATGCCCTTGAGGTAAGCTAAAACATATCAAAAATTAATTTCAAAGTGAACTATCCCTTTAAAGTCCCTGTAAAGTCAAAATTAAGTATCTGTTCTGAGTTTGTCACACCACAGAAAAATGTGTTATTATCCACCCAGCCAAATTTGAATGATAAAAAAAGCCGGCAAGTACATAAAATAAGCTCTCAAAATCTTGAAAAAATTAGCATTATTCTCTGCTCTCAAACGCTGGGGGCGTGTCCGCTGGCTGCGCTGAAACCACACCCACTCGCGGGAAAGCAGCCGACAGTGATATTAGCTGATACTGCTTTCGGGACGGGGAGATGAAGGCCGAGGCGGGAGATAGTCGGTTCAGCCCCATTCACCAGTAACAGCGGATTATCAGTGAATCCCAGTTATCTCCGACGAAAGTTTATAAAACTATCCCGTGTAAAATAATCGCTACAGAGGTGGGTTTTGGCGGTGATCCTCAGCTCTCCATCAAGGTGGCTCTCCAAAAAATTAATCCACTTCTTCTTGATGTGATGGTTTTTAGGAAATTTAAATAAAGACACTGATCGGTTTTGTACATGATCGCATCCAGGTAGCCTACGCATTTCCGTGTCGTAGGCATAGCTAGCTAGCAAACGGTAGGCTGTAGTAACTAATAATACTGACAGTAACCTCGCGACTGAGCGCCAAACTGATGCGAATGTGCTCTATTGTTAGGGGAGGGGCCAGCATCAGTGCGTCATCAAGTAGGGGCGTGTCCAGGAGCTCAGGGGCTCCAGTGCGTCATCGAGCCCCGTTTTAGCCCCGCCCAAAAAATCCGGATAATAGCAATGGTGAAAAACTGTTTAACTGTTTAACTCCACAATTCAGTACTTCACAGTCTTTATAATATGTTTTAGCAATACATTTAGAGTTTAGATTTTTTTTTTAATTGCCTGTACAGGGACTTTAAAATAATAACCCCCAAAAATTATCCAAAAGGCTCAACCCAGCGTTTGGGTTAAAAAAATAACCCAGGATTTTTTTTACAGTGCAGGTTTAAGACATTAAGACAATCATGACCTCATCACAGTTGACTTTTAAATATACAACATGTATTCTGAGCTGCTATTTTTAATCGTTTATTCCTGTGCATTATTGCTCTCACAACGTGCACTGCCATCCATTTTGTTCTGTCTTATTGTCGATAAAGTTGTTTGTTTCTCGGCTGTTTCATCTGACTTTCCCTCAGCACATCAGCGGCTCCATTTAGTCACTTCTCAAGCAGACGTGGAGGGAAAAGTCACAGCAAATGACTGTCCATCTTCAGTCCTGTAGGCAAGGATGATGTTTTTCTCCGCTGTAAAGCCGTTGGTGAGTCCAGGCAACACTTTCTGCAAAAAAACAACAACAATGACCCGTTGTAGAAGCTCTGCGCAGCGGCAGCAAATGAAAGGGCAACAATAACTAGAATTGTATTTCCTGATGCTTGTAGAAAAACCCCAGATGAATCAAACACGCAGGCAAAATTTATAACATTTATTTTTCTACTGATTCATTCAACAGTGTTCATAATTTGGCATTTAAATTGGCATTTAAATTTAACATTCTAACAATGCAAAATAATAGTATTCAAATTTTACATTCACAAACAAGTAAAGGAATATTTCCCTAATGTGATTTCAGTCTCTGCTAGGCTACTAAGAAAGCTTTGAGAACGGTTAATTTGTTCTGCTTTTGGGCTATTTTTAAATATCTTTTGATATATTGGCCTTTTTTTTTTTACTATTCTAATTGTTATGTGACATTTCAATGCACTCCTGTTCATGTTCTCTGCAATTAAGCAACAAAAACAATATTGAGTAATAGCAGATTCAAATGAATTAGGCTGCGATGCTCTACAACAAATCCTGACATTTATTTCATTTACATTTACCCATAACAAACTTGATCTAAACATAATAATTAAACCTCTAACAGCATTAAAGTTAAGATGGAATAACTCCATTCGGAATGTTCAGTTGGATTGTTGCTAAGCAACAGTAGAATTTCAAAAGAGGAAACAATCTCTAATTCAAACTCGTTCAGGACGAAGCAACAGTTTGTGTTTTGAATTAGAGTTTATTTACTAACATTGGTACAGTATTTATTGATCATTGTTAATGTTAGTTAATACAAATACAGCTGTTCATTGTTAGTTCATGTCAGCTCAGGTCCATTAAATAAATAATGTTTTAGTAAATGTTGAAATTAACTATGCTTTTGAAGTATTTTTCATTGTTTCATTGTTAGTCCTTACTGTAAAGTGTTATTCAAATGATGTAAACATGCATCCTGAATAAGTTCTGTGAGCTGTAGTGAGGGTTGTTCACAGCTCGATCAAGGTTTAGTCGGTCCAACAGGATGCAGTGCATTGGCTGAGAGTCGATCTGCCTAATGCTGGATGACATTCAGACAAACACTGAGTCTCAGGTGAGACGCAACCTTTCACATCTGAAGAGCTAAGCTGAGGAGATGAAATTGCCAGACAACACTATCTCACTCTCCTCCTCTGTTTCTTTCATTCTCTCTCTGCACCGGTTCACTCCCTGTGGCTCCTACACACTGATTAAATTAATGAACGGCTCACTTATTTTCATGTGTATGTGTCTTCATAAATAGACACAACTCATGCCAGATTCAGATTCAGAGGGTGAATTCAATGAGACACTCGATATACCAGAAAAGTCTTGCAGAAATTGAAATGATAGGAAACCCAGTGTTACTTTTGTTGTCTGCGGTCAAATTTATTGTAAATATCGATCCACAAGAGTAAAAAAGCACTGAAATATAATTCTCTATATGATTCTCTTTTTACACTAAACAAGGCAGGTTAAACAGCAGACTGATCCCAGCTAGAGAAAGTTCCCATAACTTTCACTAATGGTTTTTAAAGGTTATGTAAATGTTAGACAAAACATTCTTAAAATATATCAAATTGGTGTTTGAAACATTGAGAGAACATTCCAAAATTATGTTAAAATGGAATGTTCCTTTAAAAGTTACATAATCACGAAGAAACAAAACAAACTATGTTCAAATAACTGAGAAACATTCTTAATACATAAAAACACTGGATGTTTGGAATGTTTAAAAAAAACATTCAGAAGTTTTTTTCATACATTTTCATAACTTGATGTGAGCAAAACATCATTAGAGCATATTTTTGTTAGCTGCGATGATGTCTTTTTGCATTTGACCAAATGGAGAATAAAACATACCAGCTTTTGTTCTGATGATTATGGGCCATTTTTCAGTCAACATAATGTGCAATCAATTGACCCTTCGCAGGGAGCTTGATTGACAGGTGATCTGACCAATCATACTTCGCCATCCGCCATTTTGTCCGACAAAGCAGTCAGGAGAGTTACCGGTAGTAGATTACTATGGATTAACAACATGACTTGAAAAACGGAATGTACTGATGCCTTTCCGCGGTTAAAACAACATTCCTTCTTATGTTCATTCATGTTTATTTGATGCTATAAATGAACTAGAAGGAAGAGATGATCGGATCACGACGAGCAGCTTTAACTGATGCTCTACAGCGATCTGTCACGACACATTAAAGAGCCACAAAACGGTATTGTTTAAATTTCTTTTAAAAAATGACCAAATTTGAAAGGCGAGACTTTGTTAAATTTGTTTAATATCAAAAGTAACCGAAAAGTAACCTGGTCTGTCCTGTCTGTCAGCGTGTTGTCAGTCCGCGATGTATTTTTCACTGCGTGAGAACATGGTGTGTGTGTGTGTGTGTGTGTGTGTGTGTGTGTGTGTGAGAGAGAGCAGCGTAGTTTGTCGGACATAGCGACAGTAACTAAGGGGGGTGGGTCTTTGCGAACGGTCAATTGCATTTTTACAAAACATTGTCATGTTTTCAAGTGAAACAGAATATTCAAGATAAAAACTGGATAAACAAAATAAAATGTTGGATGTGAGGCAGTTGAAAAAGTCTGAAATAGAGCAAGTTATTAGATTTTGATGAAACACCATGACAACAAACTCTTGAAAATAACATGCACCAGTGAATCATTCACAATAATGGGCATTAAGGAAGCAAATAGAGTCAGTTCTGATTTCCTGTTGACTTCATTCATCATCTGAACCAGAAGAACCCAACGCACTGTTATTCACGAATACTGTACATTACTAAAGCTGGCAAGATCTCATAAACTTCTCTGTTCTTAGTGGCTCATAATCAGGTTTCACAACACTGCTGATAATCTACAAATAGAATCACACAGAGTTTTCTGTTTCTACCCTGCATAATTCACTCACGTCCAATTAGAGTGTGTAAATGATTGTCTTTGCTGACCCGGTGAGTCCTGAAGTCTCCTGAAGCTCTGAAGGACAGCTGGTGGGAGACTGGGAGCCGCTTCAACCCTCTGAATGCTTGAGCACAAAAATACTGTGCTTATGAAATCATGCAAGCGCGGGCACACACACACACATATGCACGCACAGCCTAGAAAGTGGCATGCACTTCTTTTTGAGTGTTTTTGTAGAGCTCATTCTCTATGCAGTTCTCTTGCTGCCAGTAGCCTACATACACTGTAAAAGGTGGTAACCTACAATTGGAGATGTTTTTTACTTTATTTAATATATATATATATATATATATATATAAATTTATTGGTATGTATTTAGGTTGATTCAGCAATAATAAATTATATTTTTGACATGAAACAAACAAACAAACAGATAAAGGGTACTTCATAGCTGGCAAAATGGGCATTCAGTATAACTTGGCTGCCAATTGAGTAGAAAGGTGATTTAAAAAATAAAATAAAATCGGTGCTACCTGACTATGCACTGTAAAAAATGTTACTGCTATTTAATTAAAAAATTATGGTAACAATATTACACATACTATTTTTGAGTAGTTAATGCTTGATTTCTTTCATGGAATACCTGAATAAATCATGTAAAATCCCCTTAATTATTTAGTATATGATACAACGAATTTAATATTTTTTAGTGAGATATGCTTTTTTATTTTAAAGCAGCAGTCCGCAGCTTTTCCTCTTTGTCGCCCTCTCTGTTCGAAATCTGCCATTGCAGTTATTCGCGGAATTATCAAATTAACGTTAGTTGTACTTCGACACGGCACAGCGCGGATGAACACGTTGAGGAGACTGGGCAGCTGTCAATCACTGCGCCGTGTGGATACTGGCATTCAGAATCACAGATTATTCTTATTGGAAGTATGACCAACATAAGAATTTTCACCGGAAAATGTCATCTGAACAAGTAAGTAACATCCACTTTTGTTCTAGTTCTGACATTGCAGTAAATCGCGGTGATTAAAGCTAACAATCACTTATCATATCACGCAAAACCGTGCAAATTTACTTTGTTCTCAAATTGTTAATGTTAACAACATCAGCATTGCGTGACTACATGTAATGTCCTTCCGATATGTATCCTTGTTTTCGCATGGGTCCGGTTGCACTCCGAACGAACGAAGTCTTTTGCATTTTACAGCGGGTGAATCTGTTGTCACTGATTGTCGTTAGAACCTTTCTGGGTCCGCCATCAAATTGATAAGTTTAATTATATCAAGTGCTGTGAGAAAAGGCTATAAATCTCCACCTCCAGCATCCTCACACGCAATATAGCCTACTAGCCGAGACTCCTTCGTTATGTGTACAATGACGTAATGACATGCTCGAATCTCCCGCGGAAATCCACCAGTACCACTGGAATTAAAAACATTATTACAAGCTTACGGTTTTGAATCGAGCTAAGGCAAGACGATAGTTTTGAACTCTGGCTGGTTATGCATTTTCTCAAATATGTATTTTGGATAATTTTTAACCCCAAAAAAGCTACGGACTGCAGCTTTACGTTGGCGCTCAAAAGTGTGTGAATTAGCGTGAATGGAAATAACCTGTTTATATTTGACTTATATTGCATTATTTAAAGACTGTATGCCGCTAGCACAGCACATAACCAAACTTGTTACTGCACTAGCATTATAACAAAGTTTTTGCTCAACGAACATACTTCAGAAAATACATGCAGTTATTCACTATTCACTACTCTTCTGCACAATGGTAACGATCAAAACTTCATCATAATAGAAACTCTTTCAAATGTCAAACATAACTGAACATTAAACATTAACAGATGTTTCCCTTTACATAAAATAACACTTCATTTCAATATTTCCTCTCCATTACCAGCCATGTGCAAAGCATGCTGGGAACTAACAATGGTGTCTCTAATAAAACCGCATAACTGAGCTAATTCTCTTAAAATAAATTGGTAGCCCTTTTCCCCTAATTTTATCAGCTTAATTGGTTCCTCAATTCAAGCCTGTTTCCTTAAAAAAAAATGGAAAATGTATCTCTTGGTTTTATTAGTGAAATGTTCTCAATATTTTCTATACAACACTGAACCACAATTTTCTTAATAAAATATACACAATATTTTTGATTATCATCTTAATTTTTTTTAATGAAAATTACAAGACCCATGATTCATTTTTTACATTGAGAAAACAGAGGAAAAAGCCTTGTTTGCCTTCTTGGATGTTTTTTTTTTTCTTCTCATCTCAATTCAGTCTGGAATTGCTTTAAAGTAATAAATGAGAATTTGGCCAGTATTAGGTGTCGTATTACCAGTGTTATTTTGGTATTTAACTATAATTTTTCAACCATAGTTTTTTAGTCAACCATAATAACTCTGCTCGGTACCTTTTCACTGGGTTTTGGAGCAGATCTTTGTGATTTCCGGCTCTCCGTCCTCAATGCTTCACTACCTAAAGGAGTCGTTCCACTTGCTCATTTTAACCAGAGCATTAAAGTCTCTCATAAGGCCACAGATAAACTTTCTCCTGGCCTGAAGCTGAGTGTGACGGGTAAATCCATCATGGCGTGGTTAGTTAAGGCCACATGTGTGCAGTCCACTGATAAGGTCAAGCACAATCGGACTCGGTGCGAACAGTGTTCACAGACATGTGATCATGTACCTTCAGGTAAAATAACTTTTGGGTCAAAGGCCTGTGAACAGCATTTCAACACATTTACTGGTTCTTCATAACAAGCAGCTTGATGAAATGCCACACGTCCGGCGTTGTGACGTGAGGAAAAGACCGGAGGGGGAGCTTTGGAAATATCTGTTGGTTTTTTATAGCATCTTGAAGGCATGTGCTTGACAGGTAATGAGAATGAGTCTGTTTCCCAGGCCAACGAGACGAGCTGCGGTGCGCCACTATTCAGATGCGGTTTATAAATCACACGAGAAGAGTATTTCCCTCCCTAAGGGTTAGAAAACTGGATGGGAATTGCCTGTCTGTCTGCAAAGCCTGTCCTAGTCCTGTCACAGCCGGTTATCTTAAATGAAGATTATCCATGCAAAGAGGTCTAAAACACATCCGTTTGACTAGACAAGTGAGACATTAAAAAAATCTCTTGGGCATCAAAGGAGACACATATGAGATTATCTGAGACTTTTTCTCATGAGAAACATCTGAGTCAAGTCAAGTCACCTTCATTTATATAGCGCTTTTAACTATATAGATTGTTTCAAAGCAGCTTTACAGTGAAAATTGGAAATTAAAGTAACAGAGATTGCTTGGCTTTACAGCAGCTCTAGAATAAAGTTATTGTCCAGCTAAAGTTAGTTTTTGATTGATTCACTTCCGTTGCAAAGATCATTAGTTATTAACTTAGGGGCCGCTAACACGACACAAAACAAAAAACTTTTAATGTGTTCTGGCCGTTCATTTGCACGATAACAGTGTTTGGTGGCTCGAGAGCGCAAACTTTGAAATGGGTTCCAAGGTTTATTGAAAAACTTTATCATCTCTTTATCACCCATATATACATATCCATCCAACCAACCATCCATCCATCCACCTGTTCAGTGTTCACCCATATATACATCCATGCATCAATCCATCCATCCATCCAACCAACCAACCAACCATCTATCCATCCATCCATCCATCCATCCATCCATCCATACATACATCCATATATACATCCATGCATCAATCCATCCATCCAACCAACTAACCATCCATCCATCCATCCCTCCACCCATATATACATACATGCATCAATCCATCCATCCATCCAACCAACCAACCATCCATCCATTCATACCTCCACCCATATATACATAATTCCATCCAAACAACCATCCATCCATCCACCTGTTCACCCATATATACATCCATGCATCAATCCATCCATCCAACCAACCAAACAACCATCCATCCATCCATCCATCCATCCCTCCACCCATATATACACCCACCCACCCATCCAACCAATCATCTTTGTGTTTCGACAGCCAAAGAACCGGGTCTCTGCCAGGAAAATTGGTTCCAAAGCGGCATCAACTCTTTGCCGGACTAGAACCGTTCTTTCACCACGTCATGCTGACGTCGATGGCTGGGGGCGGGTTACTGTGAACAACAACACGACGGGAATGGGAACGCTAAGACGTATGGCGACGTACACAGTGTCGTAACGACGTCGTTCGCTGGACTCTCTATTCAGTGGAAAAACAAACAGGTTCTGAGAAGGTTCGCGAGTTGAACCAGCACCAATTCCGAACCAGTTCTTTTTTGGTGGAAACGAGGTGTGTGTAAGCTAACAGGGAACTTTCTCAGAAGGTTCTAGCAAAGTTATGAACAAACGTTCCTCCAGTGACATTCATTCAGTGTTCTCTGTTCTCAAAACAATAGCACAAAAACGTCATTCACACATCGTCCATGGGTAGGGGTGTAACGGGACATGTATTTATCCCAAACCATCACGGTACCAGAGTCACGGTTCGGTGCATGCAGTCAGACGATGAATACCATAGATATCCATAATAAAGGCTAGATGTCTTACGGCGGAGTCTCTATCGTCATCACCGGCGGCCATCTTGTCACAGGCAAGCTTTCTGGCGGGCTCTGTGGTGCCTGATGTAAGATGAGCGATCAGCACGAACACAAATACTCTTATCTCGTTGAAATCTTGACGGATTTACAAACGGTTCATTTTCTCACAAACGTTGTTAACGTGGCTATAATTCTGGATGATTATTTATTGATACACTTATTATTCATAAGTTTGCAGTGTCATAACTACATCTCTGACGTTAATGACAAACCAAACCGTTTGAAAATCGGTAGAAAATTTAGCAAGTTATGGTTATTTAAAAAGTACATGCACCGTTAAAACACAGTGTTACGAGTGAGCGAGCTGCCTGTGACAAGATGGCCGCCAGTGCGGACGTCGACCTCCATTGGCCAGCAGCGCGGACGAGACATCTTGCCCTTATTATGGATAAGCGAGGGGACCAATCACAGAACGGGGAGGGAGCAGCAAGACGATGACGACGTCTATGCGACACACCGAAGCAGTTTCTTTATACCTATGGATCCAACATGGTAGCAGACGCGAAGTTACCTTTCGATACAGCCTTACGTAGATATTGTTCTAAGTAGTTTAGAACGCAAATAAATCTCTGACCCATCGTCGTCTTCCTCGTCTAATTTCTGTCGCTCTACATACGTCATCTGGTATAACTGAAACGATTGGCTATGAGCTACGTACAGGTGCATTTGATAGACATTCGTAGCACCCAATAAACGGCTCTGGGCATTCGTAAACCACGCCTCAAATACGAGAAAATGAACATGTGGTTCCCAATGTCAATGAGACGTGGCCTGACGTTAGCCAGGCTAACTTGTTTCTGAATTTTTAGTCAACATTCTAAAGTAACATTCCCATAATGTTGGGAAAACGGAATGTTCATTTAAAACATTTCAATAACTGGATGTTTCGAAAGTTTTGAGAACATTCAGAAATAACGTTTTGCTAATGGGAACGTCAGGAAAGCGTTCTTAGATCGTTTTGTTATCTGGTGACCTTCTCTTTGCTGTAAAGTACAAACGATGAGATATTGAAGAGACTGTGATGTTTGTCCTTTACTGTTATAAAGTTAAAGTGCGGCTGAACTGTGTGCAAGGGAATGGGAAAAGGAGATATAAAATGATAAGCGTCTCCTGACTAAGTAATTGAGTGACAGATATATTAATAGGACAGATCTCTTCTCCTGTCATTCTGCTGGGCTTTTTAAAAATGTAATCGCACACACGTCCTATAATCCATCATGTTGGGTTTGATTACGCCACAGGAATGACAGTCAGTCTCTTTCTCACTCGACGAGGTTTATAATGTCATTTGAGAAGCAAATATTGTGGGAAAGAGTCTCAGTTCATCTAAAAATAAAATCATTTACTCACCCTCATGTCGCACCAAGATGACTCTGTATGTCCTGTGAATCAGCTCTTGTCCATACAATAAATGATTTATAGTGACTCTAAACATGACCCAAAACAACATAACAGTATCCATATGATGTGTGCACTACATTTAATGAGGGACAGACCCAAATTTAAGTCATAATTCATATGCCAATAGCATTTTTCGTGTCAATAGAGTTAAATGATGATGGCTTTTCATAGCTTTGGTCGAGGTGAATATAATACATTCGCATTAGGAAGTAAAATGGGTTGTAAATGGTGTTTATGTTGACTATGATTTCACAAATTATATTTGCAGAGATTTTTTGATGATATTTTGGCATGAAAAGTCAAAAGTCTGGCTTAAACATTCATAATTATGTTACTCAAAGTCAAAAATCTGACATGAAAAGTCAAAATTATTACAAACTAAGTCAAAACTATGACATAAAAAGTACATTATGATATACAATTTTTAAAAGACTTAAAGTCAAAATCATGACATACCACATAAGATGAAAAGTCAAAAATTAGATTTAAGAAGTCATAATTATGAATGGTGTTTATGTTGACTACGATTTCACAGATTATATTTTGCAGACATTTTAAGACAGACATTTTGACATGAAAAGTCAAAATTCTGGCTTAAAAATTAATAATTATGTTACTCAAAGTCAAAAATCTGGCATGAAAAGTCAAAATTATTACAAACTAAGTCAAAACTATGACATAAAAAGTAAATTATGATATACAATTTTTAAATGACAAAGTCAAAATCATGACATACCACATAAGATGAAAAGTCAAAAATTAGATTTAAAAAGTCATAATTATGAATGGTGTTTATGTTGACTACGATTTCACAGATTATATTTTGCAGACATTTTAAGACAGACATTTTGACATGAAAAGTCAAAATTCTGCCTTAAAAATTCATAATTATGTTACTTAAAGTCAAAAATCTGACATAAAAAGTCTAAATTATGATGTAATTTATGACATACAAAGTTGAAATTCTGACGTAAAAAGACAACATGACATAGAAAGTCTAAATTATGACATACTACGTCATTTATGAAATGAAGAGTTTAAAATTAGACACATTTACAGTGGAAAATCTGACTTAAAAAGTCATAATTATAACAGAAAAAGTCAAAATTAGGAATATTTTTGTTGAAAATTTTGTACTTAAGAAAAAGTCAATTATGATATTAAAAAGTTGAAACTGATTTGAAATTCTAGTGTAAAAGGTCAAAATTATGACAACTAAGAAAACTAAATCTAAGTAATAAAGCACAGTGAGGAATTGAGAAAGCAGAGTAAAAGCAAGGGTAGATGGAGGATAGATGTGTGTTCCCGCCGGTGAAATCTCTTTGGACTGTGATTGTTGAGGAGTGACTCTGACTGTCACACTAAGCTGCAGAAAGCGGCCGCCGTCCTCCAGAGGTTCAACAGCCCATAAAAAAGCCAAGAAATGAGCAGAGAGTCCTGGAGGAGCTGCTGTTTACTGATGCCGTCTGAGTTTCATCTCTCCCACACTGAGAAACAGAGAGAGAGAAGAAGAGAATCCTTCTGTCCAGACCTGCCCTTCCCACAAGCCTCTGCTTCATGCGTTTAATTACAGTATCGACGTTCCTCAAACATCCGGCTCTAAAAAACACTAATGATTCAACGTGTGCGGCATTCTGAGACATTGTGAAAATTGCATCTATTTTAAAGAAAATTATATTTAAAAATCTCTCTTCGACATTGTTTAACAGACGGTGAGGACATCATTGGACTACAGTATATGCAAATAATTTGCTAATGACCTGCTCATCTATATTTCCATACTGAACTGTGATTGTTCTCTCTTTCTTATCTCTATGGTTATATATCAATAACCAATATTACATAAATATAAATGAGTGAAACTACAAACCAATGCTGACTTTCATAATGTGATTCTGTGATGCTTTTTAAAACATAAATCTGTTTGTCTGACCAATGACAAACAGGGGCGGAGCATTTGCGAAATCCATTTGAAACAGTTTTTATGTATTCTGTTATTTCGTTTATTGGTGCTAATGTAAAACTCATGCTCGAAAATCACAATTAAGATATGAAATAGCAAAATTATGATTTTTTTTAAGCTAGAATTTCGACATGACAAGTCAAACTTATTACAAATGAAGTTGAAATTGACATCATCAAAATCAAAACTATGACAAATAAAGACAAAATTAAAACTTAAAAAGTCAATTATGACATTAAAAAGTTGAAATTATGACATAAAAGTCGAAATCATGGTATACTACGTCATTTATGAGATGAAAAGTCAAAATTATGACTTAAAATGTCACATTAAAGAGATGAAAAGTTGAAATTATTTTTAAATGAAGGTGTAAGTGGTCATTATTATGACAAAAAGTCAAAATTCAGATTTAAAGTCATAAAATTGTGACACTATGTCATACTGTATGAGATGAAAATAAGAAATAAGACACTTTAAGTCGAAATTATGGCTTGAAAAGTCAATTATGATAATAAAAAGTTTAAATTACAAGTCGACATTCTGGCATTAAAGGTCATAATTATGACATAAAGTCAAAATTATGACACAAAAAGTCAAAATTATGACAAAAAGTCATACCTATGCCATATTTGTGAGATGAAAAGTCGAAATTCTGCTGTAAAAGTCATAATTGTGACAAAAAAGTCAAAATGATGACTGTCAAATTTAAGAGATGAAAAGTCGAATATTAAAAGGTCATTATTTTTTTAAGTTGAAATTATTACAAAGTCGAAATTATGACATGCAACGTCAAGATGAAAAGTCAAAATAATGACATTAATCGAAATTATGACATGAAAAGTCGAGATGAAAAATCACAATTATGACATAAAAAGTTAAAATTATGCTATGAGAGGTTGAAATTCGGGCTTAATGAGGACAAAATTAGAACAAAAAGTCGAAATCGTGACATGAAAAGTCAAAATTAGGACATAAAAAGGACAAGAAGTTGAAATTATTACAAACTAAAGTCAAAATAATGTAAAAAAAAAGTCAGAATTCTGACAAAAAGCGTCCAAGCATGATTTTTTTGTTCTTCTGTGTCATAAATGTGCTTTCCCGAGATCCCACTCTTTAATGAAGTGGCGGCGCTGAGCTCGTTCACAGGGAGGACGTTGGTTTGCGTGACTCACTGCTAATTGCTCTGAGAACAGGACCGCCAGCCTGCCAAACACACGAAACTTTACCTGCCAGCAGATCTGAACCAGGCTGTTTGCCAACCACTCTCCCTCCGAGACTGCAAATATACAAGAACACATCAGTGAGTAAATCCAATCAACTCATCGCGCTCAACACCCTTTCAAAAGCTCATTTACTGCTAATGAGGATCCTGCGGCACAATGACTCGCTTGACACCAGAGATCGGATGTGTAAGCTATCAATCCCTGCCTCCTTCTTCAGTTTCATCCCAATCAATAACCACGTCCTCTGCATTATCAAACACTGCGGTTATACAGACAAACATGCACTAATGTTTTCCATTTAAAGTTCAAAACTATCAACCACATCTGAAAAAAAAACACCTGTAAAGCTTGATATATAAAATCAAAAATCTATTTATTATTCCATATAATGTGTTTTTTGTTGAGTATCATATTTAATACATCAGGCTTTTATGACTCATAGAGTGAGAATATGGAGGGAAAACAGCTCAATTTTATTCAAAATGAGCTAAATATGCTGCAGATGCTGATATTTAAATGGACATTAATTCTGATGCTTGTAATGTAAATCAATGAGATCTTTATAACAGATTCTTACATAAAATGCATTTAAATATCAGTCATCACTCTGTATCTGCCAATAATATATCTTAGCGAGATGATATTTTATGCTTATTTTTATGAACAAATCTCTGTAGTTTTAAAACATATAATGCAATGCAATACATTGATGATTGAGAGATGAACAAATAAACCATAATCAAAAGCCTGATGAACATATTTGATACTGATTTTTCAAATAAATGATGTATGGATAATCAAGTAAACCCGAGTTTGAAATATTACTAACAATATCAAAGTTATTCTTATGTTTGCTTTATATAAATATCACAGGAGGATGTTTGTACAGTTATACTAAAAGACTTTTACTTGCTAAAAACAAGTCTAAAGTATCAATCAGACATCAGAGGGCATGTGGCAGATTGTGTGAGACGTTTTTCAGCAACGTTTTGATTGATCCTTTAGAAATCTTCATATCAAAGGGTTAATAGGACTGAATCAACTCCAACAAAGGCATTTCTAATGTAAAAATCATGCTTTTTAAATCATAATTATGACATAAAAAGTCAAAATTGTGACACTGTCATATGAGATGAAAGTCAAAAATAAGACACTTTAAGTCGAAATTATGACTTGAAAAGTCAATAATGATAATAAAAAGTTTAAATTACAAGTCGACATTCTGGCATAAAAGGTCAGAGTTATGACATAAAGTCAAAATTATGACACAAAAAGTCAAAATTATGACAAAAAGATGAAAAGTCGAAATGTATACATAATTATGATAAAAAAAAGTCAAAATGATGCCTATGTCAAATTTATGAGATGAAAAGTCGAATATGGCTTAAAAGTCATTATTATAAAAAGTTGAAAATATTACAAAGTCGAAATTATGACAATATGCAACGTCAAGATGAAAAGTCAAAACAATGACATAAATCGAAATTACGACATGAAAAGTCGAGATGAAAAATCACAATTATGACATAAAAAGTTAAGATTATGCTATTAAAGGTTGAAATTCTGGCTTAATGAGGACAAAATTAGAACAAAAAGTCGAAATTGTGACATGAAAAGTCAAAATTAGGACATAAAAAGGACAAGAAGTTGAAATGATGAAAAATTATTACGAACAAAGTTGAATTTGGAAAAGTTAAAAGTATGACAAAAACACGAAATGATGACATACTACATCTTTTATGAGAGGAAAAGTTAAAATTATGACTTGAAAAGTCAATTGTGATATAAAAAATGTAAAATTATGACTTACGTCGAAATTCTGGTGAAAAGGGTCATTATTATGACCCAAAAAGAATCAAAATTATGACAAATTCAAAATGACTGTATACGATATCATGTTTATGAGATGAAAAGACAAAATTGTGACTAAAACAGTCACATTAAGTCGAAAGGAAAGTCAATTATGATATTAAAAACTTTATGATTTTTCTTTATGAAATTATGACTTAAGTCGAAATTCTGGCGTGAAAGGTCATAATTATGGGAAAAAAAATCAAATGCTCAAAAAGTCAAAAGGTTGATTTGTTCATCTCTCAATCATCATTGCATTGCATTAAACTCCAGAGATTTGATCATAAAACTAAGCATTAAATATCAACAAAGGCATTTCTGGATTAGATCATGTGGAAATAGTGGCAAATGAATCTATAAATAGGCAGATCCGCATGTGTTGAGTGTGTTTGTGATCTGCAGACTCGTGTGTTATGTCTGTGTGCCCGTGACATTTCTCCACGCCTCTAATGGGGCGTCCTGCCGTTTGCCCCCAGGAGGGGCATCAGGTGTGTGTGCCGTAAGTGAAGGCTATCACCACGACACGCTTCCGCTGCTGAAGAAATTGGATCACTCATCCCTGTCTTATCGGTTCAGCCTTCCTCGTCCTCTCTCTCTTTACTGATGAATAACGGGCCGCTCCGAGAACTCTTCAAACGTGCAGTTCTGCTGTGTGTGTGTGTGTGTGTGTGTGTGGTCTGAAAAGAGCATGTGATGGTATGAGAAATGAATGAGATGTAAGCTGATCCCTCAGGCCAGCGGCTGTAAGTCATTCCTGCGCCAAACTGATGTATGTTCCTCAAACTCACATCTAGGTTTGTGCAAAACTCAGAATTAAAGAGTTCATGGATTGAATTGGCCACAACACAGAGTACGTTTAACCTCATCCTTCCCTCGGGTCATTTTGACCCGGAAATCGTTTAAAAAAATGTTTAAAAAAAAATGTAGTGTTCATCAGAGGGGTCCAAGACCCCAGGACTTTTGTTGCACTTGAACCACGAATACACAAACATTTTTTTTTTTTTTATGGATTTGGGAGTTTTGTGGTTGAAATTGAAAAAAGTAACAAATCAATTTGACACCCTTAGGAATGAATGGAATGCAAGGAATGCTTCAGTACACATTGAAAAACCTAAAAATGCGCAAAATTATAACTAAAAATGCTTGGACTTTACCAAAAAATTATTTTATAATGTCATCATGTGTATTTGAATACAGAGACTGACTTTAGGACCCAGCGGATCAGCTCATTTGCTCCATATAGAGTTATAAGGCCATCTATAGTGGAAAGAGTCATGAAACATCATGTTATATTATTATTTTTCCACAAGAGGTCGCAAAGACACTCAATGTAAAATATTTTGAGCTGGGTTATGCATGCAATTGTGAGTTATTTTGAATTTAAGTTGAAAGAATGTGAGGAATGTGCTTAAATGACTAAATTACTATTTGTTGATCAAATCTAGTAATTTAAAGGATAAAAAAAATCTTCAAAAAAAATTGCATTAAAAAATAGAAAAAATATCAAAATGAAATAAAATAGGCTTTCTAAAAAAAAAAAAAAAAAAAAAGAATTATAATTTTAGGGCTTCGGGTCATTTTGACCCGCGAGGGAAGGATTTGTCACAGATCGCGAGGGAAGGATGAGGGTTACGTTAAAATAAGAGATAGAGGAATTTACTGAATTGCAGTTCAACAGGAAATGAATTCTGGGAAATGATAAAATTGAAATTTTCATTTCAAATGTTCACTAAAAACTTCCAAAAGAAGGCATTCAAAGTCTGCACTCTAAAAAATGCTGGGTAACTTTCAACTCAACTTTGGGTCAAATATGGACTAACTCAGCAGTTGGGTTAAAATTTTAAATGACATTTTTAACCCAACGTTTGGGTTTGTCCATATTTGACCCCAAATTGGGTTAAACCAACCCAGCATTTTTTATAGTGTTTCTTGACAAAATGGGCCTTTTTGTTGTTGTTGTTGAATCCAGTTATTAGAGTTGGATGTTAATCCTACCTCCTTTACAACAAAAACATTCTCAATTAATTTCTGTCATTTTCTGATTTTCTAACAGATGTGATTCTGATCTGTCAGGTGATAAAAAAAGGTTGAACAGTGACATTACTAAAGTAACATTTTTCAGAAGTGTGATGTCACATGTTGTTTTTGTCACATTGTCTTGCACACGAGTGAACCGAGCAAACTCTCAAATACTCTCTCCTCCCTCCTTCTCTCGCTCTCGAAGGCATCACTGTGCGATCTGATTCATTTCAGCAAATCAAATCACTTCTCTCACAGAACCGATTCAAACCACTTCATTTGAGTTATCACTCAATAATGTTCCCAGAAGCCCCTGCGCGGCGCTTCACATTGACTTGAACTCGCATTTTGAACCGATGATGTCAATTGTACGAGGACTGTCATAATGTTTCCGACTCGAGTTGAAAGCAGGCTCACGAATCCATCAGCTCTGTTGCACATTCACAGGGGAATTAAGAGGAGCATTAAAAGGACTTTCCTTCTTTACTCTTGTGTAATTATGAAGAGTTTGATGTATGATGAAAAAAGCCACCGCATCTGAAGTTATAGAGTTCGTTTCAATGAACCCTTATAATGTGATTAGGGCTGCAGCTCAAGGAATACTGTGATTATTATGCTCATAATTACAGTGATCATAATCAGAGTAAGTGTGTCTAGTTCTGCAGTTTTAATCAGTCTGCACTGTAAAATCATTTTTCGAAGTTGTATATAAAAGATTATTGGAGTGTGTTTTACCAGAAAACAGTATTTCAGCCTTTCTTGCTCAAAATTTCAGTGTGTTATTTGCCATTTCTTTGTAATTGTTTGAAACATTTACTAGCAATTTCAGAGTGAAAATGGTTTCAAAGTAATTCATTTTATATATATATATATATATATAACGGTTATGACCGTCTAGGGCCAGCCGTACCATAAATTAATGTGTGCTCAAAAATTATGTTCAAAGAAATATACATTTATTAACACAAATATAGTGAAAACCAGAAACAAAGGGATTAAATTCAGGAGCGTACAAGGCTAAAATATCAAACTAGTTTGATTACCCTCTAAATTCCCCAAAATAAAAGAAAAATACAACATAGAACAAACATATATGAAAAAGAAATGGCATCACATTCCCTACTCCCCTTAAACTAAGTATTTAATAATAATATTTACACAATATTACTGAAGGCCAATGTAATTCAAAAGAGCCTAAGAGTTATAAATCAAATAACCAAAAGCGAGCCATATGGGAACGTTAGGGGAACGCTCTTTGCTGGGAAGTTATTGCACTTCTGGATCTCAGAAAACTCAGGAGTTCATGCTTACACGACATGGATATCATGCAAAATATCAGAACAGAGACATTTTAGGTACATCCCTGAAGCCTAAAACCATTGGGCCGCTTGCATTTGAAGCAGACAAACAAAAAGCTGCAGTAACAAAGAGATCCGCTGTGTTTGACTTAAATGTGTTAGTTTAAAGTACAAGTAAATAAAATGACAAAACGGTGTTAAAAAAAAGTAGTTCAAAAGCAGAGCTGAAAGGCTTTTATATGAGCGATTCGCTTTCATGTTGAGATCACATGACCAGTCGAGTACTCACAAAATCTTCATATTATTAGTTTTAGTACCTCACTTTTAGTACCGGAATAAAGTATTATGGTTCACAGATGCATATTTGAACAGACATTTTTTTTTTGTGAAGGCATCTGTAATAGAAGATGTTTGTTTTCTGTGTTTGCGTGATCCTGCATCCAAACCAACAGGTGTCAGTATATAAGCATTGGAAACAAAACGAGACTTACTGTATGAGAGCCATCTAACAAGGAACGCTCTCAGGACTTTGGCTAATGCACGTTATCCAGTAACATCGTTGGCTAATCCAGTAACGTTAATAAAATGTTTGTTCAGAGTTAGGTCTTTAATAATGTTCTCAGAGCGATAGCACAAAGTATGGAAGCTTGTTTCCGCCACTGAATAAAAATAAATAAATAAATAATTGCGACTTTTTATCTCACAATTGCGAGATATGAAGTCAGAATTGTGAGAAATAAAGTCGCAATTGCGAGATATGAAGTCAGAATTGTGAGAAATAAAGTCGCAATTGCGAGATATAAAGTCGCAATTCTGAGAAATAAAGTCGCAATTGCGAGAAAAAAAGACAGAATTGAGACTTTTTATCTCACAATTGCGAGTTTACATCTTGCAATTCTGACTTTATAACACATAATTGCGACTTTATATCACGCAATTCTGACTTTAAATCTCGCAATTCTGACTTTATATCTCGCAATTCTGACTTTATATCACGCAATTCTGACTTTAAATCTCGCAATTCTGACTTTATATCTCGCAATTCTGACTTTATATCTCGCAATTCTGACTTTAAATCTCGCAATTCTGACTTTATATCTCGCAATTCTGACTTTATATCTCGCAATTCTGACTTTATATCTCGCAATTCTGACTTTATATCTCGCAATTCTGACTTTATATCTCGCAATTCTGACTTTAAATCTCGCAATTCTGACTTTATATCACGCAATTCTGACTTTATATCTCGCAATTCTGACTTTATATCTCGCAATTCTGACTTTTTATAACACACAATTGCGACTTTATATCACGCAATTCTGACTTTATATCTCGCAATTCTGACTTTATATCACGCAATTCTGACTTTATATCTCGCAATTCTGAGAAATAAAGTCAGAATTGCGAGATTAAAAGTCGCAATTACCTTTTTTATTTTTCATTCTGTGGTGGAAACAAGCTCCCATAACAAAGTGTTATTTATACATTGGAACATTTTATTTCTGAAACCTTTTAGTTGGACGTTCGTCTAACATTTTTAAATGTTACAACTGGTTTCAGAAAACATTCAAATGTAACGATTCCTCAGTGTTTACAAAATGATAAAATGGAATGTTCACGTAACCAAAAACTTTTAAAAACTGGACATTCTAAACGTTTTGAGAACGCTTTCAGAACATGTAGTTGTTAGCCGGGATATTATTCTCGAACAAGAGGATAAAAGTTCAAGGTCTGTCAGTGACATCACCTCCTGACAGGCATTAACTGTGATTTTCACAGACGTTGGTTTACACACCTGTTCTAGACTCTCTCTCTCGTTCTCTGAGAGCCCGAGGGCGAGTCAAACACACGTTCTCTCAGCGTCTCGACTCAGAGCGAGGGCTAAACTCTGAATCCACAACAGCAGGTTCTTCTCGACTCTGATCTGAGACACTCATCTGTCCGTCTCCAGAGATCTGACCTCATGAACCAACAGAGAGCAAACGTTAGAGAGCAAACGAAAGACTTGCATTTGTATTCGCAGGCATATAATGTTCAATCAAACAAAAATAAGCTGTTGAACGAACTTAATTAAATTAAGGGTTTAAATTTTTTCCAGCAAAATCTAATTTGTTTGAAATGATTTGTTGTAATCTTGTTGTATGAACTTAAATTAATTTAGTCACTCCTGCTAGATTAAGAGTTGTCAGGTTAACTATATTTAGTTTTTGTCCTGCTTAAAATCACCCACGCTGCAAGTTTAGCTCATTTGTTACTTCCAATTATAGAAGCTGCTTGTTCAAATTAATTATAACCACTTTTTATATAGTAATAGTACTTATACAGGTCTGACAGTGAGGTTTAATGCATATATACTGAGTCCCCATACCCGTCACCACTCTTCTGCACAATGGTAACCACAAAATTAAAAAAACATTACAGAGAGTCCTCTAAGTTTCTAACATAACTGAATATTAAACACTAAAATTACCTAACAACATCTTTCAATTTACTGAAAAACACATAAAATAACACTTTAATCCCTAAATTTACCCTCCTAATGCAGTCCCTTGCAAAGCATGCTGGGAAGTACAGATCCACTGCCCAGTTAGCTGTCAACAAAAATGATTCATGTAGTTTTCACATGAATTAAGTACACTTCAGGTTCAAATATATTAGGTTGATTGAACACAATTAAATTAAGTTGTGACAAAATATTAAAACATCGTGTTACTTTTGCATATTTTAATTAATTAAATTTAACAAGAGGCAAACATTAATTTTTTGAGTGGCCACTGACAAGTTCCGTATGGAACTTTTTGATTAAATTAAAGAAACCATTAATGTCACAAATAGAACCAAGTATATGAAGCAAGCAAGTAATTTAAGAACCATTTCTTTGAATTTGCTCTTCAAGGTTGCCCGTTCATAAGTGATGTGGTTTTCAGCTCGGTTAAAACCTGATCTGAACCTGTTAAAATCACTTTCAGGGAGGAACAATAAAAAACTGAGAGAAATATTCCTGTCAACACCTCTGATTCACACGTTAGTTTCCTGTCACTGTCTGTCACCGTTTCTGTCTCAAGTTCAGTTTCTGCGCTTCACTGGCATGACAGAAACTGCACATTTCTTTTTCTATTTGCAATAATATTGCAATTTAGCGGCATGCGTGAACAATTTGGCAAAATAAATCAAATAACTAGAGTGCAAAGCAAGCAATAAAGTGGGAAGAAATATCACTTAGGAAGTAGCAATTAATCAATAAGAAATACTTAAGTAATTTATGTAAATACAGTAGAAGTATTTTTTTATTTATTTAATTTACATGAAGATACAAATAAAACCTAAAACAAAATTAACACGAAAAGATAATAAATCAGCTCACATAATATTTAACAACATTTGAAGATTTAGCACCTCCTTTCTATGATAGCCTACTTTGAAAAAGACAAAAAAAAAATCTATTTATAATTATCCACTAAATATTTTTAATAGATTGAGACCCTTATCTCTCTCTCTCTCTCTCTCTCTCTCTCTCTCTCTCTCTCTCTCTCTCTCTCTCCCCCTCTCTCTCTCTAAAGCATGTAAGGATGTTTGTGAAGCTCAGACAGGAATAGCTGAACAGAAGCATCTCTATGACAGACTGTGAAAATTGTCACAGCGGTTTGAGTTCAGACACATTTACTCATCCGAATAGAATAAGATTTTAGAGTGGAGGGATCACAGATAGACAGACAGGCAGACAGACAGACTGACAGACAGACTGACAGACAGACAGATTATTACAGAGAACACAGTCTCGTTTCAGTGAAATACTCCTCATCAAGATATTCACTGCAAGAGGTGCAAAACCTAATCACACTCACTCACACACAAACACACCACACACGCACACACACACACACACACACACACACACACACACACACACACACACACACACACACACACACACTCTTTGTCGTTGTCTTTCTGTTAACGCTTTCTCATTTACACACTCATTAACACATTGAAGTCGTCAAAAAAAATAACTTCACCCTTTCTTCTCTATAGTGCCGTATATCCGAGTCAAACTGCTTCTCAAACAAGAACAAATGTGGGCGGGGCTTGATTTTGTCAGTGGGGAATTGATTGGATGGTTGTGGTTTGCTATTGGTGGATCTCATGTGAGTGACAGGTTATTGCCCCGCCCTCGTCATCAGAGAAGAGAAGAGAGGAAGTTATTCTGATTCAAGATCACCAGGAACATGAATTAACACAATAATGATGTGCACTGATAAATCATTTAGAATAAACACTTTAATAATATTCCATACAAAAAAACAAGAATTGTCCATTTTGATATCATGGTGACTTTAATGTTCCAATAACTAACACATATGGGAGCAAATCAGACTAAAATAATAAATTCGGTCATCATTCACTCACCTTTATGTTGTTCCAAATCCATATGACTGACTTATGACACAAAAGACCATATCTCAAATATTTAGATTTTCATTTATGGACAAAAAAATTGGTTAACACTCTACAATAAGGTTTTTAATAATGATAACAAATAGAAAAAATACTGTAATAAATGTATTTATCATTGCTACTTAATGCATTAACTAATGCCAATTTATTATAAAGTGTTACCAAAATAGTCTCTAATCTTAAAGAAACGCCTCCTTCATATCTGACAGCAGAAAAAAAAAAAAAAACAATTAAGAAAAACAGCATTTTTTCATAGTCATTTATCTCAAAAGATCATAATGATATACCGGTAAGCTCTTTCCCCGAAATACTGTACAGTCTTTACATTATCTTCAATTCATGTATAATTACGGTCACAGTAATTACTTCTTCCACAGATAATGAAGCTGTGGTTTTACAGGTCGGTGTGTGTATGGAAACACTTCCAGGATTATTTACAGTGACTCTTGCCTGTACGCAGATGCAGGAGACGCTTAATTATAGTGTCCATGTCTAATTATATACAAACTCAATAAACAGAAACAAACATTCACTTCATATATAATTAAACTGAGTTTACTGATGCTTTTACTAATTAATTCTTTCAAAAGGGTCACATTTCATCAGATCAAGTGTGTGAAATGCTGCAGGATCTTTTCTTGTCTCTAGCGTCACTTTTCTTCATCATGTTTGAAGTCTCAATATCTCAACTTTGGGTGATTTTTAGCGGATATATGAAGTCAAGATCACAAGTGTTTTTATGATCTGTTGTTTCAGAGTTTACAACCCAAGAAACTTCTGTCTGTCAGACGCTTTGCTCGTAAACTGTGTCTGTGCATCTTCTCTGATAAAAGACACTTGATTTGATACGTAATCTAATGCAACATGACATTCAGTGTCACTTCAGTTTCCAAACACTTTTTGGAGCCGCTCTCGTCTCAGATATAACAGTTATGCGGCGATTCATTTCATTTTTTGTCTTTCTCTGTTGCAGATTTGGCTCTTTTAACCGGTATACTTTTGAGTTTGGCAGTTGTGCGTATAAAATGCAGCATGAATCATTTATGTAATGTTTTCTTGGACCCAAGAAAGCGTTAACGGCACCTTGGTTCTTCTGCAGAGGAGGAGCGTCATGACAGATCTGACTCACACAAGTCAAGTCAAGTCACCTTCATTTATAAAGCGCTTTTAACAGTATGGATTGTTTCAAAGCAGCTTTACAGTGATAATAGAAATTACCGTAACAGATGTTTTGGCTTTACAGCAGCTCTAGAATAAAGATATTGTCCAGCTAAAGATAGTCTTGATTGATTCACTTCCGTTGCGAAGATCATTAGTTATTAACTTAGGGGCCGCTAACACGACACCGTTCTAGCAGAAAAACTCTTAGGCTGTGTGTCCACCAAAGCGTTTTTCCACGCGGCTGGCGTATGTTTTCAATTGTTTTCAATGGGAGCGCCGCGTTTTTTAAACGCCATGAGCGTAACGAGGCGCTGAGCGTTTTTTTCACGCTGGACCGCCGAGTGCCCAGCGTTTTTTACTAGTCGCCGAGAGTTAAAAAAATGTTCAACATTGGATAAACTGTAGCGCTCATCACTGTCACTTTTTACCCAGCCGTCCAATCACAGTGGAGGAGGGGCGGGGCTAATACCACACCGACCAACTGCCACAATATTCTTTCTGTAACGACATCAACCAGCAGAGCTAAACAAACAAAATGGATGAAAAATAAATTTTTAGTATGAAACAAATTATCTGCGAAATCAGATAACGCACGATACCCAAAAGTATCGTGCGTTATCTGCGAAATCAGATAACGCACGATACTGCAAACCCACGATAACGCAGACGGTGTGCACATGCGCATCACGTGTTCAGTCCATAGGTATGCGCGTTTGAATATATATGTGCACAGGTGTGTAGTCTTTCTTTACAAATCAACCCTCAACAAATTACTTGTCTGGCCTTAAAAATGTATAATCCATAAATGTTTGTCTCGTCTGTGTAGCCACGCAAACCGGAATTATCCCGACAACGTTTTATCTGTACAGAGGTAAAGGGAAGGAGGCCTTCACAGGGAGAGACTAGTGACACTTCAGGACTGCGTTGTCGTCGGGTACAGGCGCAGGTCCTTCATCAGATCTGGATACGGCCTGGATCCGGCGGACTGCGGTAAACCTCGGGATAAACAGAGAGACTAAAATTAGCGTAGTTGCCATTCTTCTTATGATGTAACGAGTACATCAGGATTTATGGGAAGTGTTCCCGGTTCCGGCTGATCTAATCTAGGCAGCCTAACATTGAATTATAGAAGTCTATAGTGTGTTATGTGTATGCTAGGTCAAAGAGATGTGTTTTTAGTCTAGCTTTGAACTGACAGAGTGTGTCTGCTTCCCGGACAATGTTAGGAAGACTGTTCCAAAGTTTTGGTGCTAAATAGGAAAAGGATCTACCGCCTGCAGTCGATTTAGTTATTATCAACTGGCCAGAATTTTAAGATCTCTATAGACGTGAAGGACTATAATGCGTTAAGAGCTCGCTCAAGTACTGCGGAGCTAAACCATTTAGTGCTTTGTAAGTAATCAACAATATTTAAAAATTTATACGATGTTTAATAGGGAGCCAATGCAGTGTTGACAGAACCGGGCTAATATGGTCATATTTCCTGTTTCTGGTAAGAACTCGAGCTGCTGCGTTTTGAACTAGCTGTAGTTTGTTTATTAAGCGTGCAGGGCAACCACCCAGTAGAGCATTACAATAATCTAGCCTTGACTTCATGAACGGATTAACTAATTGTTCTGCATTTGTCATTGAGAGCATATGACGTAATTTAGATATATTTTTAAGATGGAAAAATGCGGTTTTACAGATACTATTCACGTGACTTTCAAATGAAAGATTGGTATCAAAGCGCACACACACACACACACACACACACACACACAGGTTCCTAACCGACGACGAGGACTTGACAGAGCAGCCATCAAGTGTTAGACAGTATTTTAGGTCAATGGGTGAGGAAGTTTTTTGTCCAATAATTATAATCTCAGTTTTTTTCAGAATTAAGTAGTTGGAAATTGCTTGTCATCCAGTTTTTTATATCTGCTATGCATTCCGTTAATTTTGTGAATTGGTAAGTTTCATCAGGGAGTGAAGAAATATAGAGCTGAGTATCATCAGCATAACAGTGAAACACAGACTCATGAGTTGTTAGAAATCCCATTGAAAACTTATTTTCAAAAACCTCGAATGCGTCCCGCCGTCCACATGGCAGCTGCAATCATCTCATTTTCAAAGCACGCACACGCGAGTTCTGAATAATCTGGTATTTACACATACAATCTTTACTACAATATAATATGTCATTTTCCACCACAGTATGAAACATCACAATATAGGGATTCAGCCTGAAATCACAGATGTTACTGATTGAAATGAAAACCATACTTTATATTTATCAACATTGTCGCTTACGTAAAATTACTTCTATAATAAAAGTTGAAAATGTTACATCCACTCATCCAGCTTTGCCATCACTTTGCCATCTTTCTATTAAAATAGAAAAGATCTTATTTGAAATTGAAATAATATTAGTGTTTAATTCCTTTTTGATAAAATTCTTTCAAACGTCTTTCAAAAAGATAAAAAAATCTTACAACCCCAGATTTTAAATTAATTGTTGTTTGGTTGGATGGATGAATGGATGAATGGATGGATGAATGGTTGAATGGATGGATGGTTGGATGAATGGATGAATGGATGGATAGATGAATGGTTGGATGGATAGATGGATGGATGGATGGATGGATGGATGGATGGATGGATGGATGGATGGATGGATGGAGGGATGAATGGATGGATGGTTGGATGGATGGATGAATGGATGTATGGATGGATGGATGGATGGAGGGATGAATGGATGTATGGATGAATGGATGGTTGGATGAATGGATGAATGGATGGATGGTTGGATGGATGGAGGGATGAATGGATGTATGGATGAATGGATGGTTGGATGAATGGATGAATGGATGGATGGTTGGATGGCTGGATGGATGGATGGATGGATGGAGGGATGAATGGATGGATGAATGGTTGGATGTATGGATGGATGGATGGAGGGATGAATGGATGGATGGATGGTTGGATGGATGGATGAATGGATGAATGGTTGGATGGTTAAATGGATGGAAGGATGAATGGTTGGATGGATGAATGGATGGAGGGATGAATGGATGAATGGTTGGATGGTTAAATGGATGGATGGATGAATGGTTGGATGGATGGATGGAGGGATGAATGGATGGATGGATGGTTGGATGGATGGATGGATGAATGGATGAATGGATGTATGGATGTATGGATGAATGGATGTATGTATGGATGGATGGCTGAATTGATGGATGAATGGATGGATTGATGAATGGATGTATGGATGGATGGAGGGATGAACGGATGGATGGATGGATGGATGTATTGATGTATGGATGAATGGTTGGATGTATGGATGGATAGATGGATGAATGGATGGATGGTGATAGAGTAATAGAGTGAAAATGCCATCCAGTTTTTAAGTGGCCATTAACAGTGAATGGGAATATATGGAGTAGAGCACGAGGGTAATTGCTCTAATTGCACCGCCTGCGGTTTAGCGCTGCTGAACTGCACATTGTCTCTATTTGCTGACGTTTTTCCTTTCATTCACCCTGCCTAAGATGGTTTTAAAATTAAATCTAAAGCACCAAATGGAGAGAATAATTGTATGCTGTTGTCACTAACACGTCTCAAACTCACTAGATCGAATTTATTTGCATGGACAGAGAAACGTCTGTATAATTGCTGCTTTTAAAATTCATTTCTGCTCCTCTCTCTACCACAGGTCTCCCTGTCTTATTCCACTTACTGAATCACTGACATGAGAGAGAGAGAGAGAGAGCTTTAAAAAAAACATGGGCCTAACAGCACAAACCGCATGAGTGACTGACTAAACGACAGCCACCTGTTCAGCTAACGGCCGTTGAGGGAGAAAATCAGACTGACGTACAAACACTGACTCAGAAAGCAGAAATCCACTCTGGGCATGTTTGTGATCTCAGGAAGTGACATCATACATGTTTATGAGCTCGAATACGGTCAACGGGGACCCTGAAATACGCCTGTCAAAGGGGTCTTTAATACGGCACCAAACAAACAAACTTCATGTTTTATTCAGAATGAGGTTGGAGAAACGTCTAACCACACTCATCTGCATGAATTATAAATGTACCATGCTTAAATTTTACAAGTTGCCTAATGAAAACACAGCTAGATTGGAAATCACCCTTTAGCATGCGCTGGGTGTCGTCAAGTTAACGATATTTTGAGGGAAGAAAATCAGGAGCGGCCTCCATAAAAGGGTCGTAAGGGCCGGGAATAACAAATCCCTCCCTAATGGCTTTTTCTGTGGATTTGATTTATCTGGGCCTTTCCTTTTTATCGATGCTGACCTGATCATTTACATCTGATGCATGTAAGAATCAATCATATATAGAGACTCTCCAATTACTTAGCTTACAGCTGCATTATAAATGAATTATTTTCAACATATCATTTCTCAAGTCAACATGTTAGTCATTTACATGTGGAAGTCTAACGTACAACTGTATAATCAGTGGAGATAAATCGATGATGCCATCATGATCACAAACTGAAATGGTTTTCCTCATTTGAGCAATGACCAGTCAACGTCAACTAGCATTAAATTCACTTCAAGAATGTAAATTGACATTAACATAATTGACATTTCTAAACAGTCATTATTTTTGCAATTCTGTCGACCTAGAATTGAATGATTTTGTATTTAAAAGCTATTCTTAAATCTCAAATAAAAGCCATCAAACAGGGAACGTTTTCAGAACTTCGGGACGTTCTAATAAGATTTTAAGTTTTACGAACATAACGTTTTTTTAAATGTTACCACTTGTTTTGGAATGTTCAGAAAACATTCAAAAGTAGCGTTCCCATAATGTTTGCAGACTGATGAAATGGAATGTTCCCTTAAAGGCACAATATGTAGTTTTTTTTCGCCACAAGAGGGCGCAGTTTCCAACAATAACACAGGTGTAGGTTGATGACGCAGTGATGAGCTGAATGATGGGACTTGCTGTCAAGCTGATGGATCTAATAATGTTTATGGATGAGTGCAAGCATTCATGTTTTTTAACATTACAGTGGTATGAAGCAGGTCGCGATTGCTAAAGAGACAGCTAATCACACGCGAGTCCCGCGGATATAAAGGAATAAGGACATCTAATTCTACCGAACTACCCGCAAGTGCTGGATTACTCACACAGGTCAGTTTATGAGACGAATTAAACTTGTGAGGTAACGCAGCGCTGCTTCACTTGGTCTAACGTTACACTATCACACTAAACGGCATTTAAATGTGTGTTGAAAGTTATAATGTTAAACTACGTGTTAGTTCGTTTGCTATACGAGACTAGCAGTAAGCTAGATCAACATTAGAATAACATACTGACCATATTCTAACATTTCATCATGTTGAGCTAACTTTATATAACATTGATTTGTTTTATGTACATTAGCTCACCTGTCTAATAAAGCTGTCGAGTCCAAGTTAGTCGCGGACGCTAGCTCTCGGCATCTCGAAAACGCCACGCTGATATTGATCCTCATTTTAGTTCTCCTTGTTTGTCCCAAAGTCTGCTTGCCATGGTCTTTGTTTGAAAGAAACAAGAACCGCGTGCCGCTAAACGTTACGCACTACGCAGTTGTCCACGTCTGTCGCCATGGTTACGTCATGGCTATGGCAGTACGAGCGGAAACCGAGGATAGCGCGGATATTGCGTCATTGACAGGCGACATTTTTTTCAGGGACGGCCACTTATTCAACATTGGAATTTCTCTGAAATAAAAAATCTTTGGAGACTTTTGGGATATTGTAAGTACACAACTGCAGGAAATATATCACACTGCGCAAGTGATTTTTGGATATTTTAACACAAAATTCTTACATATTGTACCTTTAACATTCGCATAATAAAAAAAAGTTGACATATTTTTTAAAACCGAAACATTTTTAGCACAATTGTTTTTAAAACAGGGTTCAAGAGTGTGAGGCAGCGGTTCTACCATGACGAAGAGCTTTACAGAACTGATGACAGCGCAGACACATATCATGACTAGCTCGTCTGGTGACATGCAATTAGTCTGAAATTAGCAAAGCCATTACTGAACATGTGTGAATCAAAGGTCAGCAATTTTTCCGGTTAATATGCATACTTCATTAGCTTGCGGAGGCGGGATTGTAATGTTCTTCCACATGAACTGTAATTCGGGAGTGTCGGACAGTGAGATTAACGATCACCCAACGATCACTCGTTAATTTGAGTTAGCATGGAAAGGTGGAGTTTCGTCTGTGTGAGGAAAACACAACATTTCAGGCTGACATCTGGAAAAACAAAGAAGATATTTTGGAAAATCTCTGTGTTTTTGACCACAATAAATAGGTCTGTAACGACATGACGGGAAGTAATTAATGATATAATAATTTTTGGGTGAACTATCCCTTAATTGGAATAAAATGCAAAATAACTGGCAGTGGCAATTTAAATTCAGTGTAAAAAAATACACGCTATTTACCCTGAATCTAGTTGAAGATCCTGTTAAATAGCAATGATCCGCATCTTGTTTATAGTAAGTGCAACTAGTGATGCAATTCATGCAACAGAAGAGTAATCGTAAACGAGTGTATATCGACATTGGCATCTTTAGTCATTGAGTTATTCATTCAAAATCTTTTAAACTTCAACTTCAAAAAGATTTATTGAGGAACAAAATAAATGACTGTATTTGAGTCAATGGATGATTCACTGAAATCGCTGATTCATTAGAAACACAGAAAAATGAGTCATTAAGTCATGAAGCATCTTATCAAGAGAAGAGGTTCGAGGTCTGAGATATGGGAGAAAAACTTTTTTTTACAGAATAAAACTATTTGCATGAAAGGACTATATAAAAATGTAACAAATGCACTTAAAAAAAAAAGTGATCTGAAGATAAGAAACATCATTTGGCAATTCCAGTGCAAAATTGGGCTGCCAATGAAGAGGAGTTATGTAAATAAGTTACAAACCAACACTGGAATTGAGACTTAACTCAGAATCACTTCTGTCTTTTAGGAGACAAAAACTCAATTTATCTGCATTTGATCTTTGAAACTTTGCAAGACCAATCTGAAAAAGCATATAATCAACCAATAGCGTGAGTTTGGGGTGGGACAACATGTTTGTCCGACCAATAGAAGACAGGAGAGTGTTTGAGAAACCATATTTTGAAACAATATTTATTTCTGCAAATGATTTATAGATGCTAGTGGTGCAGAAATGAAAAAATTCTTCCAAAAATGTAAATGATGTGATAATGTACGCACCCTCGCGTCATTTCAAACCTGCTTTCTTTCTTCTGTAGGCCACAAAAAGACCAACATTTTTAATTTTCCAAAACCAAAAGTACTGAAATTAAAATCTCATGTTGTGTAAGTTGGAAAGCTAGCACAGAAACCATTATGACAAACCCTACAGGCTTTGTTATTCCTTCATGAAGGAAACTCACAAATTTGAAACTCTCTTGCCACTCTAGTAAATCTGCCATGTTTTTTTGGCACTTTTTTCAACACGTTCTTGGTTGAGCTGTGAACTAATTTACACTGCCTGCATTTTTTATGAGCGCCACAATGCCATATTGTAATCCTGTACCAGATTTCATCCTGAACATCAGGGTTTTATTTGCTCTGGTGTTCTTTTTTAACGACACGCTCTAAAGTTCCCAGCTCATGACTTCGCATGTTCGAAAAACCACAAAGTCAAAACCGGAGCATGTCGTTTCATGCCTTTGGTAGGTGTTGCATCTCAAATGTATTCCTTCATTCTGAAAGCCACTGAATACATCTGTCTCCGAAGAGCAATTATCCCGATAAACAGGCCGTTCAATTCCCTGTGTGTCCCAGAACAGAGTGTGTTTTCTATGAAAGAGCCTGTACCTCATAACTCGGTGTGATTTTATGCTAATGTCCTGCAACGAATCGCCTGCTGGAAACTACTGTTCTCCAGAACATCTTAATCTGGAATTGAAAATCTGAGAGATCAGTTCCGACTCTTTTCAAGTTTTTGAAGATGGCATCCACAAGAGAGGGCAGATCGCCTTGAAGAACAGACTGACATTTAAAAGTAAGATCCTAATCATTAAAGATGCCAATTTCAAAGAGGACTGATAGCTGCCAAACAGCGTGTGATAACTCTCTCTCTTACTTTAGTAATTGCACTCAGAATTTTAATGAATTGATAATCCACATTTAACTGATGCACTCCCTTGGCTTTACATTAAAATAGAAACGAAACGTTGTTCAGTGATGCCTCACTATAATCTGTACTGTATATTAAAGATCAAGCTTTTTATGCATCATAAGTGCTGTTTGCAGCTTTTAAGATACATCATTAATGAATGATGCTAAAACTATTTTTGTCCATTGAAAACTAAAACTGAAATAAAACTAAATTAAACCTTAAAGCGGTGGTTGATTATGATTTCACTTTTCTAACTGTAGTTAGTGTGTAATGTTGCTGTTTGAGCATAAACAACATCTGCAAAGTTACGACGCTCAAAGTTCAAAGCAAAGGGAGATATTTGCTTTTAAAGAAATCGTTTTTTAAGAACTACAACAAACGGCTGGTAGGAACTACACGAGCTTCCTCCCGGGTTAGTGACATCACTAACCCTAAAATTTACATAAACCCCGCCCCCGTGAACGCGCAGTCCATGTTGAGAAGAGGAAGAGCTGTTGTAGTCAAGCACATTAGTGAGTCAGCTCAAGCTGTAGCATCCGTCTTTTCACAGCCCAATACGCTGATTTCACGCAGCCGCCATTTTGAAATGGCTCCGGTGGGAAGAAAACCGGAAGTGTCGCCTTTAATCACAGGAGAGTCGCCAATGCGATGGCGGATTGTTGTGTTTAATGTAGAAATTAGTTATTCTAAAAATGTACATACATTTCTTTCATACTTTAGACTATATACAGTGAAATTCATTTATAAACAAAATATTTTTTTTAATATAATTCAGAACGTAAAAAAAGAAGCAGGAACGAATTATATACATACCCTATATAGGATATTAACATCCAATAGTGTAAATCGCGGCGGCACTTCCGGTTGGTAGTCCAAGGCATTGTTGTCTATCTGTGCTTCCGAGGTTCTTCCCCCCGGAGCCTCGCTTTCGATTTCAAAATGGCGGCTGCGTGAAATCGGCATAAAGAAAGTCACTCTGTGTGCATCTCACAACAGTTCCTATACAAGCGTATTATAGATTATCCTGACAGAATATGCTAATTGAAGATAGTTAACTCCACATCAGCAACATAAATTCATCAACTAACCATTCAGAGATGTCCTGTTGCTTATGTTGTCACTTCTTCTTAGTCTCTCCATCTTTGTCTGACTCCGGTTTAAACATAAAAGGCAGAACAGTTTCTGACATTTTAGCGTGTGTGTCTGCGTGAGGTAATCGGAGATGCTAACACACACACACTCTTGAAGCTCCGCCCACTGTGTCGGGAGCTGCGGCTCATTTGCATTTAAAGGGCCAGACACAAAACGGTGTGTTTTTGCTAACCCTCAAAAAGTGACAACTTTAACATGCTATATAAAAATATCTGTGGGGTATTTTGAGCTAAAACTTCACATACACACTCTGGGGACATCAGAGATTTATTTTACATATTGTGAAATTATACCACCCCTTTAATAACCTACCTTAATAAACTAACTAAAACTATTTTTGTTCATTGAAAACTAAAACTGAACTAAAACTAAATTAAACCTTAATAACCTAACTTAATAAACTAACTAAAACTATTTGTGTTCATTAAAAACTAAAACTGAAATAAAACTAAATTAAACCTTAATAAGCATTTTAAAGCATTTATTTTGGTTGCAGTTATGTTCAGGGTTATTATTAGGAAGCTGAAATAAAATAAAATATAAATATTAGATGGAAAAATGTGGAAATGTTGCTTTGGCAAGCAAACTAAAGCTTAAAGAACTAAAATTACTAAAACTGAAATTGAAAAAAAAAAATGCTTTGTCTGTAAATTATGATTTTATATGGATAATGTTTTCAATAGCGAGTGGGTGTTGATCCTGTTTCCTATGCAATGACGTTAGCCAATCATAACAGTGGGTGTGTTTACTGACAAGCCTTAAAGGAACAGCGCCTTAAAAAACTGATCATTTCAGACAGAGACTCAGAATGAATGAACACAGCTGTACTCAAACCCTGAGTATGCACTTCTCACATGATCAAGGCCTTTGGTAAATCCGCATTACACCTGCAGTAAAACACGCCGTTGAACACCAGATTGCTGCGGGACAAACCCACCCGGGGACGACGAGAAAGCGCTGGTTAAAGATCCATTCATCAGACTACAGTAAGTCTGAGTCCGGGTTTTGAACCTTTTCTGAAACGTACCTTAAGCAAGTTTATGTGACAGAATAAGCTGAAGCGCGCAGTAAATAGCTAACACTCTTTGTAAGATGGAAATTCCTCGGAAACTGGTTTAATAAAGTGTCCAATAATTGAAATAAATTGGCTGCCTTTATAGAGTTCTGCAGGGATGGCGTATTTCTGTAGGCCGAAATAAAAAAATATTTGCATTTTAGCACTTGCATTTCCCTGGTCCTGAAGTCAATGGATTTTTTGAATGGGTTTTTGGTTAAATGATATTTTTAGATACTTTCACTCTTTTTTTTTTATCAGTTTGGGACGGTTTGTTGAGCAATGGAAGAAATAGGATGGTTATGTTTACATTTGCTATTGCTTGTGGAGTAGCAATTACTGCTAAAGATTGTTGTTTTTTCTATTCATTCATTTATTTCAAATGTATTTATATAGCGCTTCAAACGATACAGATCTTTTCAAATTAGCTTCACATTAATAAACAAAATAATGTTGCTAAATTATTAAATTCAAGTTCAGCTGTAATGCAGCTCTACAGAAGACAATATTGCCATTATTCAGTTCAACGTTGATTCAGTTCAGTTCAACAAGTTATGTCATTTATCCAGCTCAAATAAGTTCTAATCTGATAGTGTCAGTGTAGTTTAATTGATAATATTACTGAATACTAATTGTTTTTTAATCCCCAAACTTATATCCTTCATTATATCGTCAGCATTAGACGCAACTCATGCACAAACACAATCTTGTTTTCCCTTTGAATTAAGTTTTTGTTTACCCCACCGGTAGATATTTATTTCTTGTTTTAAGCATAAACTTACTTGATTTGGATGATTTTTTCAGAAAACAAAACAAACTATTTAGTCATTTTGTGTCTCGAGTGAATGTATCTTTATTTAAAGGGATAGTTCACGCCAAAATGAAAACAGTAATTACTCTCCCTCAAGTTGTTCAACCCCGTAAGACTTTCGTTCATCTTCAGAACACAAATTAAGATATTTGTGATTAAATCTGAGAGCTGGATCACTCCTCCATAGGCTTCTTAAGGGATTGAAACTTGCCGGCCCAGAAAAGTTATTAAAGACATCGTTAAAATAGTCCGAGTGACTACAGTGGCTCAAGATCAGATCATCATCAAGATCATTTGAGCCATTCTCCCCGTCTACATCGGGTTCTGGTGCGAGCCCGCACGTAGGAAAACTGTAGGAAAGTGTTTAAATTTTAATTATGTTACGTCTCCTGATGGTATAGAGATATGAGGAAGACGTACATAATAAAATTTAAACACTTTCCTACAGTTTTGATCTCTGGGGAGTATTGTGGGCGAATGAATCAATGACAGCAAGTTACTGCAAACAGGTGGTTTGCTTTATTTTCAATACACACAAAGAATAAATGGAAACAAACAAATTAACTTATTTACAGCTATATAGAACTTAAGAAAAATAATTGAAAAATGATATTAAGAATAAGCCACAGAGAGAGAAAGAAAACGAGCGGTGCTAAACAAACAAAAATAACAAAACCAAAACACTCACTAACTAATCCCCACTCTCTAAACTCACTGAAAACAAAACAGAAAATAAAGAATTCTTCAGCGCCAAAACGCCATAGCTAAAACTTCACTAACTAACCAAACAAAGGTTACATATAGTTGCATACGTTCCTTCCCTAGTGTGTCTAACAATGGTACTTCTACATGCACTGTATGTACAATGTAGGTCACGTGACGTACTTCCCTTTTCTCTTCTCTCCGGGCTGGTGCCAGTTTAAAATCAGGTAAGACAGTCCTCAGTGAGCATTGCAAACACAATCCTACTAGGAAAACAAGCAAGCGAACCACCACAAAGTCAGTACTTCTCAGCAACAACAATAGCACAAGCCAACAAACACTCCAAGCTCCTCCTCTTCCGTTCTCCAGAGTGCCTTATATCAGAACCACAGCCGATGATTGGTTGTCTCCGACCAATAGCAGCACCTAAAAACTCAAGGATAGCAGAGAGCGGGAAAACAGGAAGAAACCAACAACAGAGGGAAGAAACGCAGCAACCAATAAACAAAAAGGGGAGGGAAGACAACGCTAGCACGTAACATATAAGTTTATCAAGCGACGAGAATACTTTTTGTGCGCAAAAAACAAACAAAAATAACGACGTTATTCAACTATTCATTTCCTTCTCTGTGGGCCTCGAGATTTCACGTAGTGTAACAGCGCAGCGCTTCTGGGTTGTACGTCTTACGCAGGCTCACTATTAGCCGACGCTGGTCATGTGTGTGTGTGTGACGTACAACACAGAAGCGCTGCGCTGTTACACTACGTGAAATCTCGAGGCCAACAGAGAAAGACATGAATAGCTGAATAACGTCGTTATTTTTGTTTGTTTGTTTTGCGCACAAAAAGTATTCTCATCGCTTGATAAACTTAAAGTTGAGCCACTGTAGTCACTCTGACTATTTTAACAATGTCTTTAATAACTTTTCTGGGCCGGCAAGTTTCGATCCCTTAAGAAGCCTATGGAGGAGTGATTTTCCTTTTTGGGGTAAACTATCTTTCCTTTAAGAAAGTTTAGATAATACTGGAAATACTGCGGAAGAAAGCCGTGTGCCGATCTCGCTGATGTTCTTTCTGAGGGTCGTGTCGCGTCGCTCATGTGCCTCTCTGAAAAATACTCTGGAGGGATGAGTGTGTGTGTGTGTGTGTGTTTCCGGCGAGGAAGTAATGATCCGTGGAGCAGGTATCCTGTGCTGTTTATCCCCAGAGCGATCTCAGCCAGAGACTCGGCTAATAATAAACGGCACGGGCCGCTCTACAGACGGGCAGACAGCAGCGTCTCCCAAACTCACAGCAACACCTGACAGTCTTCTGGTCCTCTTCTGTACGCTCAAACGCTGCTTTTATTGAAGTTGTACTGTAGCTTACGAGTCTTCAGTGTAGACACTGACAGGTTGGCATGATGATCAATACAAGTTGGCATTAGTCAGGTCAGACGGCAATTACATGTTGCATCTTTTGTGCGCTCAAGTTCATTATTTTAAATGTAGACACGCAACAAGTGTGTTATCAATAAAAATTCAATATTCAAAATTCAATAAAAAAAATTATGGTAACGCTTTAGATTACAGCCCGGAAAGTACTGGGTAATTTTACAGCGTAACCTTCGGTAATTATAGTGTACCTATAACGTACTTACAATATAAGGGAACAATATTTTAAGTTTGGAGAATAAAGGGTTAAAACATTAAAAAATTATTAATATTGTGAGTATTATAGAACTAAGGGGTACTTATTCTACTATTAGGATATAACAATCTTACATTTGTGATCAATTTAGCAAGAACATACCCTGCGTACCTTTTTGAAATAATGGTGAACCAGTAGCCTACATACTGTATAGGCTTTATAAATAGATATAATAGATATGTACCCTGTAATTTTTAAAATGTAATCTTTTTAACAAAAGTGCACTGAAAATGAAAACTATTGCAACTTTTGCTTAAATATTGGGGAAAGATACTCTTGTTTCATGTAGTGGTGCTTGTCACCCTCTTGTTCCATGTAGTTACAGGGTAATAACAATAAAAATGCGCATACACACAATCTCATATCACTGACTCGGAAATCTTTATTTATTATACAAGCACCACTTACCCTGTAACCACATGAAACAAGATATATTTCCCAGTATTAAAAAAAAAATGCAATAGTCTTAGCTTTTCTTGCCTTGAAACATGTTAGCCCAAACTTAAACATCTGCACTTTTGCTATAAAATAAATAAAAATAGAAGTATAAATGCATAGATATGTACCCTGTCATTTTTAAAAAGCCTATACAGTATTGCCTTGGTACACAATTATTAAAAAAAGGTACGCAGTGTATGTTCTCGCTAAATTGCTCCCAAATTTAAGATTGTTGTATCAGTAGAATAACCCCTTAGTTCTATAATACTTACAGTATAAATATTTTTTTTAATTATCCTGGTTGTTACCCCTTTATTCCCCAAATTTTACATATTGTTCCCTTATACTTACATGCAAGTACTTTATAGGTACACAATAATTACCGAAAGTTACTCTGTAAATTCCTCTTAATTGCACAGTACTTTCCGGGCTGTGATCTAAAGCGTTACCAAACTAATTGCCGTAGCAAGATGAAAAAAATTCGGTGCTGGAAATCCATTTATTCTTTGCTGAAACTTCCTCATTATTTTTATACGTGTCGTGAACGGCCCCTTATGCAGTTTAAATGCAATCAGTGTGATAGCTCAGCACGTTTGCTGAGCGATGCTATTATGCAGTGAATGTTTACAAGCTATAAACACAAGATGTGTTGAACGGGCCTCACAAAAGCAGAAGATCCGCAGTAATAACCACACCTTCTCTGAGTGGGTTGTGATGTAGCCACAGGTCCAGATGCCACAGCAAAACACATCTGTGAGCGATTAAATGGCATCGGAATGAGGCTTGGAAATCTGCTCACAACAACACCTCTGTTTGCCGTTTCCTCCAGCGAGTCAGTAAATGAGTTCAGGTGAGGTTTTCACGCACATACGCGGATAGGACTGCTGACTTCACCACAACATCATCACGCCAGAAGCTTCGGGAGAGACAGATAAAGAGATGAGAGAGAATCCGGATGTAATGGAACTCAAGCTAAAGTTCGTTTCTATTGTTATCTTCCAGTTGTTCTTTGATTGGCTCATTCTGTGACAGACTGCAGATAGCCGCTCTCTCTTATATATCTCTCACGGCACTGACAGATTAAAAAAGAAAAACTCATTCCCAGCCGGAAAATGAAGGGCTGTGTAAACCGGTTTTATCTGTTCGCTTGGTTCTTCTGTGGGGTTCACAATAACATGTCCAGGCGTACACAAGAAAAGCTCCTCATGTGCACCGCCAACATGTCTGGGCATTGGAGTTTTAACGTTTAAACTATTTTTTTTATTGTTTTAAACAATGTTTATTGTCAAATAAACAACCAGATTACAACCAAACGTATTACACATCTTCTGAAAGAGAATCTCCTGATCAAAACACATGCGAATAAGAAGCAGAAACAAGCGATCGCATATGTAAGCAGACGCACATGTAAAATAACGTGATCATAAACAGCATATAAATCAAAAACTGCCTAATGTTACTGAATGAGATGTGGAGTTACAGGACTGTGAAGTGTTAGTGGTGTTGATGGACTCAATCTTTTCCATCTGTGTTTTGATCTTTGACAAAAATGTGATTTTTTTTCAGCTTTTTGTTTTAACTGTTGCTTTTTTTATGAAACGTACCCATATTTAAGTGTTCATGCAAGCAATGCGTGAAGCTAGAATAAAGCAGATTATTATTATTATTATTATTTGTTTGTTTAGAAGCAGAGGGTCTGTTCTTTCATGTGATATATTGCATTTTCAGAAATTCATACAACAAAATATTAGGGGCCATGAAACTTTTGTGAAAATGATATAAAATTCTAGCAATTCCAGCGCTGGCGGGGAAAGAGTTCAAATGTCTCATCACAATACGCGATTTTCTGTGAAATCTGTCACCGTTTGCCCAAAATCTGAACTATCTCAACATTTTCAACTCATCTAGACTGCAAATGGGGCAAAAATATGAGCAAAAGTCGTGGAGTGTGTTCCAGTCGACGCCATTATGACTAAAAGTTTGCTAAGAAGTATTTCCTACTAAAGCAAGTGCATATTCAAAGCAGACCGGTGGGAGTGGCCAACATGCCCAGTGCATTATGGGTGATGAAGTTTTGGCTGTCTAACCATTTTGCCATTTTGTGGCTTTGTATTCTTCCAAACAAATGATAATATTCAAAATTAACCAAATTTTTATGGAAAGGTCTGCAACCTGGCTTTACACATCAACATGTCTACCAGTCAAATGTCACAATTAATAACATACTAACCGTTCCGCGTTTGAACAATAATCTTCTTTTCAAACACATCCTGACATGGCGGTTTAATAAACCTGCAAATTGTAACGCAGCACCAAAGCTATCACAGTGTTCTTCTGGGTGCCGTTTAATGCTGAGCGAATACGATTACAGTTCTAATTAAATTGTTATCTCAGTGGAAGCAAAGAAAACCAGAGAGAGAGAGATGGACTGAGACCAAAGTTGGGCGGCGTGTGTGTGAAGCGGCAGGTAATTGCTTTGAGGACGGACAATGAGATGCGGATGGGACCGGTTTTAATACGGACACGGGGTGGAGAAGGGAATGGGCCGTCACGGGGGACAAGCTTAATTAGCATACAATGAAAACACAATGTTACCTTAAGGTTAAACTGGCCGGTAATTGAAATCCTCAAAGATAGGGCATTCAATCCCACTATCCCTCATTTATTAACCGCGTCTGATGATAGCATCACTTTGGGTAAATGAATAAATGCAATGTAAGTGTAAAGTGAGAAAGTTTTGTTGGAGAGTATGAATCTGTAGGGATGTTACTTTGAAACTTTTTAATCTTTAAAGTGTTCATCATGTTTGATTCCTCAGGTTTTTATGGCTCATATGTTAAGATAGGGTGAATATGGAGCTCATATTGCTTTAAAATAAGAACTGTTTCAACATTTTTTTGGCAGGACGTTTATGAGCAAAACACCAAACATTCGTGGAATGTTTTGCTTGTATATTGTTAAACCAATATTCCCTAGAAAACATAAAGAAAGAGCTGGAATATTTTAAAATAAATTTTAATAAATCAAGTGTAGGTGTTATGAACATCTGCTCAAGCCAAAGAAGAGAAATGATTCCCTTCACTGTGATTACGATATGATTACAGTAATATTCTAATAATAAGAAAACTAATCTTTAAAAAGTGAATATTTAATCCAATATATACTGTATGTGGGCATGAAAATGTACTGTATAGTATGAGATATGAGAGAGAGAGAGAGAGAGAGAGAGAGAGAGAGAGAGAGAGAGAGAGAGAGAGAGAGAGAGAGAGAGAGAGAGAGAGAGAGAGAGAGAGAGAGCGTGTAAAATGAAAATTGTATCTCTTTGATCCGAAGCCCCTCTATAAAGTTCTGGCATAATTGCAGCATTTCATATCAGCAGCAGGAATCAGCAGGGCTTTACAGCAACAGCAGATTGGCTAGTGAGTGTGTGTGTGTGTGTGTGTGTGTGTGTGTGTGTGTGTGTGTGTGTGTGTGTGTGTGTGTGTGTGTGTGTGTGTGTGTGTGTGTGAGAAAGCTCTGTGTTCTGTCTCAGCTGATACGGGTCACAGTCTGTTCATCAGCATCTGTGCTAAACTGAAAGAAAAATCATAAGTATTTTTGTCTTTTATGTTCAAAACAGATAATCATACTCGAGAAGTCAAATTGTATACAATGTTAAAGGGGTTATGACCCCTAAAATTATTTTAATATGTTACTTGAGATTCACTTTTAATGTTAATGCATTTTTAGCACACATTAAACTCTCTATTACACTGTGCCTCGATTACAAAACAAAATGCTCCGAACAAACATATAATCCTCAGACGCGATCCGGGACGCCATTAAAATAAACCATCGCTGGGATCTTCTGAAGTCTGTACAGAGACTCAAACCAGAGGTTTAAACTGGATTTCTCATGTCTTGACCCCTTTGGGGTCCTTCATTTCAGAGTCACACTCAGGACCTTCGGGTCCAAATGGGCCGGAAGGGTGGGATTAATATTTATTTTAAAAAAATCTTCTTTTTTTTTTTTTACTTGTTTTTAATAATATTTTTTCTTTTCTTTTTTGGTGTTTTGAGATAATTTCAAAAATAAAAAACGATTTATAATTAATAGTAATGCAATAATTATGACCCATTTTTTCACCATTGAATATAATAGTTTTTTTTTTTTTTACAAAAAAAAACAAAAACTAAAGCTGCATTTCATTTTAGAGTCAAGCCTAGGCCTCATGAAAGCAACTTTTGAAATGAGATGGATGCCATCTGGTGGAAAAACTGAGCATTTTAAAAATTCAAAACCCATGTGTAATCTGAATTTATTAGTGTGTATGTGTATAAAAGTGTGTATGTGTGTGGATGTGTCTGTTTTGCACTCTTGATGTTTTATAGATTCACACCTTCACTGTTGTGTGCTTTTTTTCTGGATCGTGGCTGATTTGTAGATTGTACGCACAAAAAAACTCTGTATTTTCACATTTTTGCCAATTTCCCATTCATTTCCTATGCGGGTCCATTTGGACCCGAAGGTCCTGAGTGTGACTATTTTTTTTACAACCACTTAGACTATTCAAATCATGTCCCCAATTTTTTTGGGTGTTCATATACCAAGTACCAACAAAGTCACCAAATTTCGGACCATTCCGATAAAGCTATGATTAAAAAAAAAAAAAAAATTATTTAAATGCTTCGGGTCCATTTGGGCCGAAGGACCCCAGAGGGTTAAGATGATGATTTTCAGTGTGCATGTATTATAAAGATGATTCAATAAAGACTAAATATCTTCACATTCACAACACAAGCATCTGTAATTAACATCACTATTTCTAGCCTGTCATTTTAAAGGTGCAATCTGTAATTTAGTGTTTATATTGTGCTGGTCAACATTTGATTTCATTTGCAAGATGCTCTGGATTAATGAATAAATGTAAATGCCTGAACCTCTGGGTTTGCCATCAAATGTACTATTTCTAATTTTTTTTATCTAATGATGCAACCCGATCACACTAAATGTGTCTCTATAGCACGCAGTGTGTTTATCGTGTAATTTATACGCGAAAATGAGTTTTTACGTGCATTGGATACGCATGGGTTGGTTAGGGTAGGTTTAGTAGTGGTGTGGGGAGCGTGTGTATTACACGCAAATGAACTGGCTATCAAAAGCACACGAAAACTGCGTATAATATGCACGTAAAAACTAATTTTCGCGTATAAATTGCACGACAATACACAATGCGTGCTATAGAGACGCATTTACGTGAGAACAGGCTGAATGATGACAAAATGACCTGCGCCTTTAAATGTATAAATGAGTATAGTAAACCGTTCAGTTGATTTAATATGACATTAAACAAAATATTTACGATTTTACATTGTACAAAAGATTTTCACACTAATCCTATCGCTTTTACTTAAAGCCTTTCTGTATCATGCATTACAAAAGTAATTCATAATGTACATATAATTCATGATACCTTGACATAAATAATTGTAACCAGAGTATGCATTATAATATTCACAGATTCTTGTACCAATTGAAACTGGATGTTTGTCGTGTGTTTTAATGTATTATACTTTCTAAAGTGTGTTCAATTAATAAATAAGCATTATAATGTACTGAATTATTCATGAGATCATCCAATTAATTATAAGGCATATTGCATTAATAGTACTAAAAAGTAGTTAGAATGCATCATATATATAAAGGCTTTAAGCAATGTGTTACCAAACCATTCTTTCACTAAAACCCTTAAAACAGAGATGATATAATGTTGTTATAATGAAGATTCATGAGAATCTCAAATAAATCAGACTTTCTTCGGTTACATTCTCTCGTCTACTTTGCAGAAATCATGTGGGTTTGAGAAAGAAATTAAGGCTATTATAAGTGTCACGCTGTGCTTACAGTAATTCATTCACATGATATATATTTTTTATTTTAAGTGTGAAATAAAAAAAGTTATTGTTTTTTCTTTGTGTCTCTGACATTAACGGTAATATCATCGGATCGTCTGCGTCCCCTCAAGGTAAAAGTTAAAACTTTAGTGAGTCACGTCTTCTTGTGTTAAACTCTGAGAAGATCTAACCTTTTGCACCGTTTTTTTGTTGTTATCAGTCGAAAGATGAAGACAGAAAGATGCAGAACAGATGAGAATTGAAGAGAGAGAGGGAAAAGCGTTCAGTCAAGATAGGAAATGAAACCCTGCGGTGAGGTTCGTTTCTCCTGATCTTCTTAATGGTGTTTTTCAGACCCTCCTGGCCAATTATGAAGCATGGTAACACAGATCAAACCATCCAGACACTGTGTGAACTCAATCCCTGACTGAAACACACTCTTGTCCACGGTTATATGAGGACATCTAACCTCACATCACGACTCGCACTGCAGTACATTATACTCAAACCCGACAAGCAAAACCGGTTTCACAATCTCGTAAAGTGCCCCTATTATGCTTTTCCAGAAATTCTCTTTTAGCAGTTTGTACTAGAACTGCCTGTGACTGTAAAAGGTCTGCAAAGTTTTAAAGTTCAAAGTGCAGATAAATGGAGTTTTTCTCCTAAAAGAAAGAAGTGATTCTGAACTGAAACGAGTCGTCAGTAATTCAGTCTCTCTTCCTGCTGAAAATACGTATGTGTGAAACTCATTTGCATAAAGCCAGCCTGTGGTCTTGATTGGCTGAACAGCGTCTCTAAGCCCCGCCCTCATACACTGTAGTGTATCTGAGACTGGGAGAGTTCGGTTCGTGTTGTTCATGTGGAGAAGACGCTGTTTTCTGCTGACAAAGCAAATCCACTGTGATGAGATTGATACGGTGAAACCCACGCCATCGCCACTGTTCGTATCACTGTGTGTCAAGAGCTGAGACTCACATATGATCATGAGCGTTTGCTTTCTGACCAATCACAGCAGACTGGGCCGTCTGACCAATCAGAGCAGAGCAGCTCTCAGAGAGGCGGGGTTTAGAGAGACTGAATCTGCAAACGAAGCGTTTCAGACACTGAGAGAAAAGAGCTTTTTCTGTAGTGGATGTTATGAGAAAATAAAAGTGTTTTATATATATATATATATATGTACAATGGATGCATGTAGGAGACTCTAAAACAAAATTAGGAACATTTAAAATAGCATAACAGGGGTACTTTAAAGGCTTGCTAAAGTCGAATATGCACACGTACGCCTGGCTTATTAAAGGCATAAAACATATTAAAATTATTCAAGGGTGTAGGCTTCCTTTTAAAGTTGTTAAGGACAGACTGCAAAGAGGCAGGAGACCTTGAAATATAATTTTTAAAAACAAACCAGCAATTAAAGCAATGAGTCAAACGACCTCGAGCTTTTTCAAAATGTCGGTGTTGAGAAAATGCCATTGCTCGGAAGCAAGTCTAAAAATGATGTGAAAATAACATTACTCATTTCCTAAACCTTTCTTTGACTAGGAGTGATGCACGAAAGTTAGCCAAAAAAAAACAAAACCAGACATAAAGTTTATTAATAACAATAATTCAATTGTTAAAAAAACAGCAAAGTCACTGATTTTGGCCTTCCAAGTTAGTTTCACCTGGACCTGGTCGTTCAAAGCGTTAGATTTGATTACATTAAGCATGAGCCTTCTTCCCTTTAGTCAGCAGCAGCTAAATCACTAAATAAAATACAGACAAAAATATACTTTTTTTTTCATTTATAAAAAAAAAAAAAGACAGTTCAGCCAGGCAAGATTCATTTTCATTCAACTCCCATCTGTCAACCGCTCAGTCAAAGTGATCCACGTAAATCTACGCCTATGGCACAAATGTAACCTAGATGATGATAAATATAAAAACCCGAATGCTCGCATCAATCAAAACCAGTTTAACACACGTGGCATGAGCAACGAAGAGATGTGCCTAAACGTCAGGTGAATCACAGCACCTCATCATGTTTCTTTTCTATTTTTAATGCTCAGTATTTTTTTATTTTAAGTTTTTGACCTTATTTTATGCACATATATCTATTGCTTTGTTTTCGTTTCTGCTGTGTCTGCTCTATACTGTAAAAAATCATTGTTCAAAGTTTCGTGTCCTGCTACTAAACTCTTGTGAAACTTTTCTGTCTATACACAAGCTGTCCAGAATGAGAGACAGCAATGCTCTGCGCTCCTGCGTGTCATTACGGTGTCAGCACTAAAGTCTCTCTGCTTCTGAAGCACTTCACTCCAGGTACCAGCATCACACACACACACACACACACACACACGTCCAGATAAACACATCCATATGCTGCCGCCTGAACACATCGCCTGCAACAACACAGCACAAGTGTACGTTACAAAAGAAGAAGAAAACGTTAATTCAAAACAAAAAGATAAACTTCATTTCGAAGCAAATTTGCATCGAGACATGTTTCAGAAAATATATCTTTATATGGTCTATTCTTTGTATTTTTAGAGGTTTAAACCTCTGTAAAAGCCTGTTACACCACGGGCGATAACTATAATAAGATATAGTTCTGAAAATCATTCTATTTATAAAAGAATAGCAGAGTCCACTATAACGACAACAACACAGAGTAACGAATGGAAGCTTGTTTCCGCCACTGAATAAAAAATTAAAGGTAATTGCGACTTTTTATCTCACAATTCTTTCTGACCTTTTTTTTTTCTCGCAATTGCGTGATATAAAGTCGCAATTCAGATAAAAAAAAAACAGAATTGGGACTTAATAACTGGTAATTGTGAGTTTAAATCTTGCAATTCTGAAAAAAAAGTCGATTTATAAACTCAAAATTGCAAGAAAAAAGTTAGAATCCCAAGAAAAAGTCACATTTGCGGAAAATAAAAAGTCAGAATTGTGAGATAGTAACAATTATCTTTAAATTTCCGTGGTGGAAACAAGCTTCCATAGAAACAATATTATTAGAATCACTTTCAGAACGATTTTCCAGCTGATGACACTGACAACCAATCAGAATCCATCCTGCTTTAGAGCTTGAGAGCATATTTAAAGTGGCAGAGACAAAACTACATCGTACTTAGAATAATCAGAATGTCTATTATAGACGATATCGTTATAGTTATCGTTCTTGGTGTGAACAATTAAATATGATTAAAATAATTTGACAAAAAAATGGCAATGGGGTAAACATTTTTTATATATAATACCTAAATATATATTCTAGATATATGATCTCTAATATATAAATTGTACATATAAATGTAATATATTTTCTAAGTATTTAAAGCAGTTATGCCTTTTAAAGATATAAACCTCTTTAAATCCATGCATAAAAAATAAACAAGAAAAAGAACATAATTGAAAATATAATCTGAAAACATCAAAATAAGTCTTAATATATTTTGCACAACTTTTGCTTTAACTTATCGATGATCATTTTATAAAAGCAACAAGCTTTTTGAAACCGTAGACAGTTTTCCATTGTATATATATATATATATATATAAAGCCTCTTCAAGTGGCTTTTATTGCTCTAAAATGAAACTCCTGAGAGAGAGTCTGTGTATAAAGTCTGCAGTTTCCTTCCACACATGAACACATAAACCCGGTAAAGTGAAAGTAAAGCGATGCTGCTGTATTTCACTGCTCACTGCCCGATGAAGTGTTGCACATTTATACACTCACAGTCTGTCCAAACTCATCCGCTTCTCTCTCCGTCTCTCCTGCCGGATGAATGTGTGCGTGACACTCTTGTTGTTCTGCCTGTTTACTGGAGTGGGATGTGGACATCAGGCCCTCCAGCGAGAGTGTGTGTGTGTGTGTGTGTGTGTGTGTGTGTGTGCTGTCTATCTGAGCGTAAAGCAGTGGGCGGAAAGGACACTGCATAACTAATGTGTGTCACATTACTGAAGATGTGTGTGTCCCTCAGAACCTGCGGTGTGTGTTGCACCGGGACTCACGGTGGTTAACATTTTCTGTGATGCTGGCAGACGGGAAAACAGTTTGTTAGTGTGTGTATTAGTGTGTAAAGTACATGTCTGATCTGATTTTGAGAATAGTGAACGACAGAGTGCGCATAACTCCCATTATTCCACAATAAAAGTACAACACGTCCTCATCACACTGTGTGAGTGAGTCCATGATTCACAAACTTTTTTGTCAGCTGAACCCCATTTGACCCTCTTTTTTCAACATGGTTCTCTGATGTCAGTTTGGCATGCTAAAAGCCCTGCCTAAAAAGTCGCTGTTTGGATTTAAACAGGCAAATGCTTAAGAGTCTATGATTGGATTATTATTGCAATGATTATTATTAGGGATGTCCCGATCCGATCACGCGATCGGAAATCGAGCCCGATCGCGTGGTTTCAGACTCGATCGGAATCGGACGTTACCCGATCAGGACTCGGATATATGTAAATTAGATATGTAAGGGTTGTAACGGTACATGTATTCGTAATTATTGAACCGTTTCGGTACGAGGCTTCCGGTTCGGTAATCCGCGCTGGCGCGATCACCACAACGTTACGCAACGTCAAATGGAAAACGTAATGAAATTGGAACGAAACTGCGCTACACATTAGCCTATATTTATTTATTTATTTTGATATTAACCGTAGATCTCTATTAGATCAAACAGCGCTGACGTGGGAACCAGGAGAAACAGTGTGCCGTGAATGAACATGGATTTAATGTTGGACTTCAAAACTCAAATATTATATAAATATAGGCTATATTTAAATGTGATTTTTAATGTGATTACCAAAACATTATTTGTTCATCCTTCAAAGATTACCCCCATTTATAAACCTGAAAGTTTCAAGATAGAAAAATAGTTTTTCTTTTAATAAATATAGGACATTTCTCTGGCATTTCTTTCTTTTTGCTGTATCGTATCAAATCCGAACCGCAAATTTTGTGAACTGTTACACCCCTAATGTATATACACTCACCTAAAGGATTATTAGGAACACCATACTAATACTGTGTTTGACCCCCTTTCGCCTTCAGAACTGCCTTAATTCTACGTGGCATTGATTCAACAAGGTGCTGAAAGCATTCTTTAGAAATGTTGGCCCATATTGATAGGATAGCATCTTGCAGTTGATGGAGATTTGTGGGATGCACATCCAGGGCCCGAAGCTCCCGTTCCACCACATCCCAAAGATGCTCTATTGGGTTGAGATCTGGTGACTGTGGGGGGCATTTTAGTACAGTGAACTCATTGTCATGTTCAAGAAACCAATTTGAAATGATTCGAGCTTTGTGACATGGTGCATTATCCTGCTGGAAGTAGCCATCAGAGGATGGGTACATGGTGGCCATAAAGGGATGGACATGGTCAGAAACAATGCTCAGGTAGGCCGTGGCATTTAAACGATGCCCAATTGGCACTAAGGGGCCTAAAGTGTGCCAAGAAAACATCCCCCACACCATTACACCACCACCACCAGCCTGCACAGTGGTAACAAGGCATGATGGATCCATGTTCTCATTCTGTTTACGCCAAATTCTGACTCTACCATCTGAATGTCTCAACAGAAATCGAGACTCATCAGACCAGGCAACATTTTTCCAGTCTTCAACTGTCCAATTTTGGTGAGCTCTTGCAAATTGTAGCCTCTTTTTCCTATTTGTAGTGGAGATGAGTGGTACCCGGTGGGGTCTTCTGCTGTTGTAGCCCATCCGCCTCAAGGTTGTGTGTGTTGTGGCTTCACAAATGCTTTGCTGCATACCTCGGTTGTAACGAGTGGTTATTTCAGTCAAAGTTGCTCTTCTATCAGCTTGAATCAGTCGGCCCATTCTCCTCTGACCTCTAGCATCAACAAGGCATATTCGCCCACAGGACTGCCGCATACTGGATGTTTTTCCCTTTTCACACCATTCTTTGTAAACCCTAGAAATGGTTGTGTGTGAAAATACCAGTAACTGAGCAGATTGTGAAATACTCAGACCGGCACCAACAACCATGCCACGCTCAAAATAGCTGAAATCATCTTTCTTTCCCATTCTGACATTCAGTTTGGAGTTCAGGAGATTGTCTTGACCAGGACCACACCCCTAAATGCATTGAAGCAACTGCCATGTGATTGGTTGATTAGATAATTGCATTAATGAGAAATTGAACAGGTGTTCCTAAAAATCCTTTAGGTGAGTGTATATTCTCATTATTTTTTATACACTTTTAAAACATTTTTATTTTTTGTTTACATGCCTGCCTGGTATTTTAAGTTGAGCTGCTATTTGTTTTAATATTCGACTTTTTCTATATTTACTGTTGCACTAAAGTCCAAAAGTGAATATTTTATGTTATTTATTACTTGATTGTTCAAGCTACCTCACAGAAGTGCTCTGTTTGTCAACAGAGTTGTTGAATGTTAAAATAAGTTGAATTAAATAAGAAATAAGGAACATCCTGGATCTGTTTTTTCTCTCTTCTTTATTCTTTGTTTTATGTATTATATAAGTATCGGATCGGGACTCGGTATCGGTAGATACTCAAAATCAAATGACTCGGACTCGAGGGCAAAAAACCTGATCGGGACATCCCTAATTATTATGTTTCTAGCATGTTATATGTCTGGCAACAGTTCTTCTAACCCAATTGATGGAAGGTGTAGCTTTTTATTTCTTATGTAGGAAGACACACCATGGTCATATTCCTGGAGGACATGTCAAGATTCATCCGGCTCAAATGGTGAAAGAATGGTTCGGAAAAGCATAAAGAATAATTTTCACACATGTATCGGCTCCTCTGAGTCCAGAGCTTAAATTCACTGAAAGTCTTTGGGATGTGCTGGAGGAGACTTTACAGAGCGCTGGACTCTTGTTAATACAAGATCTTGACCAAAAACTGATGCACCTCTTGATAAAAAGTAAATGTTGTGATGTTATGAGCCTACAATCTGAGCCTGATGTCCTTAACAATCTGGAACGTGCAAACGAAGGAACCTTGAAGTGATGAACTTTTTGCAACTGGCTCTGTGTTACGACCGCAAGGGGTCACTCTCACTACCAGAGAGTTTTATTGGTAACACTTTACAATAAGGTTAATTAGTTAACATTAGTTAATGTATTACTAACATGAAACAATCTTCTTCTTTTTTTTCCTCTACAGTTCCTAACACCAAAATCTTACCTATTTCCCTAAACCAAAAACAATGTGAAAAGATAGATATATAAAATAAAATGACAAAAATACAAAAATATTTACAGAAGATATATACAAGTTCGTAGCAAACAAATGCAAGATCAGAATCCAAAATCGTAGGCGTGGGTCAAGTTAACAAGAATAATCACAGGCCTCAATCTCAAACAATCACTCACAATCTCTCTGGTACGAAACTCTAGGCTAGACAAAACTACGACAATAACTAATAGCAAAAGCAGTCAATAATCAATCACAATATGGCATGATAATAGCCGAGGTTGAGTGTTTGGTTCGGCCTTAAAGGGGTCATATAATGCCATTTTTGTACAAGCTAATATGATTCTTTAGGGTCTAAATTAAAAGTTTGTAATATACTTTAATTAAAAATTCTCATTAGTATTGCAAGAAAACACTTATTTTACCTGGTCAAAAACAGCTCTGTTTTCAGCACGCCGTTTCAGTGTATATGACTTTAAATGATAATGAGCTTTGCTGACTCCGCCTCTCTGTTCTATGCGTCACCAGAGCGTACACAGTTTGTAACACAATAACACATAACCATAACGCGTTGTTCAGTATAAACGTGGGATTATGCATTATATTGAGAACGTCATACATAGAAAACATGCCGTAATGTACCCTGAGTGTAAACCTTAGACGCATTCATTGTGAAGCGTGCAGCTATCGATTTACAAGGATTAATATAAATAGTAATATAAAGTTTAATAAAACGTTACACTCACTTCAGTTCTTTTGGAGGTTCAGCAGGAACACGAATATCTGCTACCGATCCTTTCTTCAGGAGCTGCTTCTTAGCAAAACCAGCTTTATACTGACCCTCGTTTATAAAGCAGTCTGGTGTGTGAAATGATTCGCGCAAACATGAGCATTGACGTTGCTCGTGGGGAATATTCCCTTCGAAAACAAACTCAATCAACAATCGTGGGAGGGGCGTCCGTTTTATTTACGTCACAAAAACGAACGGCTCAATTTAAGACAGGGGAAAACATATAAGGAGATTAAAACAAAAACACTGGATGGATTTTTATCATTATATGATGGTTGTGTACAGACACTGCCAACACACATTTCAGTACAATCAACTTGTAAAAGTGCATGTATCATTATATGACCCCTTTAAATCTGAATCAGGTGTGGAGGAGAACCAATCGCAGGCTCCAACAAATGATCAAGAAACCGTCTACCTGTAACACAAACATGCACACACACAGAGACAATATACACAGGACAGAATGGAAAAAATGAACAAATGGCTCAGGCTCATAACAGTGTGTCTTCTGCCTCTCTGGGCCAGAGACTCGGTCGATCCGCTTTTGTCTCTCTGGCATGGAGACTCGGGACGTGCGGCATCTGTTATCGTCTCGCGGGACGAAGAGTCTCTTTCCTCACAGACTGGAGGCTCAGACAGTGGTCGAATCTGTTGTTGCCTCACAAGATGAAGACTCAGATCATGGAATCTGTTGTTGTCTCTCTGGGTCAGAACGGGGTCTCTGGCAATGTCTCACCAGACGGGAGACTCAGAACTTGAATGAATCTTTTGCTGCCTTCCCTGGAACATCGCTGTATCTGTTAGTCTCACTGGACAACAGGAGACTCAGAACTTGTATCTGTTTTTGCCTTCCCTGTAACGGGCCGCAGGCTCAGAATAAAGCTGCAACCTTCCAGTCTCTCTCTTGAAACCAACACAGAAGTGATTTAAACTGCAGTTCATCAAATGGCCACTAGAGACAGGCTGCAAAAGAGAGTGAATCCCATAGACTCCCTTGTTAAAATGGCCAACTTTTCAGCAGAAAAAAACCTGGTGCATAAAGTGGTTTTGGTCTATAAAGCTAATTGTGTCCTTCATAATGACTGTGAGGAGGGTTCGTTTTTTTATAACTCACCCGTTTAAATTATATTAAGTTCTGCATAATTAAGGGCGTGGCCACTTGAGTGACAGGTGTGTTGCAGCTGAAGTCACTGCTAGCCGTTTGTCTGCTGTGTGTTAGCGCCACGTCTCCTCAGCTAATCCGCCTCGCTGCATATTTTCGCTTATCCGGGAGTGACGCTTCCAAGATGGCGACGGCCGGGTCCACTCACTTTGGGCTTCAAAAATGCTCTTCAGAAACCTACGGGTGACGTCACGGACACTACGTCCATATTTTTTCACAGTCTATGCTCGGAACGATGGATCATTGTGATCTCTCTTTGTTTCACCCACAGCTGCTTCATCCGGAGGTCCTGATTATTTTTTATCGCGGTCAAAGGTCAAAACCTTAGGGATTAGTCTCCAGATGGGTGAAGGGCAGAAACTGCATGTGAACCAATGAGAAGACATGTCCTTCCCAGGCTTGGTACTAGAGGTCTTCTTTTTAACCCCTCTAAGAAGTGTCTGGCTGTTGTCCTAGCATCTTTACCTGATGCCGTAGGACAGTTTGTTTGTGTTAGTTCACCAAGATCCTATCAAACTTTTGTCCACTGTTACATACAAGAGACCCATAAGTATGTGCTTTTCTCCACAGAACTATATTTTAAAATGTAATTATTTCTGTGACCAAAGCTGAATTTCCAGCAGCCATATATATATATATATATATATATATACACTGAACAAAATTATAAACGCAACACTTTTGTTTTTGCCCCCATTTTTCATGAGCTGAACTCAAAGATCTAAGACTTTTTCTATGTACACAAAAGGCCAATTTCTCTCAAATATTGTTCACAAATCTGTCTAAATCTGTGTTAGTGAGCACTTCTCCTTTGCCAACAAATTCCATCCACCTCAAAGGTGTGGCATATCAAGATGCTGATAATTGCACAGGTGTGCCTTAGGGCTGTCCACAATAAAAGGCCACTCCAAAATGTGCCGTTTTACTGTATTGGGGTGGTCCGGGGACTTAAAATGTCGACTACAGACCCGGGTGTTTTTGGTCGGGTTCGGATCTTCTGCATCCACTCAGCCCGTACCGCAACGTCTTTCCGACTTCTTTGATGTAACGTGACGAAATGGTACATAACAGCACACAACAATTAAGTGCTAAAGCTGTCACCCTCTGAAAGGCAAGTCGCCTCTCTTGAATCCTAAAAACACTCATTGTGATAAATGATCTCTCTGGTAATGGAACTCGGTCGCTGTTGTCTCTTGCTGTCAGATCACCGGAAGTTTTCATTGGAAGTACTGGCCCACACACACTCAAGTTCGAATGTCAACGGCTGCCATATTGTGCACTGAGCGAAATATTAGCTTTCCATCGCCTCGTGAGTCATAGTTTGAGAAACCCTGGTCTAGGGAATCAAATTATTTAGTATTTCAAATCTGATTATTCAGCAAAAATGTCTGAACATAAAAAAAGAGAAGTTAAAAATCACGACTGATATCATTCATCACACCAGAAATGGAAGGTCATGTTGAGTGCATTGCATTGTGGGATATATCTCATGCAGTTTACTGTGATATATCCTGCACATTAATGCAAATGTAGAAGGTCATCCAAGTTTTCATGCATATAGAACATCAGCATCAGTTCAAACACTACAGACTCCAGCAGAAGAAAGAGTTGTGCACTATAGTGAATGTAGTGAAATGTACACTATAGTACAGAATCATGAGACGTTTCTCTGTGTTTGGTGAGTCTCCGTCTCTCTGTGTTGGCATGAAGCAACTCCCCAGGTGGACTGATGTGCAACACGCTGCTGAATTCACAGTTTTCAGGCCAATAAATCTGTGCTTCACCTCAGGTCTGTTGGCAGACGGCCGTAATTGCTTTAAGCTCAAATTAAATCACTCGATAGATTCCTCACAGACATCTCATCACTGCTCGTTCATAAATACAGTACAAACCTGTGTAATGAATTATCAGACAGAACCGATGCTAAAGCAAGGGATTTCAGCCGGTTTCACAGAGAAAGAATCTCAATACGGTACAAATACAGTGTAAAAACAGCTGTTGATTTATTCGTCTGGGGAGAATTTGAAGTAAAATGTCAGATTTGATTAATATTCAGAGATCCATATGCTTTTACAATAAAGACGTTTTTGACAATAAGTGCAGACTCTCGTGTCTGCAGGCGGGTTTTGTGGCTTAAATCTTTCATGCCTCTTCCTCTTCACCAAGAAACTTCAAAGTGATCAGACGTCATTTGAGTTCACCTCCGTCAGGGCCTGACGTTCCCAGACTCCATGCCGTTATTAAAGATGCATTTTCTCAATCGCTGCTTTATGTGGCTAAAACAGAAACAACAGTTGTCAAAAGGAATATCAATTCAAACTCTATCGACAGCATTTGTGACATTAATGTGATTTTGACTCACACATTGCATTTACAGTAACTCAGAATGGAAATAAATGGCAGAATTTTTTTATTGAAGTTTGTATTTTTGTTAACCCACTTACATGGATTCTTTAAAAATAGTGTGATATCTGTTCAATTCAAAAGCTAAATGCAAAAATTTTAACAGTCTCTTAGAAGAAAAGGTTCTAAATGGAACCTTAAATGGTTCCGTCGAGCATTTCAGAAACTTTTAGAGGTTCCATCAGGGGACATTTTATGGATTCAGATTAATACATGAAAATTCTTATATATAGAACCACTTTGAACATCTCGTAAACATACTTTGGTAACACTTTAATTTAAGGTGACGTTACATGTATTTACTATAGCAATAACAGTAAATTATGCATAATTACAAGTAACTAACCCTAAACGGTTACACTTTATTTTAAGGTGTCCGTGTTACAGTGTAATTATATATTTAAGTACTGAGTAATATTAATTAACTACATGTACCTATAGGGTTAGGATTAGGGTTTGGTCGAGGGTTAATTGCATGTAATTATGCATAATTTACTGTTATTACTATGGTGAGTAAATGTAACATATGTAACAAGGACACTGTAAAATAAAGTGGTACCCCCCCTAAACCAAACCCTAACCGTAACTCTATAGTTAATTAATATTACTCAGTACTTATTTGAGTAAAACAATGTTACTACGTCACCTTAAAATAAAGTGGAACCCATACATTATCACTATAAAATTTTTAACAAATTAAACAAGAAAGTATTATGTAATCATTTAAGACATTTGTCTATATGGAAAATATTTGGCATTAATTGATTGCACATAGAATCCCATTGAACCTTTTTATTTCAGTGTACAGTGAAATCAACAGTCTTTGATAACAAAACTGCACTGGAAAAATGGACTTTAAAACAATTTTCACTCAGAAGTAAATGTCAATGTAAATGTTATTGCAAGACATCAGGTAACTAGTAGAAAGACTTGTAAAATGTACTTAATTTTATTTACAACTTCAAAAAATTATAATTTTCAGTATATAAAACAATGTTGCTCATATAATGTGAAAGTTACTGGGTTTACCCGCTGAGTTGAAATATTTTATATAACTCTGTCATATTTCATCGTTTAAGTCTTCTGTCTTTATCCTCATGTGTCATTTTAATGTTAATTGTTTTGCCTTATTTACTTCCACTGTAACTGCAAAACTGTCTGTTTGTCTGACATCAACAACCATGTCACAGATTTTGACATCAAAGCTTTGATACATGTGAAGCTGATTCCTGATACCGTGGAGCCGGTAAACAATTTCGAGCCCTGAAGCAAAAGAGGTTGAGAACCAAGAAGAAACAAGATATTAAGAAGATTTATGATTTTTCCTTCTCACAAGAAACAACTCAAAAACCAAACACATAATAGCAGTAAAAATGAACACTGTATAGCCAACACGATCTCATGAAAGTGCGTATCTATAGCACAAATTTTATTTCTCGTGCCATTTTTACGCCAAAAATAGTTTTTGCGTGCATATGATGCACACTGTAAACCCCTAGGGTAGGATTAGAGGCGTGAAGTGTGTGCGTATTACACGCCATAAAGTGCGTAGCTCACTATAAAAAATAATACTCAATAAAATTGTGGCTACAGATAACAAACAATATTATTAATTAAATTCAACAAATAAGAATTGAGTTAGAATTAATCAAATGAATTGCATAAAAGTCAACCATTTAAAATTTGTAACTGCAAATAGCACTCAAGAACTTAAGTAAAATTTAAACAAAAATATCTGAATAACAGACAGACGTCAAAGATAAATTGAGAACTCTTTCATTAAGAACTCTTTATTTTTTATTGCCAACATTGAAGACCTTTGATGATGATAACAAGCAGAATCACTTAAGGAAAAAGAAACACAAGAACTACAACTGACTTCAGCCACAGCCTTAGATGAAATCAACTGAAAAGACAGAGGGCCCTATTTTAACGATCTGAAACGCAAGTATCAAGCACGAAGCTCAAGTAACTTTGTGGGCGGGTCTTGGGCGCTGTTGCTATTTTCCCGGCGAGATAAATGACTCTTGCGCCAGGCGCAAGTTTAAAAGGGGTTGGTCTGAAGTAGCTTCATTATTCATAGGTGTGGTTTGGGTGTAACGTGAAATAAACCAATCAGAACGTCATCCAACATACCCTTTAAGAGCAGGTGCGCATGTTGCATGGCGGATTGCTATTATAACGGCGGATTTACCAAGCGCGCGCCAGGAGCGGTTCACAGCCGAGGAGAGCGACGTTCTTGTCAGGACCGTGAAAGACAGAGAAGTGGCGTTGTATGGGGATGGGAGAAACCCACCCAAATCAGCGTCTGTTAAACAGGCGTGGGAGGAAAAAAACTAAAAATGTTTACATCTTCAGGGACACCACAATGATTTCCCTCATGTGTTAATATTTTTCCTTGTTATAATGTATGATTTGCACAAATAAAAACTGCTGCATCTGTGTTGATGAGAGAATCAAAGTGTATGCGCGTTGTGCACCCGCTACATTATGGCCAAGCATGCGCGCTTAAAATAGCATTATGAACAACGCGCGACACGCCACTGACTTTAGACTAGGCTTTTTCTGGTCAGTGGCGGAATTGTTTTCTGGAACTGCAAAATAGCATGAGGGAAAGTTTGCGCCGAAACACGCGTCCTTTTTTCGCCGACCCGCCCAGGGAGCGCAAGTTCATTTCCTAGTTTACCGACGTGCGTCTGTGGAGGGAAAAGCCCGCTTTGCGCGGGTGCAAAATAGGAATGATACATGCGTCAGTGTACAAAGTCATTTGCGCCAGGTGCAAGATAGGGCCCCATTATCTCTCTTACTACAAACCAGACTGACTTTATTTCTGTCATTCGTCTATAGAAGTTCTTTTTGAGAACTAACAGGTTTAGATGTTGATGTTTTATTGAGAATATTTCAGTTTATTGAGTCATCATTATGTTGATCAGTGTTTCATTTCGTTGGGCAGTTTGACTCTTGACTTTTTAAGTAAGTCAGTTTGTGGTCTTTGTAACAGTGTAGTTATGAACAAATGTTCTCCCAATAATGCTAATAAAACATTTGTTTTAACATTTGTTTAACAATAACAAATTATTGTTATTTTTTTTTGTTTTTTTATTTTTATTTTATTTTTTATTTCTTCTATGTAAAGCACTTTGAATTACCATTGTGTATGAAATGTGCTATATAAATAAACTTGCCTTGCCTTGCCATTATTTGCATTTTGCTGGTGGCCAGGGTGATTTGAGGGTGACGGTGTGGAACAACCCCCTCTAGCACATTGCAACCCGTGAGGTTGCCGGATGAGGTCGCTGGCCAGTCTTGTGGCGAGTCTGATCCAGAACTCACTGCCATGCTTTCCCGGACAGCCACGAGAATCGGGCTTGCTTTGGATGGTTCCAATAGCTCTAATTGTTCAGTTCTCCTTGAGTGTCTGGACGAGATAAAGCAGTGGATGGCATCAAGTTTCCTTCAGTTGAATGAGTCGAAACATGAAGTAGTAATTTTTGGCCCACCGAAGCTAGCCAAACAGTTGTCCCCTGATTTGGGCCCTCTAGCCTGCAATATTAATACTCAGGTGAGAAATCTTGGTGTGATATTCGACTCTGAATTGAAATTTGATAAACAAATAAATGTGGTGGTAAAGGGCAGCTTTTTTCAGTTGAGGGGTATTTCCAAATTAAAAGGCATTTTGTCCTAAGATATGGAAACTGTGATCCATGCATTTGTGTCATCTTGATTGGATTACTGCAATTCCTTATACTTGGGGCTGTCTAAGAAGTTGCTTTCACGTCTGCAGCTGGTGCAGAATTCAGTGGCCAGACTGCTGACCGGCACTAGGCAATGTTCCAGTATTACTCCTGTGCTGGCCTCTTTGCACTGGCTATCAGTAGAGTTTAGGGTGCAATATAAGATCCTTTTAATAGTTTTTAAAGGCCTTCATGGGCTTGCCCCCATGTACATTTCGGGTCTTTTACAGCAGCATTGTGCCGCTAGACCATTAAGGTCTTCTCAAAGTTTGCTTTTGATGGTTCCAAAATCTCGGTTGAAAACCAAGGGAGATCGATCCTTTGCATTGGTGGCACCGAAGCTGTGGAACTGTCTTCCTGTTTATATTAAATCCTGTGATTCCACTGAGTGTTTTAAATCTATGTTGAAGACTCATCTATTCTCCACTTCTTTTAACTGTTCTTAGGCATTTGTGGTGTTGAGTGTTTTGTTGTGCTCTTTGATGTTTGTGTAAATTTGTATTGAAATGTTGAGTTTGTAAAGCACTTTGGTCAACTCGTGTTGATTTTAAATGCGCTTAAGAAATAAATTATTGATTGATTGATTGATTGATTGATTGATTGATTGAGTGGAACCCTCCGCCATGCCTTATCCACCCCGGCAGTGTTCGGCTGTGATGTCTTGGCATGCAGCATCCATTGCATCCAGGAGGGACATTTGGTCCTGTTTTGACGCCCATCAGAGATGGAAGGTTTTTGACCATCGTCCGATGGTCAAAAACCTTCCATCTCCAGGCTGAGAAAAACTCCTCAATGGGGTTGAGGAACGGGGAGTAATGGGCAAGGAAAAGGGCGTCAATCCTCTGATGGGCGTCAAACCAGGCTGTGACTGCACGGGAATGGGGGAATAACACATTGTCCCATATTTGCATAACTTCAATCAGCTGTTTCTCAGTAGCAATAGAATAAAATACAGGGGATATATTTGTGTTTCAGTTCACAATATGAACAGCTGTGACTTTTGCCTATAAGTTAGGTTTACAGTGTGAAAGCATTTGTAAATTTGGCAGTAAAAATCCATTGTTTTGGTCTTGGTTGAGCTTGAATGTAAAAGAAGTTCAAGCATTTTAAGTTTGTTTACTAATTATTTGGATCCATATTCTAAAGTGAAGATCATGGGAACTAACTAGTAATGACTCAAGTGTTACTACATGATCTAGTCATGATTTGTGCAACCAAACACAAAAGTCATTTCAAGCGTTTGAGGTTTTTGGTGAACTTTAAAATAGTATACTTTTAGAAAATTTCTTTAGAAGTATGTAGTAACACTTTAGTGATTATTACTAGTAAGTTCCCATGATCTTCACTTTAGAAAATGGATCCAAATAATTCAGTAATTCCCATAGAAGTATGTAGTAACACTTGAGTCATTAGTTTGTTACCATGATTAGTTACTAATGAAAAGCCAATAAAGTGTAGAATCTTCTAATCAGAGTTTCTTGTTAGTTAATAATAGTTACTAGATCGTTAATATTGTGTTACTCATTGGTTCTTGTGTAGTTATTCATTAACGAAGGAACCGTATTCTAAAGTGTTACCGTAAAATTGTTAAAAGTATTGAAAAAATTGTCATAGCGATCGTATACAACTGTAATGGTAACATTAGCAAAATTATAAATTTTGAATTAAAATGATGAATTAAACGACAGGTTTTGTAACAGAATGAAGGCCAACACGGATGTAGTTTAAAAACACACCTCTGGGAACCCGGATCCAGCACATTTCTGCGGTGTCAATTAGAAAATCCTTCAGGAGAAAAGACAGAGGAACAAATAAACATGATTACAGACACTTCAAATAAACGTGCAATAAACTGCGCGCAGATTGACTCATCTGTCACTGTGCTTCGGCTGCCGGCTGAAATCCCTCCGCCGAGAGGTTAGTTCTGCTGTCATGTTTCGTGTTTCACGGGAACACATCAGCACTGGTATCTGTGACACACCGCATTACCATGGAAACCCATCGACGATCCAGCGTGATTTAGGGATGGCTTACTTTCTCATTTCCTTCAGGAGGGAGGAGATTGTCTGCAGGATAATGAAGCAGTTAAAAGAGAGTTACAGAACAAGAGAATCAATGTATCAGACTGAGATCTGCAGGAACCAGCAGACATGGAGAGAGAGAGAGAGAGAGAGAGAGAGAGAGAGAGAGAGAGAGAGAGAGAGAGAGAGAGAGAGAGAGAGAGAGAGAGAGCTAGAGAGAGAGAGAGAGAGAGAGAGAGAGAGAGAGAGAGAAAGAGAGATAGATGATAGATAGATAGATAGATAGATAGATAGATAGATAGATAGATAGATAGATAGATAGATAGATAGATAGATAGATAGAATAAATTGGTAATTACCAGATTTGCATAATGATTTTTGAAGGACAAATTAATGAGCAATTAGTATGCAGTATCAATTACAGATCTCAGTAATTAACAACTGACGTAATTGACCGTGTGTAAGTTCAGACGTAAAGTCAGATCTCCTCACACAGTTAGTGTCATATTCCAAGTTCTCTCTCACACACACACACACACACGCGCGCGCACACACACACACGCGCGCACACACACGCGCGCGCACACACACACACACACACACACACACACACACACACACACACACACTCTCTCTCGCTCTCTCTCACACACACACACACACACACACACACACTCACACTGACTCACACTCTCTCTCTCTCTCTCTCTCAATTCAATTCAAAATTGCTTTATTGGCATGACTGTACATCATACAATATTGCCAAAGCTTGCCTTGGAATACATAGAATAATTAGAAAGACATCAAAATAGTAAAATATTGTAACATCTAAATGTACAAATTAAATTAATTGTACAAATTAACAGTGTAAAGTAAATAAATAAATAAAATAGAACAGTTTATGAACATTTAAAAATTCTGTGAAGAATTTAGAATTCAGTGTTAGTGTTTTCGTGTTGTGTGTGTGTGTGTGTGTGTGTGTGTGTGTGGGCGCATCACTGATTAGTCGTCGACTCTCTCTTTTTGTGACAAGCATCAATGTATCTTGCTGCTAATATGATACAATCTGTTTTTTCACCTAATAGGTGTTGAAATTGTGTTTTGTTGTCTAATTGTAGGAAGTTAGGGCAAAGTATTTCAAATTTTGTATAAAAAGTCCCTCTAATGTCCTCATAGTTGGGGCAGCGGGTGAGGAAGTGTTGCTCGGTCTCCACTTCTCCCTGCTCACAGTACGGGCAGACGCGTCTCTCTCTGGGCCGCCAGTTCTGTCGGTGTCACACACACACACACACTCTCTCTCTCTCTCTCTCTCTCTCTCTCTCTCGGCCGCCAGTTCTGTCGGTGTCACACACACACACACACACACACACACACTCTCTCTCTCTCTCTCTCTCTCTCTCTCTCTCTCTCTCTCTCTCTCTCTCTGGGCCGCCAGTTCTGTCTGTGTCGGCCCGTCTCTACAGTCAGAGTGTGATTGCTCAGTCTATACACACACACACACACACACACACACACACACACACACACACACACACACACACACACACACACACACACACACACACACACACACAGTCAGAGTGTGATTGCTCAGTCTGTACCTCGTCATCCTTCTTCTTAGTTTACAGTCTTTCACTGTACTCAGGTATTCTGCGGTTGTGTATTCTCTATTTAGGGCCAAATAACATTCTAGTTAGGGCCCAAGCCCAAAGGGCGAAGGCCCTATTGTTTTCCTTAGGATTATTTATTAGGGCCCAAGCCCAAAGGGCGAAGGCCCTATTGTTTTCCTTAGGATTATTTATTATTATTATTATTATTATTATTATTATTATTATTCTTATTATTTTTTTACTACCTTTTGGACACTTTTGGAGGCCTTAACATGCTCAAAAACTCCTGAAACTTTGCACACATGTCAGAACCCGCGGCCATCAGGGCCGGGCTGAAGATGGTACCCGGGCGTGGCAGGGGGGCTCGACAGCGCCCCCTGGAACGGGGTCCGAAAACATGGTCCATAACTCAAACACGCTTGCATGTAATAATATGAAACTCGGTACACATGTAGATCTCCTCGTTTCATATATACTTCACACTCTTACTTTTTACCCCAGCCCAACAGGAAGTGGGCTATTTAGGGTTGTTGGTAAAACACACGCAATGGAATGTGAAATACTCCTCCTAGAGAATTCAAACAAACGGCACGAAACTCGGTCAGCATGAAGTCAAGACATTGAGGATGAAAGTTTGCGAGGGGATTTTTGATATCTCGAACGGTTTGGCCGTGGCGAGGAAACGAAATTATGGCGAGAAACGTGAAACAGGAAGTGTGTTATAACTTCAGCATACATTAACTGATCTTGATGAAACTTCAGCAGTGTGTTCGCTGTAAGAGCCCGATCACATGGATGTGACTATTGTGAGTCAAAGTTATAGCGCCACCAACTGGCAGCAGGAAGTGTGTCACTTCCTAAATGCTTTGAAATCACCCTCTTATTTTTACCCGATTTGCTTCAAACTTTATGTGTATAATGTAAACACACGGCAGATGTAGACCTGTGAAAGGATTATTGATATCTTAGACACTGTTGCCGTGGCAACACATCAAACTTTAATATTCTTGTTTGATGCTTTTGAGACTCTTAGCATGCTTGAAATTGCATGAAACTCGACAGACACAGGTATGCATATGGTTCAGATCAAGCCGGACAACTTTCTAATTAACTGTCATTAGCTCAGACCAAGAGGAAGTTAGATATTTTGGTTTGAATGTGGATGTTTCTGAGAATTTTCTCTCCCTCTCCCTCTGACAGAGAGAATGCACCCTGCCATTCGTGTGTGTCTGTGTCTGTGTCTGTGTGGGGAGGGGGGGAGGGGCTCTTTTAGTTTAAACACAAAATTATACATAGGGCCATACTGCCCTCTTGTGTCCAAAATTATATTTATATATACATTATACATATATTTAGTATGTGACTGAGGACCGAGAGCTTTTAAATACGGGACATTGATAATGGCCACGTGCAGAGCGCTCGAGGGAATTCCTATGGAAGTTCTGCTCGCTCATCGCCGTGGACGCGCACCGTTATGAATGCCCGTGCAGCCGTTAGTTTCATTTTAAAATTAGCGCCTTTTCTGGGGCCGATTGCTTGAATTGTGAGTTCAATAGCCTATTATTCTTCATGGAAACCACAACAACAAAAGAGTATAAAAGTTTGGTGTGAACGCAGCATAATGAACAAGCTGCGATCTCAAGATTGCAATGCTGGAGTGTGTGTGTGTGTGTGTGTGTGTGCGTGTGAGAGAGAGGCGCGGGCGAACTGTGTGTGTGTGTGTGTCTGTGTGGGGAGGGGCTCTTCGAGTGATAGTTATTATACAAAATTATACATAGGGCCATACTGCCCTCTTGTGTCCAAAATGATATTTATACATATATTTGGCAAGCATGTGACTGAGGACCGAGAGCTTTTAAATACGGACGTCCACACGGACATTGATAAGGGTTGCGCTTGCAGAGCGCTTGAGGGAATTCCTATGGAAGTAGGAATGAACTAAAAAATATATATATATATATATATATAGCTTATGTTTCAAATATGAGTTAATTAACAATCGTTGGAAAGAATGATACTTTTAATATCACTAAACCGTCATTAGGTGCCGCCAGGCGACCGTCTTAATGAGCGAGTCATTGATTCATTCGTTCAAACGATTCGTTCGAACGGCTGAGTCATTCATGAATGAGACAGATTATGGATTGGTCGTTGAATCTTTGAGTCAACCGATTCGTTCAAAATGCTGAATCATTCAGTAATGAGAAGAACGCGTTGCTGTGAGATGCTCGATGGTTCTGCTGTGATCTTTGTTTAACTATTTTCGCTGCTGAAACAGAAAAAAAAGTCAATATTGCATCTAAAATGTAAGTGATTTGACGTGTGTGTGTGTGTGTGTGTGTGTGATTGTGTCTGTTACAGTGATTGTTTAACCCTTGTTAAAGTTTAGGCCTTGTCTTTTTGGATATATATCTTTTTATATAAAAAAAATAGCATACAACCCATGTATTTTAAATGTATTGTTTGCTTTAAATTACATTGAGATTTGTATGTTTGGTAATTGAACCTGAATGAATTATAAATGAATGTGCTATATTTCAGATCATATATTTGTTTTCCTTAAAATTTGAACTAACACTAACTTTATTCTCATCTGAATGATAGATTATTTATTTATGTATAAAATAAAAACACATTTGATTTTTCTTTTTTAATCAATGTAGAATGTGTAACTGAAAAAATAAACAGATTAGGGCTCTGATCGAGGACAATAAATGAAAACCAATGCAATATGATGAATGTCCAAAAGATTTTTTTTGCTTTTAAACTATGTGTGTGTGTGTGTGTGTGTGTGTGTGTGTAAGAGATTTCGGTTGGGTGACAGTTGTAGTTTACAGTTTGACAAAAGCACAATGTTGTGTTTTATTGTGATTGTACACAAATATAAGTAAACACTTTGCAGTTTGAATAATGTCCTGTATGAACAAAAGGACGGGGTATGTTTTTATGTCTACATTGTTCAATCACGCCTCACACACACACACACACACACACACACACACCAACTATTTTTCTAATCAGATCAGGCAAGTAATATTCTGTCTTGGCACACTTCATATAACTTTCAAACTTGTGTACTTATTTCATGTGTGCATTAAGTCCATGAGACCATAGGGTGTCTCATTTTTCATTTTAGGTTTCAGAAGGTTGCTCACGCATACTTTGTGGTTGATATGTGCCCTCAATGCACACTTTTGCAGAGCCCACACCAATGCAAGCTCTACAGCACACATCTTCTCAAAGGTCAAAGCGGAGTTACGATATTGCCCGTCATGCACAGTAACCCTAAAGGCACCGGGGTGGCGGTGCCACCGGCTTGTTTATATATATATATATATATATATATATATATATATAAATATAGCTGCGAGCAGCGATGAAGGGCCAAAGCCGGCGGCACCGCCACTCCGGTGCCTTTAGGTAACTAAAGGCACCGGGGTTGCGGTGCCACCGGCTTGGGCCCGTAATCGCTGCTCGCAGCTATATTTATATATATATATATATATATATATATATATATATTTATTATTATTATTCTTATTATTTTTCTGCTACCTTTTGGACACTTTTGGAGGCCTTAACATGCTCAAAAACTCCTGAAACTTTGCACACATGTCAGAACCCGCGGCCATCAGGGCCGGGCTGAAGATGGTACCCGGGCGTGGCAGGGGGGCTCGACAGCGCCCCCTGGAACGGGGTCCGAAAACATGGTCCATAAATCAAACACGCTTGCATGTAATAATATGAAACTCGGTACACATGTAGATCTCCTCGTTTCATATATACTTCACACTCTTACTTTTTACCCCAGCCCAACAGGAAGTGGGCTATTTAGGGTTGTTGGTAAAACACACGCAATGGAATGTGAAATACTCCTCCTAGAGAATTCAAACAAACGGCACGAAACTCGGTCAGCATGAAGTCAAGACATTGAGGATGAAAGTTTGCGAGGGGATTTTTGATATCTCGAACGGTTTGGCCGTGGCGAGGAAACAAAACTATGGCGAGAAACGTGAAACAGGAAGTGTGTTGTAACTTCTTCATACATTAACTGATCTTGATGAAACTTCAGTAGTGTGTTCGTCGTAAGAGGCCGATCACATGGATGTGACTCTTGTGAGTTAAAGTTATAGCGCCACCAACTGGCAGAAGGAAGTGTGTCACTTTCAAAATCACCCTCTTATTTTAACCCGATTTGCTTCAAACTTCACTACTATAATGTAAACACACGGCAGATGTAGACCTGTGAATGGATTCTTGATATCTTAGATACTGTTGTCGTGGCAACGCATCAAACTTTAATATTCTTTTTTTATGCTTTTGAGACTCTTAGAATACTTGAAATTGCATGAAACTCGACAGACACATCACATTTATTAGCCAGTAGACATGTGCAAAGTTTCAGAAACGGGCGTGGTGAGGGACTCAGTAGCGCCACCTTTTGTCAAAAGTGGGGGGATTAATTTTATCTACAGTAATAAAAATCTGTATGTGTATTGTTCTCCTCGAGCCAGACAACTTTCTAATTTACACTCAATAGCTCCAACCAACAGAAAGTCAGATATTTTGGTTTGAAAATTGTCATTTTATGTCTCTCTCTCTCTCTGAGCCTACGTCTATGTGTGTGTGTGTGTGTGTCTGTGAGTGAGTGTGGGGAGGGGGAGGGGGGCTAGATTAACCATTTGACTGCTGTGTGGTTTGGCCTGTATTAAAAAAGAAAATAAATGTCTTACGCCTTGTATTTTTTAAATAAGTTGTATTAATAAGTTAAGGCATATAACCAGTTGAATTGTAGTCCATTGAAAATAGTTTTATATAATTAATTTATTAATTAAATTAACTTGGTCCATAAACTTCGTCAGAAAATTTGGTCCATAAATCAAACACACTTGCATGTAATATTATGAAACTCGGTAGACATATAGATCTCATCGGGCCAAACAACTTAAAGCCAGCCCAACAGGAAGTGGGCTATTTTGGTCTTAATGTGGATGTTTTGCAAAACCAGGCTCTACATTTTTACCCACTCCTCTTAAGTGGTTTATTTTATTCCCACCAAACTTTTTCAACATGATGAAAATACATTAAAGAAGCATAATTGTGAATATCTATTGAATATCTCTAATTGTTTTGCTATGGCGAGGGATTAAAGTCATGTAAAAAAAATAAACACTAAAAGCCTCATATCTTCTAAAAATGTAATTATACACCATTTATTTCTAGATAAAATTATACAAATATCAGAACTAAACCCATTTTATTCTTGTTTTCAATTTAAGAATAATGTACAAGTTTAAAAACAGCCAGGATGCACTATTCAGTTAAAAAATAAATATATCAAATAATACATAGGGCCATACTGCCCTCTTGTGTCCAAAATGATATTTATACATATATTTGGCAAGAATGTGACTGAGGACCGAGAGCTTTTAAATACGGACGTCCACACGGACATTGATAAGGGTTGCGCTTGCAGAGCGCTTGAGGGAATTCCTATGGAAGTAGGAATGAACTAAAAAACGTTCGCTCTGTTCTGCTCGCTCGTCGCCATGGACGCGCACCGTTATGAATGCCTGTGCAGCCGCATACTTTTTAGTGTTACTTTAAAATTAGTGCAATAACGGGGCCGATTGCTTGAATTGTGAGTTCAATAGTCTATTATTTTTCACGGAAAACACAACAACAAAAGAGTACAATGATAGATTCGCTTATATAGGGGCTTTTACATAAAATAGCCTATTCCGTCATCATCTTTTCAGTCAGCTCTTCACTCTCGTGATTAATGAAATTTGACTCCTGTTGCTGATATTTGCTGCAACTTTCGTTCCGCTCACAATTTAGTAAGCAAACACGCTTCAAATGTGTTTTTATTTTCTTTTTGTGTATATATATGTGTGTATATATATATATATATATATATATATATAACCCATTTTATTCCTTTTTTTCAATTAAGGAATTATTTTTAAGTTTAAAAACAGCCAGAATGGTTGTTTAGTCAAAAATAATAATAATCCAAATCATATATAGTGCTATACTGCCCTCTTGTGTTCAAAATCAGGTAGGCCTATCGAATTTATATATATTTATATATTAGGGATGTTACTATGGGAATATTTTCCCACCGGTTAATAAACGTGTGATTGTGTAAACCAATTGTGTAAACCTCCCGCTGGGGGGTTTAAAAACACTAACTTGAAAGCGAAAGTATAATATGGACGTCCGCACGGACATTGAAATGGTGGCGCTCGAATGAATTCCTATGGAAGTAGAAATTAACTAAACGTTCGCTCTGTTCTGCTCGCTCGTCGCCATGGACGCGCACCGTTATGAATGCCAGTGCAGCCGCATACTTTTTAGTGTCACTAAAATTAGTGCAATTTCGGGGGCCGATTGCTTGAATTGTGAGTTCAATAGTCTATTATTTTTCACGGAAAACACAACAATAAAAGAGTACAATGACAGATTCGCTTAAATAGGCGTTTTTACATAAAATAGCCTATTCCGTCATCATCTTTTCAGTCAGCTCTTCACTCTCGTGATTAATGAAATTTGACTCCTGTTGCTGATATTTGCTGCAACTTTCGTTTAGCTCACAATTTAGTAAGAAAACACGTTTCAAATGTGTTTTTATTTTAGTTTTTGTGTATGTGTGTGTATATGTATGTATATATATATAAATATAGCTTATGTTTCAAATATGAGTTAATTAACAATCGTTGGAAAGAATGATACTTTTAAACATAACACTAAACCGTCATTAGGTGTCGCCAGGCGACCGTCTTAATGAGCGAGTCATTGATTCATTCGTTTGAACGACTGAGTCATTCATGAATGAGATAGATGTTTATGGATTGATTGGTCATTGAATCTTTGAGTCAACCGATTCGTTCAAAATGCTGAATCATTCAGTAATGAGAACGCGTTGCAGTGAGATGCTCGATGGTTCTGCTGTGATCTTTGTTTAACTATTTTCGCTGCTGAAACAGAAAAAAAGTCAATATTGCATCTAAAATGTAAGTGATTTGACTTGTGTGTGTGTGTGTGTGTGTGTGATTGTGTCTGTTACAGTGATAAGAGTTTAACCCTTGTTAAACTTTAGGCCTTGTCTTTTTGGATATATATCTTTTTATATTAAAAAATAGTCATACAACCCATATATTTTAAATGTATTGTTTGCTTTAAATTACATTAAGATTGTATGTTTGGTAATCGAACCTGAATGAATTTTAAATGAATGTGCTATATTTCAGATCATATATTTGTTTTCCTTAAAATTTGAACTAACACTAACTTTATTCTCATCTGGATGATAGATTATTTATTTCTGTATAAAATAAAAACACATTTGATTTTTCTTTTTTAATCAATGTAGAATGTGTAACTGAAAAAATAAACAGATTAGGGCTCTGTTTGATGACAAGAAATGAAAACCAATGCGATATGATGAATGTCCAAAAGATGGCTCCCACAGACTGTTTTTAAATAGGATTGTTTGATATTTTTTGCTTTTAAACTGTGTGTGTGTGTGTGTGTGTGTGTGTGTGTGTGTGTGTGTGTGTGTAAGAGATTTGGTTGGGTGACAGTTGTAGTTTACAGTTTGACAAGAGTTTATAGTTTGACAAAAGCACAATGTTGTGTTTTATTGCGAGTGTACACAAATACAAGTAAACACTTTGCAGTTTGAATAATGTCCTGTATGAACAAAAGGACGGAGTATGTCTTTATGTCTACATTGTTCAATTACGCCACACACACACACACACACACACACAAACACTATTTTTCTAATCAGATCAGGCAAGTAATATTCTGTCTTGTCTCTTAAAAAAACAATATATATATATTTATGTATATATATATATATATATATATATGTGTGTGTGTGTGTGTGTGTATATATATATATATATAAATATAGTTGCGAGCAGCGATGAAAGGGCCAAAGCCGGTCGGCACCGCCACCCTGGTGCTCGGTTATTGTCGCCACCGACGTGCAACAGTAACTGCTTTGCACTGTCGAAAGAAGTGTGCTGTTGAGTGTATCAGCCTGATGGCTCTGCAAAGCTGTGCACTACGAGGGCATGTCAACACAACGTGCAGAGGTAGACCTGGATGTAGACCTGACCTTT
>JARWKJ010000009.1:3299754-3390703 GCA_029959095.1 Rhinichthys osculus | reverse complement strand
TAACACACACTCTTCCTCCTCTTACACACACTCTTCCTCCCTCTTACACACACACTCTTCCTCCTCTTACACACACTCTTCCTCCTCTAACACACACTCTTCCTCCTCTAACACACACTCTTCCTCCTCTTACACACACTCTTCCTCCTCTTACACACACACTCTTCCTCCTCTTACACACACTCTCCTCCTCTTACACACACTCTTCCTCCTCTTACACACACTCTTCCTCCTCTTACACACTCTTCCTCCTCTCACACACTCTTCCTCCTCTCACACACTCTTCCTCCTCTTACACACACTCTTCCTCCTCTACACACACTCTTCCTCCTCTTACACACTCTTCCTCCTCTTACACACACTCTTCCTCCTCTTACACACACTCTTCCTCCTCTCACACACACACACTCTTCCTCCTCTTACACACACTCTTCCTCCTCTCACACACACTCTTCCTCATCTTACACACACTCTTCCTCCACTTACACACACACTCTCCTCCTCTACACACACTCTTCCTCCTCTAACACACACTCTTCCTCCTCTAACACACACACTTCCTCCTCTACACACACACTTCCTCCTCTTACACACACTCTTCCTCCTCTTACACACACTCTTCCTCCTCTTACACACACTCTTCCTCCTCTTACACACTCTTCCTCCTCTTACACACACTCTTCCTCCTCTTACACACACTCTTCCTCCTCTAACACACACTCTTCCTCCTCTTACACACACTCTTCCTCCTCTTACACACACTCTTCCTCCTCTAACTCCTCCTCTTACACACACTCTTCCTCCTCTTACACACACTCTTCCTCCTCTTACACACTCTTCCTCCTCTTACACACACTCTTCCTCCTCTCACACACTCTTCCTCCTCTTACACACACTCTTCCTCCTCTTACACACACTCTTCCTCCTCTTACACACACACTCTTCCTCCTCTAACACACACTCTTCCTCCTCTTACACACACTCTTCCTCCTCTTACACACCACTCTTCCTCCTCTAACACACACTCTTCCTCCTCTTACACACACTCTTCCTCCTCTTACACACACTCTTCCTCCTCTTACACACACTCTTCCTCCTCTTACACACACACTCTTCCTCCTCTAACACACACTCTTCCTCCTCTTACACACACTCTTCCTCCTCTTACACACACACTCTTCCTCCTCTAACACACACTCTTCCTCCTCTACACACACTCTTCCTCCTCTTACACACACTCTTCCTCCTCTTACACACACTCTTCCTCCTCTTACACACACACTCTTCCTCCTCTAACACACACTCTTCCTCCTCTTACACACACTCTTCCTCCTCTTACACACACACTCTTCCTCCTCTTACACACACTCTTCCTCCTCTTACACACACTCTTCCTCCTCTTACACACACCTCTTCCTCCTCTTACACACACTCTTCCTCCTCTAACACACACTCTTCCTCCTCTTACACACACTCTTCCTCCTCTTACACACACTCTTCCTCCTCTCACACACACTCTTCCTCCTCTCACACACACTCTTCCTCCTCTCACACACACTCTTCCTCCTCTTACACACACTCTTCCTCCTCTTACACACACTCTTCCTCCTCTTACACACACTCTTCCTCCTCTACACACACTCTTCCTCCTCTTACACACACTCTTCCTCCTCTTACACACACTCTTCCTCCTCTTACACACACTCTTCCTCCTCTTACACACACTCTTCCTCCTCTTACACACACTCTTCCTCCTCTAACACACACTCTTCCTCCTCTTACACACACTCTTCCTCCTCTTACACACACTCTTCCTCCTCTCACACACACTCTTCCTCCTCTCACACACACTCTTCCTCCTCTTACACACACTCTTCCTCCTCTTACACACACTCTTCCTCCTCTTACACACACTCTTCCTCCTCTAACACACACTCTTCCTCCTCTTACACACACTCTTCCTCCTCTTACACACACTCTTCCTCCTCTCACACACACTCTTCCTCCTCTCACACACACTCTTCCTCCTCTTACACACACTCTTCCTCCTATAACACACACTCTTCCTCCTCTTACACACAATCTTCCTCCTCTTACACACACACTCTTCCTCCTCTTACACACACTCTTCCTCCTCTAACACACACTCTTCCTCCTCTAACACACACTCTTCCTCCTCTTACACACACTCTTCCTCCTCTTACACACACACTCTTCCTCCTCTTACACACACTCCTCCTCCTCTTACACACACTCTTCCTCCTCTTACACACTCTTCCTCCTCTTACACACTCTTCCTCCTCTCACACACTCTTCCTCCTCTCACACACTCTTCCTCCTCTTACACACACTCTTCCTCCTCTTACACACACTCTTCCTCCTCTTACACACTCTTCCTCCTCTTACACACACTCTTCCTCATCTTACACACACTCTTCCTCATCTTACACACACACTCTTCCTCCTCTTACACACACTCTTCCTCCTCTAACACACACTCTTCCTCCTCTAACACACACTCTTCCTCCTCTTACACACACTCTTCCTCCTCTTACACACACTCTTCCTCCTCTTACACACACTCTTCCTCCTCTTACACACACTCTTCCTCCTCTTACACACTCTTCCTCCTCTTACACACACTCTTCCTCCTCTTACACACACTCTTCCTCCTCTAACACACACTCTTCCTCCTCTTACACACACTCTTCCTCCTCTTACACACACTCTTCCTCCTCTAATTCCTCCTCTTACACACACTCTTCCTCCTCTTACACACACTCTTCCTCCTCTTACACACTCTTCCTCCTCTTACACACACTCTTCCTCCTCTCACACACTCTTCCTCCTCTTACACACACTCTTCCTCCTCTTACACACACTCTTCCTCCTCTTACACACACACTCTTCCTCCTCTTACACACACTCTTCCTCCTCTTACACACTCTTCCTCCTCTTACACACTCTTCCTCCTCTTACACACACTCTTCCTCCTCTCACACACACTCTTCCTCCTCTTACACACACTCTTCCTCCTCTCACACACACTCTTCCTCATCTTACACACACTCTTCCTCATCTTACACACACACTCTTCCTCCTCTTACACACACTCTTCCTCCTCTCACACACACTCTTCCTCCTCTCACACACACTCTTCCTCCTCTCACACACTCTTCCTCCTCTTACACACACTCTTCCTCCTCCTACACACACACTCTTCCTCCTCTTACACACACTCTTCCTCCTCTCACACACACACACACACTCTTCCTCCTCTTACACACACTCTTCCTCCTCTTACACACACTCTTCCTCCTCTCACACACACTCTTCCTCCTCTCACACACTCTTCCTCCTCTTACACACACACTCTTTCTCCTCTTACACACACTCTTCCTCTTACACACACACTCTTCCTCCTCTTACACACACTCTTCCTCCTCTTACACACACACTCTTTCTCCTCTTACACACTCTTCCTCCTTTTACACACTCTTCCTCCTCTTACACACACACTCTTCCTCCTCTTACACACACTCTTCCTCCTCTAACACACACTCTTCCTCCTCTTACACACACTCTTCCTCTTACACACACACTACAGCCGTTGTGTGTAAACGATGACAAGAGTGTTGTAGTTGTGTTTAACTTTTGCCTGTGTGTGTTTAGTGTTGTGAAACACCAGTGCATCACAGTGCGAAATGTGTGTGAGTGAGAATGTGTTCAGAGTTTTGCAAAAAGAGCGCATGAGATTTGCAAACAGTGTTTTGACACCTGAACATGTTTAATGTTTTAAAGAAAGAGTGATTTATTCGACAAATTCAGAAAAACTGTGATAAAATTATTACAGTATTGTAATAGTATAGTACAGTATGTATTAATTTCTTTTAAAAAAATGTATGTGGCATCAGCTAAATCAATCTGGCATTCAAGTCATTAATTTATTAATATGATTAAATCAACCTGAAAGGTACTTTTAAGATTCAGATCAGGAATAACTCGGCAAGGAAACGACGGCACATTTTCACTGTTTGCAATGAAGTTAAGAATGAAGTACAAGACATTTCTCTTGATGTCACCACAGATCTGAAGGTAAAGCGTCTCTCATGTAGCTGTTGTTCAGGCAATCAGGCTGTAGATTTGCTTGAGGACAGATGTGGTATCCGCTCTCAGCCGTTATCAGATGCTCTGAAATTGCACCTTGATTGCTTTGTGTAACGCCTGCTGACATCTATCTGCAAACTCCATCTTTTTTACGAGCCGACCCCTCTGCAATCCCAAATCAAGCAATTTATCTCCGTAAACAAAGGGAGGAAATTCTGGAGTATATTGGACGCAGGCCTAATGGAAATAAATCATATCACTGTGATTTGGGAACACAATTGAATCTGTTCACATTCAGGCTTAAAATGTCATTTTCAATTGAGTAGCAAACTGTACATTTCTATTATTATTTTTCAAAACCAAGAAAAGGTCAAGCAGAAAAATTAATCAAAACTTATTCCCTTTTTTTTTTAAACAGTATTTTATGTTGTTTTTCAGGGAAAATATTGAAACACCTACAAACACTTGAGAAGAAAATTTGCTTAAGATAATTTTCTTATTTCGAGGATAAATCCAATGTTTCTGTCCAATAAAGGAATGCATGTGTGCAAAGCTGTTTGCCGTTTAGGATATAAAGTCAAAATCTGCTAAGGGCTAATTACTGTAACAAAAACTATATAAACATTTATTGGAAAATTAAACAACATTTTATCAAACTTTGACAATGGCCTTAATCTTATAAACATCTGAGAAGATATAGTGATGATCACCTGTTTATAATATATATTACTATGAGAGTCAAATTGGACGACTAGAGGGACTCGACTCATTTAACAGCTCATCTAATGTGAAAATTAATGAAAAAAATATGTTTAATTAATTATAATGAATTTTTTAAGAAAATTGGTTTGAATGAATGATTCACACTCTAAAAAATGCTGGGTTGTTTTAACCCAATTTTGGGTAAAATATGGACAAACCCAAACTTTGGGTTAAAAATGTAGGATGTTAACCCAATTACAGGGTTTGTCAATATTTGATCCAAATTTGGGTTGAAATAACCCAGCATTTTTTAGAGTGACTCATTCATAAATTCTTCAATTGTTTCATTATGAATCAGCATTTTTGAACGAACGATTCAATGACAAACACATTGTTAAGTGTCACGTGTCGCCGCCTACTGGTGTAACGATGTAAAATACAATCTTTATTTGAAGCGTTAGTCACTTTCAAAAGCTGATTTGCTCTATTTTGATCACTAGCGTAGACATCAGTGTTTATATCTGAACTATAAACTTTTATCCCAGTACTTCTGTGCTAATATGAATTATTGTAAGGCAGAAATAATGATACTGTGTGGTTGAAAAGACTGTTTGTGAAGCTGTTTCATGCCTAACTCTCTCTGGATCAGTGGCAGCTCATGAATTCAAATGATGTGGGTTTGAAAACAGATGGATTTTAAGCTAATAATCAATTATTTCTCAAGTATGAGTGAAGTGATTGATGCACATGAGTGTGTTTTGTCCATGTTTTTAGTTCCGACAGCTGCATAATCCTGTAAAAAACAAAACGGTGAACTACTGGCAGCTGTGGTTGCCAGCATCATACCGTAACTATACGGTGTGTTACTGTTTTTGTGTTAGACCATATAGCTGTTAAATTAAAGTTTTATACTGTAGCTGACAATACGGTGTTTAGCTGTTAATTTAAAAAACAGTAGCACACCGTATTTTTACGGTATGATGCTGGCAACCACAGCTGCCAGTATAGTTTACCGTTTTTTTTACAGGATTATTGTTTACAGTGTGGCCTGTCTTTTTGACTGATGTGATAGAGTGTGTAAGGGGTGAACTATATTTGATTTTTGAGTAATTATAAAAGGAGACATTCGAAATGCTTTTTGCTTAGTTCATTATACTTATTTTAGTTAAGTTCATTTCGTGGCTTAAGTTACTCAGAGACTGACTGACATGTCAAAAATGTTACATTCACTGTCGCAAATTCATTGGCTTTAGAAAAGCAAGTTAATTATTTTACCAGAAAAGGAGTGGTTTTGATGCATAACATTTCTTTATTTTCTCTCATAACAATTTTTTTTATTTAAACCCATGAAAATGCAGATCCTGCAGTAAATAATAGTGAAAAATCACTTTTAAAACAGTTGGTCCATTATTACCCCCCTGGCAGATTTTGACTCATATATCTTTCTATAAGTCTTATCTTACTCAATTTTGCTTGCAGGATGGCAGAACAGTTCAGTAGTTATACTTCTGCTAGTATTTGTGTGTGTGGTTGTTTGTAACTTAATGTGTGGGTGCAACTGGATAATCATCATTTCAGTGGAGTTGGCAGGGATTCATACCTCATTTTTATGGCAACGGTTCGAGTCAGTTTGTTGGAAAATCATTCCAGACTGCTGAAACATCCCATGACCTGACAAACGCCAACTGAACATGTTCAGTCTGTGAAAACAAACACCAACAAACGCCAACAGGATCAACACACTGACCCAACAAAACCCAACACCTGTTAGAAGTTTGCTGGCATTTGTTGTCAGCGTGTCTTTACATTCTCACAGGTGTTCATTATATTCTTATATTTTAAATAATTTATAAGTGTATTTAAAAATGCGTTAAAAATGGGTTCAATTGTATGGAAGCTTGTTTCCGCCACAGAATGAAAAATAAAAAAGGTAATTGCGACTTTTTATCTCACAATTCTGACTTTTTTTTCTCACAATTGCGAGTTTACATCTCGCAATTATGACTTTATTTCTCACAATTGCGAGATATAAAGTCAGAATTGCGAGATATAAAGTCAGAATTGATTGATGTAAAGTCGCAATTGTGTCTTATAAAGTCAGAATTGCGTGAAATAAAGTTGCAATTGCGTGTTGTAAAGTCAGAATTGCGTGATATAAAGTCGCAATTGATTGATATAAAGTCGCAATTGCGTGTTGTAAAGTCAGAATTGATTGATATAAAGTCGCAATTGCATGTTGTAAAGTCAGAATTGATTGATAAAGTCGCAATTGACTGTTGTAAAGTCAGAATCGCGTGATATAAAGTCAGAATTGATGGATATAAAGTCGCAATTGCGTGTTTTAAAGTCAGAATTGCGTGAAATAAAGTTGCAATTGCGTGTTTTAAAGTCAGAATTGCTTGATATAAAGTCAGAATTGATTGATATAAAATCGCAATTGCGTGAAATAAAGTTGCAATTGCGTGTTTTAAAGTCAGAATTGATTGCTATAAATTCGCAATTGCGTGTTGTAAAGTCAGAATTGCGTGAAATAAAGTCAGAATTGCTTGATATAAAGTCAGAATTGCGTGAAATAAAGTTGCAATTGCGTGTTTTAAAGTCAGAATTGATTGATATAAAATCGCAATTGCGTGTTGTAAAGTCAGAATTGCGTGAAATAAAGTCAGAATTGCTTGATATAAAGTCAGAATTGCGTAAAATAAAGTTGCAATTGCGTGTTTTAAAGTCAGAATTGATTGATATAAAATCGCAATTGCGTGTTGTAAAGTCAGAATTGCGTGAAATAATGTTGCAATTGCGTGTTTTAAAGTCAGAATTGAGTGATATAAGGTCAGAATTGATTGATATAAAATCGCAATTGCGTGAAATAAAGTTGCAATTGCGTGTTTTAAAGTCAGAATTGATTGCTATAAATTTGCAATTGCGTGTTGTAAAGTCAGAATTGCGTGAAATAAAGTCAGAATTGCTTGATATAAAGTCAGAATTGCGTGAAATAAAGTTGCAATTGCGTGTTTTAAAGTCAGAATTGATTGATATAAAATCGCAATTGCGTGTTGTAAAGTCAGAATTGCGTGAAATAAAGTCAGAATTGCTTGATATAAAGTCAGAATTGCGTGAAATAAAGTTGCAATTGCGTGTTTTAAAGTCAGAATTGATTGATATAAAATCGCAATTGCGTGTTGTAAAGTCAGAATTGCGTGAAATAATGTTGCAATTGCGTGTTTTAAAGTCAGAATTGCGTGAAATAAAGTCGCAATTGCGTGTTATAAAGTCAGAATTGCGAGATATAAAGTCAGAATCGATTGATATAAAGTCGCAATTGCGTGTTGTAAAGTAAAAAATTCATGATATAAAGTCGAAATTGCGTGTTGTAAAGTCAGAATTGTGAGATATAAACTATTCTGAGGGGAAAAAAGTTAGTCTTTTTTTTCCTTAGAATTGGCCTGATAACTCGCAATTGCGAGTTTATATCTCACAGTTCTGAGAAAAGATGTCAGAATTTCGAGATATAAACTTGCAATTATGTGTTATAAGTCAGAATTGCGAGATGTAAACTCGCAATTGTGAGATAAAAAGTCTCAATTCTGTCTTTTTTTCTCGCAATTGCGACTTTATTTCTCAGAATTGCGACTTTATATCTCGCAATTGCGACTTTATTTCTCAGAATTGCGACTTTATTTCTCACAATTCTGACTTCATATCTCGCAATTGTGAGGTAAAAAGTCGCAATTATTTTTTTATTTTTATTATTCAGTGGCGGAAACAAGCTTCCATACAATTGTACTAAAAGGTGTAACAAAACAAATTAAAGCTGAAATAGTATGTTAAAGGCATATTTTAGTTCATCTTCAGTGTGTTTAAAAATAGCACAGTTGAGTACACTAAGATCTTAATTTTATCTTAAGAAGTACTAAAGAAAAACTTTTAGTATATTAAGTACAAATTAGTGTGCGAAAATTTTGCACTTTAAATACATTATGGATGTATACTTTAATAAAATGTAATTTTAGTGCACTTTTTTAACCTATGAATACATTATAAGTATAATTTGTATATATTTATTATATATTATTATTATATTTTAAATAATTTATTATTGTATTTAAAATGCATTAAATATGGTTTCAGTTTTACTAAAAGTGGTAACAAAATAAAAAATGTTTAAAGTTGAAATAGTATATTTAAAATACACTTTAGTTCATCTTCAGTGTGTCTCAAAATAGCACAGTTGAGTACACTAAGATGATCTTAAGTTTATCTTAAGCAGTACTAAAGATAAGCTTTTATTATATTAAGTACAAAAGAAGTGCACGGAAATACTGTATGTAGCCTGTATATACTATTAACCTTAAAACTCACTTTAACACCCACACGCTTAATGATCTTCAAGGAAAACATGTTAAACGACTGCTGATTTCTGCAGTTATACCTTCTTTTCTTTGTTTTCTAATTTCACAGAAATAATCTGTAAAATATTGCTTAATATTTTATGTAAAATTACACATAACCCAGTAAAAATACAGACAATTTCCTGTATTTCCTAAAATTGATGTTACTGTAAACCCAAAATACAAGCAATTACCTGTAAATTTAATAGTGGACCTTTAAATTACAGCAAATATCTGTAAAATAACAGGCATTCACTGTATAATGACAAAACGGCAAAATTCTGTAAAAAAATACAGGGCGTTACCTGTAAATTTACTCTTTTTTTTTTTACAGTGTAGAGCACTTTAAGTACATTATGGAAGTGTACTAAGTGCACTTAAAGAGGCTATATGCGTTTTTCTGAAATTTTAACTCGCGACTGACACCTGTGGCCAAAAAACAGAACTGCTCTTCCTTTCTGCTCACTCTCGCAGCGCGCGCTCGTATGTGCACACTTCACTAACAGCATTTACAAGTGAACTGAAAACAACACAGTGCTATTTCAATGAACAGTTTTATTACGTATTACCTTTTCAGAAGAAAAAAAGCCATTTCTGGGTCACTTCGTATTCCCAACACAGATCTGAGCTCCCTCCAAGGCTCAAATGCGAAGCCGATGTTCACTCTAGTCCTTGCTCGGCGCCGGTCACTCTCAATCTTCGATCTTTTTCGGCCACTTGTCAGGGGTTTAACTTTTTTAGTCTTCTGTGGAGTTACTGTTGGTGTCCGAGTTGTCCTGGGTCTCTTCTGTGTATTCGCAAAATCCATTGCACTGCTTGCGAGTGTAGGCTACTTGCTGACTAGCGATGGTGGCAGAGTGATCTGAAACGTTTAACATGAACGCGCTTGACTTCACATCCGCAGACAGCGCGGGAAAAATCCAATCCGACAGAAAATAGGAAAAATAGGATACAGGCTTATAGGTGCACCCAATGTGAGCGGACAAGGTGTCAGTATGCTCATCAGGAGATGTTTAAGTCATAAATGGTTAAAATAAAAAGGCTATTGTTACGTTTATTTTTGGGGGAAAAGTTGCATATAGCCCCTTTAAATAAAATGTATTTTAGTGAACTATTTTTTCACCTGGGTTAGCAGACATTTTTATTTAAAGTGACTAACAAATGAGGAATTTTTTGTCAATGTCATTCAAATGACAAGATTTTTAACAATCAACGTTTTTGTTGTTGTTGTTGTTGTAACAATCGAATACTTTAATTACTTATCTTTTGTGACTTTATATACATGTTTACTGCTTATATATATATATATATATTAAATATATATGTCTTTACTTTTGATCATTGTAATATATCCTCGCTGAATAAAAAACGTACTTACACCACCATTACAATTTTTGGGTATCACAGTTTCAACAAAAATATGAACCGTTTTCAACACTGATAATAATCATAAATGTTTGAGCATCAAATCATCATATTAGAGTGATTTCTGAAGGATCATGTGACACGGAAGACTGGAGTAATGATGCTGAAAATACAGCTTTGATCACAGGAATAAATTACACTTTACTATATATTCACATAGAAAACAGTTATTTTAAATTGTAAAAATATATCACAATTTTTACTGTATTTTTGATAAAATAAATGCTCTTGCTGAGCAGGAGAGAATTCTGCAAAACATTTTAAAAAGCGTAATTATTCTTTTGACCGGTAGTGTATGAATGATATGAAGAGGTGCCTTTCAAACAGTAAAAACAATGAAATATTCTTATACTGAAGTGCTAAAGTTTCACCTTACTGGCATGAGGTCTCAGAAGAAGTGATGATAATGATCACAAGAAAGGTGACAGCGTTAATTGAGAATTGAAATGGCCTGCATTAGCATGCAGCATAACATCTGGAAGTTCCCTGTTTCTAATCAGTCTTCCTGTCGGATGCAGATATAAGTGGAAGAGAAGAGCTCAGTCTCTCAGGTGTAAAGAGGGAATCGCTGCTGTTGTGTGCTCAGTATCAGCAAACGCAGTTGCTTTCCTCTCACAGGTCCTTTGAAGTCGTCTTGAAGACTTTACTGTGGATGTGTAAGATGGCGTACTTATATAACACATGCACAGAATCCTAGCGAGACTTGTGTTTTTTCACAACAATGCATTTGCATTTGGTTTTTAGCTTCTGTACACAGTGTGTCATGTGGTTTCAGACTGGTTCAAAGGCGAATGGTCTAAGATGAGATGTTCCTGCATTGATCAGTTTACACAGCTGGATAAACTCACCTCGCTTCAGGGAAACACAAACCTTTCCTTTAAACTTTAAACATAAGCTGCTTTCATGTTGTTGAAATATATGCACATTCTGGTACTTTAAAGACCCCAGAAACCAAAACACTTATCTAAAGAGCCTTTAATGAAAAATATTTCATCTCCAAGCAACTATATAGCAAGAATCAAATACAGTCAAAAATGGCCTGTGTTCATTCAGAAACACATACATGTTGATCATAACTCTTCAATATGTCAGTCTGACTTGTATTTGTGCTTTAATGAAAGGGGAGGTATAATGCGCTTTTCACAAGATGTAAAATAAGTCTTTGATGTCCCCAGAGTGTGTGTGTGTGAAGTTTTAGCTCAAAATACCCTATAGATATTGTTATATAGCATGTTAAAGTTGTCACTTTTTGATGGTGAGCAAAAAACACACCGTTTTTGTGTCTGTCCCTTTAAATGCAAATGAGCTGCTGGGCACAGGGGGCGGAGCTTCAAGAGCTTGGTTCCATTTACCTCACACACACCATTTTATGTTCAAACCGGATTAAGACAATGATGGAGAGACTCAAGAAGAAGTGAGAACATGTAGAAGCAACAGGACATCTCTGAATGGTTAGTTGATGAATTTATGTAGCTTATGTGTAGTTATCTTCTAGTCATTGATTAGCATATTCTGTCATGATAATCTATAAATCGCGTTCGCGGGGGCGGGGTTTATGTAAATTTTAGGGTTTGATGCTGGAAGCTGTTGTAGTTCCTACCAGCCGTTTGTTGTAGTCCTTAAAAAACTATTTCTTTCAAATAAAATATCTCCCTTTGCTGTGAACTTTGAGCGTCGTAACTTTGCAGATGTTGTTTATGCTCAAACAGCAACATTACACACTAACTGCAGTTAGAAAAGTGAAATCATAATCAACCCCTCCTTTAACAGATTTAAGTGCCAAAAGAAACTTGGCAACAGTAGAACTTTTCAAATCTCAGGGCCACACGACAGTTTTTCTGAACTTTTATATTCATCCTCTTTCATTGCCAAATTACATCCGAAGTCTTAGATTTGATGAGGAATGAAGATGTGACCCTGAGAAAGCACGATCGTAATTGAATTCTGTTCTTTGAGAAACACAACACAAGAGCGATGAATAGCAAATGATGAGCAGACTTTCACACGGGCCTTAAAACCCATGAAAACTTTATAAGGACGAATCAGGCAGCAGGTGTTTCTGGGTTTGTGTGAAACAGGGCTTAAATTGTGCCAGAACAAGACGGGTCTGAATCTGGCACCTCCGGAATTGGATCGGCCACTTATTTTAGTGAATTTCCAACCAAATATACATCTAAAAGACATTTATGCTATATAACTTGTAGATACTCGATGCAAAAACAAGTATAGTACAGTAATAATAATGTTGTCAATAACTTGCGATATACATTGTTGAGAGTTGAGGTGATAGCAAAGGTAATTCAAATGTGGAAATAGGAAAAATGAGCATGCACAATGAAATATTCATTGTCGACCAAAGCCAATAAAATTGGCCAATAACCAACATGGTCCTGATATACAGTATTGTGCACGTCACTATAATGCTTTTTAGCAAAAGGATTTGTGTATAGAAAAATGATTCATACACAAGTAGGAACATGCAAACACTTGGTAGTATAACACGACATTACCAAATCTCTTCAGTTCTGATTCAGATTCAATATTGATTTATTTGGATCAGGTACAGTACATGTCAATTTCTCTTCAGGAAATAAATATTTCTCAATTGATGCTTTAAACTGTACAGGGAACTAATTAATAAAGGTTCAAACTGTTAAAGGGCAAGTTTACCCTAAAATAAAAAATGAAGTCATAATTTACTCACCCTGGTGTTGTTCTAATGCCGAATCCCCTTCTTTCTTTCTTTCTAGGACCACAAAAGGAGAATTTGTGTCCTGAAATGTAATATAGTGGCAGTGAATAGCAACCAGCATCAAGCTTTTTAATATAAGCAGACAAAAGTTTCACAGAATGATCCCATGTGACACGTGTCATATATTCAGCATGTTCTGGGGGTTTACGATGCTTTAGTGAAAAACACACTGAATAGTAATGTATTATTTAACGAAAATCATGACGTTGGCCGTCCGACTTGCCCAGAAAAACCCAAAAAAGTATCCGTGTGCTTTCTTCACTGAGTCCAATATAAACCTGACCAGACGAGCACAGGAGACCAACGGCCAAGGTCAGGATTTTCGTTAAATAATACATTACATTTCAGTTTGTTTTTCACCAAACCATCTCGTAAATCCCCAGAACGCTTGGAATATATGAAGTCTAGCATGAGACCATTCTGTTGTCTTTTTTAAAAGCTTTATGCTGGTCGCTATTCACTGCCATTATATGGATGAGCAGGGCTTTTTTTTCTCTCTTCTCCTTTTGTGGTCCAAAGGGGAAAGAATTCAATTGCTCTTTATTTTGTGAAATACTAATCAACACTCAAATAAAAACTGAATTGTATATTAACATTTAAATTGCACAAGTTGTTTCAACTAAATATTTAACTGGTGGCTGTCATAAAAAACTTTTCAAACATACAACAAATGATAAAAAATACAAAGAATATGTAATATAGTGCAAATATTTATCAAAAAAATTATTTTCTAGCTTACGATTTTCCTGTGGCAAATGCAACAAGACATTGTTTACAAGCTTGAGACATCATTAATTTCAGTAAGTTGAAAGTTAACATAATTAACATAATTTGAACACTGAGACTTTCTTTCACATCAAAAGTAACAAGGCATGAAGCTTATTGCAAATACTGGATGAAAAGCACACTACAAATAATGTTTAATGAAAGTTTGCCAACTGCATTGATTTAAAAAAATAAATAAATCAATATCGGTTCATCAAAATGAAGTTCAATTAGAATTGGGATAATCGACCCAACCCTACTTGTTGAGCATTACATTTCAAAACCATTGACATAAAGAGTAATTGTATCCACGTTCCTTGCAGAGTAGGTCCAATGCAAAAGCTTGAAGATCTACAATGTCCTGCAATGTTAGCAGTTAAATGTGTGTATCAGTCAGCAGATAAATAATGCAACATGAGTCAATAACCGTTCCAGGGGAGTCGATGTGTCAGCACACTGGAAGCAGAACATACACTAAAGATCCAGAAAACATACAAGCAACAGTCAAAGAAGACTGATCTACACATTAAATTTGCATTCTGTCATTGAATAAATAGACAATAAAAACAACAACGATTGAATAATGCCTTCAAGTAAGTTCCCATTTACAAGTTTAGAGTTTTTAAAGGCACAATATGTAGGTTTTTTCGCCACAAGAGGGCGCAGTTTCCAACAATAACACAGGCGTACTGTAGGTTGATGACGCAGTGATGAGCTGAATGATGGGACTTGCTGTCAAGCTGATGGATCTACTAATGTTTATGGATGAGTGCAAACATTCATTTTTTTTAACATTACAGTGGTATGAAGCAGGTCGCGATTGCTAAAGAGACAGATAATCACACACGAGTCCCTCGGATATAAAGGAATAAGGACATTTAATTCTACCGAACTACCCGCGAGTGCTGGATTACTCACACAGGTCAGTTTATTAGACGAATTAAACTTGTGATTAACGCAGCGCTGCTTCACTTAGTCTAACGTTACACTATCACACTAAACGCCATTTAAATGTGTGTTGAAAGTTATAATGTTAACTTCGTGTTAGTTCGTTTGCTATACGAAACTAGCAGTAGCGTTAAGCTAGATCAACATTAGAATAACATACTGACCATATTCTAACATTTCATCATGTTGAGCTAACGTTATATAACATTGATTTGTTTTATGCACATTAGCTCACCTGTCTAATAAAGCTGTCGAGTCGTGACTCGTGAAGCTCTGTCGAGTCCAAGTTAGTCGCGGACGCTAGCTCTCGGCATCTCGAAAACGCCACGCTGATATTGATCCTCATTTTAGTTCTCCTTGTTTGTCCCAAAGTCTGCTTGCCATGGTCTATGTTTGAAAGAAACAAGAACCGCGTGCCGCTAAACGTTACGCACTACGCAGTTGTCCACGTCTGTCGCCATGGTTACATCATGGCTATGGCAGTACGAGCGGAAACCGAGGATAGCGCGGATATTGCGTATTGGGTTTTTTCCGAGACGGCCACTTATTTAACATTGGAATTTCTCTGAAATAAAAAATCTTTGGAGACTTTTAGGATATTGTAAGTAGTGCTGCCGCGATTAGTCGACTTAGTCGACGTAATCGACCATGCAAATTAGTCGACAGCAATTTTTTTAGTCGACGTGTCGTTTTACTATATTGACCGCTATTTATTTTTGGTCTCCCGTCACAAACGGCTCACTGTAATTCACCTCGACACACCAGTCTGTGCGCCGTGCGCGACCTGCTGGTTTATCTGCTATCATTTTCCTTCACGTTCCCGCCCGCCTTCACTGCTTTGATATGAAAAATTGCGGCGGCAGGTGACGGAGCTTTCACAGTGGGCTCGTTTGCTGTGGTCCGAGCGCGAGCGCGATTGTTCCCGGCGCCCCCCGCAGCGTTGGTCTGGTTTCACACTCAATTCTATCGAACCCTGTTGAGTTTGCGTGCATCTCATGCCATCGCAAACGTGCACGGCGCATGATAGAAAACAGAACGCGGGTCAATATATTGTGTTTTTCAAACGGACTCTTTTGAGGAGACAGTGGATTTCCAAATGTGTTGCTCTGATTGCACGCGCAATGCGCGAATACACTGCAGACTCAACTCTCGCGTATATCCAAGGTAAATCATCAACACTATCATCCCTTACATGTGTTTTATTTAACTAAATGCATCATAATCAGCTAAAACGCATGGGCAGGTTACTTAACTTCCTGAACAAGCGCTCCCGAGTCCCGAGCTCACGGGCCCGCCATGCACGCAAGTGTAAACGCGAGCTACATAACTGCGTGCCTGCCTGCTTTCAGCGCGACTCATAGTGGGCTAGTCCAGACTCTTTCAGTTCAATTCCAATTTATTTGTATAGCGCTTTTCACAGAAAATGCATTGCATCTACTTTACTATTCAGAGTGATGTTATCAGTTATGCTTTTCAGAAATGTACATAAATTAATCAGTATTAGCTTACTGTACATTTTTTAAGGCAGAACAAAGAGCTAATTTAAGTAATACATATACATGTTTGTTATTAGAGGATTAGATTAGGACTCTGACTAATATGGTATAGCCTAATGGAAATGCAGATACTTAATGCTGAGATTGTTAATACATAATGTTTTTGAACAGGTGACATTTTATGTTTTGGCCCTTCAGTTGAGTTCAAAATAAAATGGACACAACGAAATAAACACTTGATTTTTTTTTTAATTAGTCGTTTAGATTAGTCGACTAATCGAAAAATTAGTCGAAAGATTAGTCGTTAGAAAATTAGTCGTTAGTGGCAGCACTAATTGTAAGTACACAACTGCAGGAAATATGTCACACTGCGCAAGTGATTTTTGGATATTTTATTAAAACATTCTTACATATTGTACCTTTAATGATGATTTTGGTGCATTTGCCATCAAACTACAAATGTTTATTAGTGTTGCCAGCACAGAGGATGATGGGAAACGCAGTTGTCATACAAGCCCAGGCGGTCTGTAACACCTGGAGAGACCAACAGCAAACACCTTCAGAAATGTTTTAATTGACACGCCACCAACATGTCAATGCTCAAGGCGAACGCAGAGTTTCTCACTGGTAATTATGAGACTGTTCATGTGCTTATCTCAAATCATCTCCACCAGATCTGTTCAACACTTTCAGCCCAAAACAGAGACTTCAGCACCTGTTAGACTGCTCTGAATTCATTTCGTGAGAGAGAGAAAGAAAGCACTGATGGAAAGGACATATAAGAGATAGTTGAAAAGTCGAGCTTGTGACAAGACAGTTCAATCAATAGCTTCATTAGCTTTGCCATCTCAGAGCGACAGCTTTAAGGCTTTTATCCCGCAGAAAGCAATTAGATCAACAAAACCAAAGCTCAAACCCACTGTAGTGCCACATGTTGGGCAGGTGAGCGCTTTCATCTGTCTGTCAAACACCCTGACGGCAGGTAAAATCAGGAATCCCCTTTTCCCCCCCTAGATCCTGGCACAGATCGATGAGCTGATTGAATCCACCAGCACCTGAGAAAAGACGATTTCCTCGTTTCACTCCAGCTGTCAGTTTCAATTAGTGAAACACATTGGAGAATATTTATGTGTTTTTTTTTTTTGTGAACAAATTCATGAGTTAATGAATGCTCTGGTCTGGATTTTTTTGATATTTAAAAAGTCAGTGCACTCCAGCAGTGTTGTGTTCATCATCGAATGAAAAACCCATGAAATCAGATTTTGAGTTTTGTGGCTATTAGTCCATGTATATTTGCACTGATGCAATTTTAGAAAATTCTTTAGAAAAACAACTGACCAACATATGTATGACTCATCCTGCACTGAACAGACTTTCGTCCAATCAAAAACTCTCTAGAGTAAGCATGTCCCTCCCCCTAATACTGCAAAAGCCAAGCAAATAACATCATTAAGAAAACATCATTCTTCATCTTTTAATTGATGAAGAAAATGTGTTTGAATATATATTGTGATCTGAACAGAACAGTTTGTTTGCGTAAAATATTTGTATGAAAAAAAAAAAGAAACATACCTTGTCATAATGTAAAAAATCCACAAGCTTAATAGTGTTATAGTACACATCTAATGTCTCAATTTCTCGTGACATAATTATATTGATTCACATTAAAACATCACAATAAAAATAAATAACACTGCTTTCCATATATGGCAGCAATAAGGACGGATATCCGCACATGTCATGTGATCATAATAATTGCGCGATATCAGTACGAGTGAATCATAATCAAACCGCGTGCTTGACCGCTAACCGTGCAGTATTTAGTTGATGATAAAAGAACATATCTATCAATATTCCCCATCTCTTTTGGATCATAAACTCCACTGGATTTTGTTTCCAACGCTCGACATGACACATTTACCTCAGCTCGCGTGATAGTGCAGGTATGTGCCGTTTTATTACATTTTAAAACGTTTGGATTTGTACGCCTGTCACAAATTATTAGCTCTATATTTATTTTAGATTTAATGTAGATGTGTGTTATCATAGGCCTACATCAGTTATCAAGTATCAAAGCTGAGGGCTTATATCTTAAAATGGCACGGCTAATATAAAAATGAACAATGAATCTGACAGTTACATGACCTGAGGTCCGAGCGCGGGAATTATGCGTGTAATTAATTATATGTGTTTACACATATGTATATGTATTTATTTATAATAACACAAACTTTTATGTTTGATGCGATTAATCGCGATTGATCGATTTGACAGCACTACACATTTTTTGTTGTAGCCTATGTACTTTATAAGGACCTCCAGCCCTGACTGTAACCATCTTGTTTACAGCTAGCCTATGTGTGTGTGTGTGTGTGTGTGTAACAGTACGCAGTATTTAGCGCAGGACTGACTGTGTATTCTGCTGTTGTGAGTCTTCGGGTGTGCTCAGGGCTCGTAGTGTGTGTTTGGCCTAAAGGACATTAGGTGACACTGAGGTCAAGGCAGTGCTTCAGGTTAAGACGTGTGTATTCCTGATGTGCTCTGTTGGGTTGTGTGCTGACAAACTATATCTAGTATGAATTTTGGTGGACTCTGCAGCTCTGTTAAGCAGGAACTTTATGCTCTAACTGTAAAGCTAATAACTCACAGTGTTCACCTTTAAAGCTAGCGTTTCTCTGCTATACTGGGCTTGGAAGTGGCTGACGGCCTTTTAAAGGGTCTCTTAAAAACCCTCCGAATATTTGTCTGTTCTTTGAAGTTTGAACCCACAGACGTGCACATGAGTAATGATTGCCTTCTATTATAGGAATTTTGAATTTCATGGAGAGCTTAGATATGGCCCACTTCTCTGCTAAAATACATGAATGATAAACCAATTTGGAGCCTTTGTGTGTGCTGGAGGTGTGTGTGTGTGTGTGCGTGCGTGTGTGTGTGTGCGTGCGTGTGTGTGCATGCATGCAGAGTCAAGAAGTTCAATGATGGGCCATTATTTGAATGTTAATAGACATGCCATTGTGATTGTCGTTAGTATTCAAAGACCTTCATACTTTTTTTTTCTTTTTCTAATGTTTGGATGAACACTGGAATGTGCATAACGTATACTATTCATATAACGATGCGAATCCTTTAAAATGTAAAAGTTGTGAAACCCATGTTGGTTACTGTTGCTAACTCAGACAACTCTAGTTTCCATCCATCCCTCTTCCATCCCTCCATCCCTCCATCCCTCCATCCATCCCTCCATCCATCCATCCATCCACCCATCCATCCATCCATCATCCCTCCTCTATCCCTCCATCCATCCCTCCATCCATCCCTACATCCATCCCTCCTCTATCCCTCCATCCATCCCTCCATCCATCCCTACATCCATCCATCCATCCCTCCCTCCATCCATCCCTCCATCCATGCATACATCCATCCCTCCCTCCATCCATCCCACCTCCATCCATCCCTCCATGCATACATCCATCCATCCCTCATCCATCCCTCCATCCCTCCATCCATCCCACCTCCATCCATCCCTCCATGCATACATCCATCCATCCCTCCTCCATCCCTCCATGCATCCATCGCTCATTTACATTTTACATTTATTCATTTAGCTAACGCTTTTATCCAAAGCAACTTACAATTGCTATATATGTCAGAGGTCGCACGCCTCTGGAGCAACTAGGGGTTAAGTGTCTTGCTCAGGGACACATTGGTGTCTCACAGTGGATTCGAACCCGGGTCTCTCACACCAAAGGCATGTGTCTTATCCACTGCGCTCATCCATCCCTTCATCCATCCATCGCTCATCCATCCATCTCTCCCTCCATACATCCATCCATCCATCGCTCATCCATCCATCTTTCCCTCCATCCATCGATCATCCATCGATCATCCATCCCTCCATCCATCCATCGCTCATCCATCCATCCATCCATCGCTCATCCATCTATCCATCGCTCATCCATCCATCCATCCATCCATCCATCCATCCATCCATCGCTCATCCCCTCATCCCTCCATCCAACCCTCCCTCCATCCATCGCTCATCCAATCATCCATCCATCCATCCATCCATCCATCCATCGCCATGGTAAAAGCTTAACTTTTTAAGGTTACATTTATTCATAAATTAAATCAGGTGGGAGTTTTCAAAAAAGTAATTTGCCATTTTTAAATTTGCATGGCATTTATTGATTTATTTGTTTAGTTAGAGCTTGAGCATAAATTGTCTCCAGAAATAAGCCAAGTCTGGAAAGAGAAAACAGTACAACTGGAAAAATTCTTAAAAAGCAAAAGGGTTTATATTTACAATTATGCGTTTTGTAGATCCTTCTATCCTATGTGGCTTATTGCATTTAAGGTGTACATTGACTGGGAACTGCTTTACTGACAAGCATTAGTTTTCTGTTACTGCCAAACAATGCTCTGCCTTTTGATTTCTGTCTGTATGAATTCAACCCGAATGCAGTCCTCCTTTTATAATAAAATACACTTAAAATCGACTTTGGCAGCATTCACAGCCTTGAGTCTTCATCAGCTTCGCACATCCACTGCAGTTTTTCCTTCCTCTTCTCAGTCTCAGTCCGGTTGCATGCAGATCATGAGTGAACGCTCGTATATTCTCCAGATCTCAGTCATGGACGTGCAGTGTGTGTTTGACAGATCTGGGTAACAGACATGCGTTAGAAACACAACGCTCTGACTTCTGTCTGTGTGTGTGTCTGTGTGTTCAGGCCCAAAGCAATCTGTCAGTGATACGACTGCTCATTCATCCCTGTCAGAGCCGAACCCAAAAGTGCATCACAAACAGCAGAGAACGTTTGATTGTTGTGTGCTGGCGTTAACTCACAGGAGCTGCTGGATTCTTTATGTTATAACACAACACAACTATATTATCACATAACTCGTATTTAGAGTTGAATATATTGGTAGGTCCAACTTTATCGGAATACATACATTTATACCAGGACTATTGGAAATAATAGGACAATAGGACCCCCAATTATTGGAAATGGCCAAATTGTCCCCCCCAATATTTGATATTTCTTAAAGCTGCTCTCCATTACGCACCGCTGTTTGTAAATTTTGTAAAATGTAAATTTTTAGGCTGGTTTGCCTCAGCGGACTTGATGTCAAATGATGGCCAATCAGATCAGAGAGGCGGGGCTTAATGTTCACTGAAGATGCGTGTGAATTCCAATGCAACACTTTTAGTTTTTACAGTGAAAGAGTGCGTGCGTGGCAAGATATAAATGCTAAAACATTTCATATTTGACAACTGTTTCACGATGGATACGTTTAACGACCCACGGTAACAAACACAGATTCAAACTACTCAACTTTTTTAATGCAATTTTTAAATTGCATTTTGAATTGAAAATATGCAATCATTTAAATTGTCATTCATAACTGAATGAGACGAGACAGGAAGCTTTTAGCGGGTTTTTTTGTTGTTGTTGCATTTTGTACATATTAGACATACAAACAAGAGTGAGTGAATGTGTGCATATTTTCTTAATGAAATATTATTTGCAAAGAGTTTAAATGGATTACTTCACAACTAGGCCTATATAGGTTATAATCAGACCTATAACAACTTTTACCATTGTTATTTCTTCTTTATTCCATTAAATCCCTTTTAATCCTTTAATTATTGAATTTCCTTAAATAAAATCCCCCCCCCCCCCCAAAAAAAATTACATGGTTACGGCCTTGCTTTATACATGTTAATCATATAGCAAATCTCAACTGCTTTATTGCTTATGTTATAATATGTAAACTATATTATCGTCCAGCTCTAATTTTCTAAATGCGACTATAAGGCATGATAATAAGATATTTTAAACATTAACATTGATTTGCTGCTTTGAACGGTATTGCATGTGTGTAATGAGAAGCGCTATATAAATAAATGTGACTTGAGCAGGGCTGAGATGGACACGTCGGCTCACTGAAATCAGCACTGCACATGAGCAGGGCATGCTGGGATGTCTTTGATCTTCGCACTCGGACTTTGCCGCTTGTGTGTTTAGACTCCAGAAATGACAGAAATGTAATGGTGGATGACATCAGGTCTTTGAAGGAGAAGTTCTGGGTTAAACTTGAACCTCTCTGCACTGCACTGAAGCGTGTCTCGTGTGTGTGCGCACGTTTTCATGTGTGGAACAATATCTTACAGAGACTTTCACTAACCGTTCTCTTAACCGTTCCATTCCATGCCGATCCGGCCCAGCCAGTGCGGATATTTGAAGGGTTGTGTGTATGTGTATATACACTTCCCTAAAGGATTATTAGGAACACCATACTAATAATGTGTTTGACCCCCTTTCGCCTTCAGAACTGCCTTAATTCTACGTGGCATTGATTCAACAAGGTGCTGAAAGCATTCTTTAGAAATGTTGGCCCATATTGATAGGATAGCATCTTGCAGTTGATGGAGATTTGTGGGATGCACATCCAGGGCACGAAGCTCCCGTTCCACCACATCCCAAAGATGCTCTATTGGGTTGAGATCTGGTGACTGTGGGGGCCATTTTAGTACAGTGAACTCATTGTCATGTTCAAGAAACCAATTTGAAATGATTCGAGCTTTGTGACATGGTGCATTATCCTGCTGGAAGTAGACATCAGAGGATGGGTACATGGTGGCCATAAAGGGATGGACATGGTCAGAAACAATGCTCAGGTAGGCCGTGGCATTTAAACGATGCCCAATTGGCACTAAGGGGCCTAAAGTGTGCCAAGAAAACATCCCCCACACCATTACACCACCACCACCAGCCTGCACAGTGGTAACAAGGCATGATGGATCCATGTTCTCATTCTGTTTACGCCAAATTCTGACTCTACCATCTGAATGTCTCAACAGAAATCGAGACTCATCAGACCAGGCAACATTTTTCCAGTCTTCAACTGTCCAATTTTGGTGAGCTCTTGCAAATTGTAGCCTCTTTTTCCTATTTGTAGTGGAGATGAGTGGTACCCGGTGGGGTCTTCTGCTGTTGTAGCCCATCCGCCTCAAGGTTGTGCGTGTTGTGGCTTCACAAATGCTTTGCTGCATACCTCGGTTGTAACGAGTGGTTATTTCAGTCAAAGTTGCTCTTCTATCAGCTTGAATCAGTCGGCCCATTCTCCTCTGACCTCTAGCATCAACAAGGCATTTTCGCCCACAGGACTGCTGCATACTGGATGTTTTTCCCTTTTCACACCATTCTTTGTAAACCCTAGAAATGGTTGTGCGTGAAAATCCCAGTAACTGAGCAGATTGTGAAATACTCAGACCGGCCCGTCTGGCACCAACAACCATGCCACGCTCAAAATTGCTTAAATCACCTTTCTTTCCCATTCTGACATTCAGTTTGGAGTTCAGGAGATTGTCTTGACCAGGACCACACCCCTAAATGCACTGAAGCAACTGCCATGTGATTGGTTGATTAGATGATTGCATTAATGAGAAATTGAACAGGTGTTCCTAATAATCCTTTAGGTGAGTGTATATGTCTCAGCTATAGCATCGGCCATCAAAACGCAAACTTTTGAAAATGCGTTTAAAAGTGCAAGTTTTTGAAAACTTTACCGCAATATTCTCCAAGAACTAAACCACAAAACCACTTATTTGTGAAAACAGTGATGTCATGCGCATGCATATTACGTCTATCGACGCGTAGTATTTCTTCATAAAGTGACATCGCCATCTACTGGCCTGGAGAAGAATACAGCGTTTTTAATCGGTTTCGCGGATCTGTGTGAGCGAGGATCGTTTTGACAACATTCTTATCTGTATGTGAAAAACACAAAGGAAAACTTTGTGATTTTGGTACATTGTACCCCAAGCTTTTAATGATCATACGGTGTTGGAAGGTGAGAAACCTGGCGAGCCTCACGTGTGTTTTACACTGTACACAAATCGAGGAGCCCTTCGCTAAGAGGTGTGCTGCTTCTTTATTTAGGGAAAATGGTGGAAAAAATCCACATTGAAGGAGGAATCAGAGCCAAATGCAAATGTAAATGTTTGTTTGTTGCCACCGGTGACAGAAATGATACACAACAGCTGCATTAAGATTAAACGACTCAATACCTGCACAACCTCCTCTGGAAACATTTCCTGCTGATTTACATAAGCAAAGAATACATTGCAAGTAATTACCAAAAGCAGATATTTACATATTAAAATCCACCAATATATTACATTGTGCCGGACAGTGTTATACAGTGATACTGCATTAATATGACAAGCGTCTGTCAGGGGATTTGTGTATTATTTGGATTAATTGTTTGGTGTCTGAGACTCTAAGTTTGAACATGTCTTCATGTGAGCTGGGGAAACGTGTGACTCGGGTATGTCCTTCTGTCTCCCACACACACACACACACACATGGCTTGATTCATTGCGGATGACACCTGCCAGGACTGATGAGTGTATGTCTCTGCTGTGCTGCTTATTATCATACAGCACAGACGAGAATTCGATTAACCTGCTGTGATCCTCGCAAACACACACACACATGCTAATGCACACACACAGTCTATCGACACGCAGTGACATGCGCACACGCCATTAGGTGTTAAATATACTTGCGAATGATGGACTGGAACAGGTTGTCGTGAGAGAGGTCGTGGATTACAGGCACTTTACCATGGTAAATTCACTCTACGCCCGTGGCTCAGTGCTGTCATAGATTTGCAGGGAATACAATATGATAAATTGTGTGTTATCTGTGCAGAAATTAGAAATGCGTCTTTCTATATGCCAGCCATTTAATAATAGTTGTGTACAGCAGGGCAAAAGGAACTTTATTTATTTATTTATTTTATTTATTGGTGGTTCTGGGTCTTGAATGCTTTTGGAGACAAATTAAAAAACGGTGTTATACTTTAGAACTAAAAGTAAAACATTTTTTTATATCTGATATATTTAATATTTATAATGTTTCATTTTTTAGTCCATCCATCCCTCCATCCCTCCCTCCATCCCTCCCTTCATCCATCCCTCCCTCCCTCCCTCCATCTATCCATCCCTCCCTCCCTCCATATATCCATCCCTCCATCCCTCCCTCCCTCCATCCCTCCCTTCATCCATCCCTCCCTCCATCCATCCCTCCCTCCATCCATCCATCCATCCATCCTTCCATCCTTCCTTCCTTCCTTCCTTCCTTCCTTCCTTCCTTCCTTCCTTCCTTCCTTTCCTTCCTTCCTTCCTTCCTTCCTTCCTTCCTTCCTTCCTTTCCTTCCTTTCCTTCCTTCAATGGATGGATTCCTTTAATCACTAGATTCTGTGCTTAGATTTTGTGAAATATTCTGTCATAACAAAGCGTCATAGATTGATTGATTGATTGATTTTGCAGATGTGTGATGACTGTCACCCGTCAGCAGGTGCTTGGTTTCACCACTAAAGTGTCACTGGTGAGAAGACGCGTGTCATGTTTGCATGAGTCGAGAGACTCAGATCACGATTCTTGAACCCCATCCAGGGTGTTTTGATGGTGGGAACATCTGAATTTGAGACATTTCCAGTCTAACCCTGATGTGTACGTAAGGTGCCTGGCAAATGGATCACTTTAAATCATGCATATTCATATAGAAGATGCTGTTTTGAATAATGATTGTGGCGGGTTATTTCTGTACTTCTATCTGTATGCCTGTCCTAGCAACTAACTTATTAGCAAACACTCTAGCAACTGCCTTGTTCCATATGTCTGTCTATGTTTAATGGAGTCATGAGAAATCAAATTTGACTTTATCTTTTGACATATAAGAGATCTTTGTACCATTAAAACATCCTGCAAGTTTAAGAGCTTATAACGTCGTCCTTACACATTTACAGACATACGGTACGGATCCACTTTTGCGACACGACTGTCGCGTGGTGTCGTGACGCCTCCCCTCATTTGTACGTTGATGGGCATTCCTCAAGTTTACCGCTATGGCGTGTTTTTTGTAGTAGGACGTCTAGAACAGATGGGACATATGTCTTAATAAAGACATGTTTGCACAGTTGCTTGGACAATACTCTGTTATGAGCTCAAAACACTGTTACCATAAAACATGATTTGTAAGCAAATACATTTTGACGTTTACTTTTCAGGTACGAGTCCCGTGAAACACCAGTCGCGATGATGGAGAGCTCAAAGACTTGTAGAAGCAGCTTAAATGTATGCAAATGCATGTGTATCTCGCGTTTGCTCTTGTTTGCTCTTGAACTTAACACCCCCCTCGAATGCCTTGCTCCTAAAGTAACTTTATCAACATCAATGAACTTTATTATTGTAGTCCTCAATAACCCTCCTTCTCACAATGTGTCTTTTTATGATGAGTTGAAAAAGACAGCGAAACAGCTCGAGGTTCATAGAGAGACAATATGGTATGGTGATTTCAATATCAATTGGTCTGATAAGGTTTGTAGACTAAAATTAAAAACTATAATGACTAAATTTAACTATGAACCAATGATTAAAGGGCCCACGAGGATTACTCGGCAAACTAAAACGCTCATTGACATGACCTTTACTAATAGACCAGAGCGTATTACTAGGATCTATAATCTGATAACTGGACTCTCAGACCATAATATGACCCTGACAGTTAGAAAACTCACTAAAAAGAGACTGCAATACTTTGGTAAATCTGATAATAATAATATAAGATTAGTTATACCTAAATCAAAAACTGTGCAGTTTGAAAGGGAACTAAAGAACTGTAATTGGGAATAAATTATGGCCATGGAGGATGTGGATGAATGTTGCAATTCTATGACAGCAGCTATCTCAGGGTTAATAGAAAAATTTAGAAAGAAAAACAAATACAAACTAAATAATAATACCCTTCCGTGGCTGAATAATGACATGAAAAAGTTAATGAAGATGAGAGATATGGCCCTAAAGAAATCTTTAAGCTCAAAGCTTAATATTGATATCTTAACTTATAAAAGTTTAAGAAATAAAGTGGTCTATGAATTACGAAAAGCGAAAGTATCTTATACTAAACTTATAGGAAATGCAAAGGGAAACAATAATTCTATCTGGAAATATTTAAATAATTTGACTATTAAAACAACTAAACAAAGGAATTCGGGAACTTACTCTAGATGGAAAAAATGTGACTGACGCTGCCATAATGGCAAACGAATTCAACTCATATTTTGTGCAATCAGTAGAAGACTTGTGTAAAGATTTTGCAACAACTGAAAACTTAAATCGTTCAGCTCCTTCTGCTTCAGCAGATTGTTTTTACATCCAAACAGTTGATGAAGCAGAAGAGACATCAATTATTGCAAAATTATTCAATTCTAAATCAAATGACATTTTTAATATTGATTGTTGCTTTCTTAAAAAATACAGCAGTGTCCTGATAAGACCATTGACACATTTAGTCAATCTGTCAATTAGAACGTGTAAATTTCCCTCAGATTGGAAAAAGTCCTTCATCATACCAATATTCAAAGCAGGAAGTTTGGACAGTATGTGTAATTATCGGCCTATATCCATTTTGCCTATTTTATCAAAGGTACTTGAGAAAGTAGTAGCTGCACAATTGATTGACCATTTGGAAACCAATCAGCTCCTCCACCCACAGCAGTTTGGTTTTAGACCAGGTTATTCAACCGAAATTGCAAACTGCTGTTTGATTGAAAATCTAAAACAATCCATGGATAGGACTCAGGTGGTAGGAGCGGTGTTTTTAGATCTAAAAAAGGCTTTCGAAACGGTCAATCACAGCCTACTACTATCCAAGATGACATCCTTTAAGTTTTCTGTTGAGACAGTTAGCTGGTTTACATCTTATCTTCAGGATAGACATCAGTGTGTTAAAGTTGGTCAGGATAAGTCACCACTCTTACGCATTCAAAGGGGTATACCACAGGGCTCTATGGTGGGACCTTTGATGTTTAGTCTTTTTATAAATGATCTGCCGAAAATCTGCTCGGATGTAAATTGCCAACTTTATGCGGATGATGCGGTTTTCTATGCACCCGCTAAGTCACCGGAACAGTCAGCGGAGGTGTTGACCACTTGTATGGATGAGGTCAGTAAATGGCTCATTCAAAATCAGTTGGTGCTAAATTCAACTAAAACTGTAGCAATGTGTTTTTCTATTAAAAGACAAGATGTGGAACAAAATTTTCCGATTCATTTGCAAGATACAACGATAAAATTGGTAACAGATTTTAAATACCTTGGATTGATCCTTGACCCCCAATTAAAATTTGACAAACATCTTAAGAAAATTTCAAAAACTATACAAAGTAATCTAAACTGTTTCAAACTAATTAGACAATATATTCCAAACCAGGCCGCCCTCCTGTACATACATGCTATGATATTCTCTCATATATCATACTGCATGACAGCATGGGGACAGACCACGCTTGCAGCAACTAAACATATCAGGTCATTATATAATCAAACTATAAAGACTATGGATAAGAAGCCAATTCGCTACCATCACTGCAATATTCTCCAGAAGTATAGATTGCTAAGCTTTGAAAGCTTTAGTGATTTATGTTTTCTCAAACTAACTTTCAAATGTCTCAATAATATAGCACCTGAGCCACTCAGTTCATTTATGCAGAGACAAAGCATCAATAGAGTCACCAGAGGCTCTATCAATAACAACTGTATAGTTCCATACCGTAAGACTTCATTTGGTCAGTCTGCTTTTTCATATAAAAGTGCAAAGTTGTGGAATTCATTACCCGCTGAATTTAAAACCATGACTGAACTTAGAATGTTTACTTCTCGAGTTAAGTCTTGGATGAAATCGAAACAGGAATGTACCCATTTTTAGATAGCTGGTTTGTGTATGTAAGTGATTTATATAGTGTGTTTATAGATATGTTTGGCATAACCATGGACTGGAGTTGAAAATTAGCAATAGCTATAAACTCTTTTTGCATAGCATCAGTCACTTGTTTTGTACTATGTTTAATTGCAATGTACATGTCAAATACATGAATAAATAAATAAATTAACACTATCGGTTAGGTTTAGTGTTGGTGCTGCGTTATTTTCAAACCAATAATAACATTTTTAAGCACCACTCATTTCATTTCTGAACTGAACACACAAGAACCAGCAAAATGAAACGTTGCCAGATTCACGTTCATCTGTTTGGGATAAAACGGACTGAACGCACCTTTAGCGCGACTCAATGGACATTTCACTTTGATAGTGTTGCAAAACATGCCAGAAGCAACATAATATCACTTTGCAATTGTTAAAAATGACGCCACAGGAAGGCTTTCCCAATGGGTTGTGTTTGATCGATGCAGTCGAGATGTTGCAATATTGCTGTTTAGTGATTAATGTAACATGGGTTATCTGGGCTTGCACGACTACTCATCTTGCCTAGGTTGCGATTGAACAAATCAATGTTTATCTTATATAAAGTCTCTCTGCATGCTGGGAAGCGTCAGCGCTGTGACAGCCAGCTGGAGGGTTTGTCCTGCACATCTGAAATGACACGTGCGTGAGAAACGAAAGCTCGCATATCTCCGTTGGCAGATTCACACTGCTTGTTTCATGGGGGGAAAAGAGTTTTTTTTTGGAGCCTCAGGCTTGAAAAATCAAGCTTTTTTGGGAGTGTCTAAATTATATTTTGACATTATAGAATTAGTATGCTGGTCAAATGAGACGTTCTCATAATTCAGTATGCGTCATGTATTTAATATTTTATACACTCAGGGTCTGCTGTCTGAGCAGTTTCCATGTGTTTTGTGATGCCAAATTTCTTACTTTGTTTTCACATTTAACTGGGTTTGGCTGAACATGGTGGTGTTGACAGTTTTCCAATAGCGAGTTTATTTGATTTGCTGCTCTTCGTTTAAAGGACTATTTCACCCAAACATGTTTTATTTCTGTGACGATCATTTACTCAAACTCATGTTGCTAAAAACCTGTACATTAAAAACACAATTCTGTATTTAAACTGCATATAAAATTTCCATGCATTTGGAACACTCAGTTCAAAAACGATTAAACTTAGTCATACATAAATTAAAACAGGAAGGATTTCTGCACTCAGAAAATCATGGCACAGTTTATAATTGACTGTTTGCATCAATTTGAATGTATTTAAAAAAAATGTTTTATTCCAAAATAGATTTATTCAAATTGCTCAGACCCAGCACAGTTCTGTTAATTGTGTGCAATTACATTTATTCAGTTGAAAAGTATGAATGATTCAAATATGGCTAGCTGTGGAACAAGCAATATACACGTAGGTCAAATCTATGATTTTTAAACACTTTGGATTGATTTATTAAAAAAAAATATATTTAAACCTGTTTTTTATGCATTTAAAACAAATTCAGTTTGTTAGTAGTAATATTATCACTTATAATGTTAATTATAAACATTTATTAACATTAATAAACCCGACTGAGCCTGGGTTCTCCCACACCTTTTTCCACCTTGGTTGCCATTGGCTTTTGGCTTGCTTAGTTGGGGACATTAAATTTAACATTTAATTTAATATTCAACAATATTATTGATCTGCCTGCATTGACACTATTATATATGACTGAGCTGGACGATGACATCACGATTTACTCCAGAGCGCCTATATATATATATAAATGAACTGAATTAATAACTTTTAAAAACAAAAATGAACCATCACTGAATTTACTTAAGCTGGACTGTGACGCTATTTCCTTCTGGTAACACATTTTTTTGCATTATTTTCCTGTTATCTCTGTAAAGCTGCTTTGAAACACTCTGTATTGTAAAAAGCGTTATATAAATAAAGCTGACTTGACTTAATAAAGTTTTTTGCACAAGAAAAACATTATTTTCGACCCTCATTCTGAGTCTCTGTCTGAAGTGATCAGTTTTTAAGGCTCTGCTCCTTTAAGGCTTGCCAGTAAACACACACTGATATGATTGGCTAACGTCATAGGAAACAGTATCAACTCCAACTCGCTATTGAAAATATTATCCATATAAAACCAGCATTATGAAATAATTTACTTCTGTTTTGTGTTGCAGCTGCTGATCCAATAGAGTTCATCTGCCAACTAAAGCTTCTTTGTGAACTCTCCATTATACCCAGGGGGCAAAACACCAGTTTTTTAGGAAATCAGACATGGGCTGCTGTAAAAGGTTGTCATATAAAAACGAACCGGAAGACAATACAATGCTGAATAAAGTCCTAGTTTTTGTTATTTTTGGACCAAAATGTATTTTCGATGCTTCAACACACTCTAACTAACCCACTGATGTCACATGGACTACTTTGATGATGTCTTTATCTCCTTTCTGGACAAGGACAGTATACCGTACACACATTTACAATGGAGGGACAGAAAGCTCTCGGACTAAATCTAAAATATCTTAAACTGTGTCCTGTAGATGAACGGAGGTCTGACGGGCTTGGGACGACATGAGGGTCAGTCATTAATGACATCATTTTCATTTTTGGGTGAACTAACCCTTTAATATTATTTGAGTTTTATAAGAGTAGTTTACAAGTTTTACAAAAGTAGCCCCCATGTCTGATTTTGTGTGCTTTATATTCCAGGTGCTATGAAGGTGCACAAAGCAGTAACTCAATTTCCATGTGCATTCCAGCGTAATTAAACTCACTGAGATGAGTTTATTAAACTTTTTGGATGTTGGCAATAAAAAAACACCATCTACTTTCATTGTATGTAAAACAGCATCTCTGAAATAAGGAGTTAAAATCGTACAGGTTTGTCAGTATCAACAAATCATGACAAAATGGGAATGTTTGGGTGAGCGATCTCTTTAAGACTTGCTTAATTGAACACTATTGAAAAAACCATCTCATGACCTCGTCTGCCATCATTCATGAGGTTCTGCATTTCCAGAATTATTCAAAAGCCATTTCCATCTCCGGCGTGATAAACAGATACACCATTAGTGTGAGGTAAACAAACCACCTCATTTAGAAAACAGCATTTCAACATCTTAATTAAGATATGAAGTTACATATGCAGGCGACTTACACCCACTCGAAGCATCTTTCCATTAAATGTTAACATTAATTCATCAAATCTGCAGATGTTATTCACATAATTCTGTCATGGACAAACTATTAAACCTAGTTCTAATATTTAATCGTTGGGCCTTGGCTCACTGGTTCTTCAAGCATTAGAAACTGAAGTATGTGTGCATAAGACTGTTTTAATGTAATGCAGAGCGATGCCAAGACCTAATAACATTATCCGAACTAACAAGGCGCTGGGGAAAGAGGGCGATGTCGCCAGAATTTATTAATAATTAAGCGAGTTTCATTCAGCTGTGTTGTGGCGCGTAAACAAACTGAACGCAGTGCAGCACTTCCTCAGAGGAAAACCCTTCATTATTTACCTTTACATGCAAATAATGACACGGCTTAAAGGAAACGGATGCTTTTTGGCATCGCAGAAGAAGCTGTCGTGGAAGATAGTGGAACAACAGAGACCGCGTTTGGAGGGAAAGACTATTCAGATTTACTAATGTGCACCTTTAAAAAAATATATGTATATATATATATATATATAAAGTGAAACTGGACATTAAGCAATGATAAACTATCCATCTTATTTTTAAGCATTTGCATGTTGAAGAGTGCAAGGCTTCCGGTGTCATTCGCTTCTAGTTATTTTACCTGGACAAAAACTTAACTTGACCTTGACTTAAACATCCAAGTTGATTGAACTTAATTTATTTCAACTTAAAAGTACAATATGTAAGAATTTTGTAAAAAATATCCAAAAATCACTTGCGTAGTGTGATATATTTCCTGCAGTTGTGTACTTACAATATCCCAAAAGTCTCCAAAGATTTTTTATTTCAGAGAAATTCCAATGTTAAATAAGTGGCCGTCCCGGAAAAAAATGCCACCTGTCAATGACGCAATATCCGCGCTATCCTCGGTTTCCGTACATACCGCCATGGCGTAACCATGGTGACAGACGTGGACAACTGCGTAGTGCGTAACGTTTAGCGGCACGTGGTTCTTGTTTCTTTCAAACATAGACCATGGCAAGCAGACTTTGGGACAAACAAGGAGAACTAAAATGAGGATCAATATCAGCGTGGCGTTTTCGAGATGCCGAGAGCTAGCGTCCGCGGCTAACTTGGACTCGACAGAGCTTCACGAGTCACAACAGCTTTATTAGACAGGTGAGCAAATGTACATAAAACAAATCAATGTTATATAACGTTAGCTCAACATGATGAAATGTTAGAATATGGTCAGTATGTTATTCTAATGTTGATCTAGCTTACTGCTAGTTTCGTATAGCAAACGAACTAACACGTAGTTTAACATTATAACTTTCAACACACATTTAAATGGCGTTTAGTGTGATAGTGTAATGTTAGACCAAGTGAAGCAGCGCTGCGTTACTCACAAGTTTAATTCGTCTAATAAACTGACCTGTGTGAGTAATCCAGCACTCGCGGGTAGTTCGGTAGAATTAAATGTCCTTATTCCTTTATATCCGCAGGACTCACGTGTGATATCTGTCTCTTTAGCAATCGCGACCTGCTTCATACCACTGTAATGTTAAAAAACATGAATGTTTGCACTCATCCATAAACATTATTAGATCCATCAGCTTGACAGCAAGTCCCATCATTCAGCTCATCACTGCGTCATCAACCTACGCCTGTGTTATTGTTGGAAACTGCGCCCTCTTGTGGTGAAAAAACCTACATTTTTCAGTGACAAACCTAACCTAACAAAAGCTGTGTATCTGGATACGCAGAAGTGTCATCTGTAGTGTTCATGAAACCCCAGAGCTGTCAGAAGTTTGATGAGAAATTAACATGAGTCTCTTTTTCCAGGTAACATGGAGAACAAGTAAACATTGATCATTTACGTAGACTGACGAGTCCGACAGTACGAACAATACAAAGCAGGTTGAAAATCGGTGAAGTTACACTTTTAAGTTGATATTTTTATTAACTAATTTATTTTTTACTGTAGCCTACTGTATATCAGAAACATGCGTCTTTAGAGAGTTTTAAACTTATTGAATTTTGGGGTAATTGGGGAGTTTTGAATATGAATTTTGTCCACCTCTGAGTATGAAAAAATACTGCAACTTTCAAAACTCATTCAGTCCAGAAACCTTCTAATGCAAAACCTTGTTCACACTGATTTAAAACATCCAAAGCCCATCCATTCAGATACTAGTATTCCTAAATGTCAAACGATCCAACGATAACTTTCAAAGGCAAATCATATATTTATATAAAGGTCTTTGAAGGATGTTCTGCAAGAGTCAGAGAAGGTGAACGTGTTGTCATGAAACGCTAAATTATCAATGATTCTGGAGGAAAATACATTAATTGGACCACAGGAGAGAAAAAATGCATTTTTATGGAGTACATCCAGCAAACAACATTTTCAAACAATGTTTCAGTAACATCAAAAGTTAGTCAGAATGTGTATTTTCACCTGGTACCAAATTCATGACTGAAGACGTAACCATAGCAACAGTAGGCCTTTTTGTATGAGGAACAGTATCAGAGCACTGTCATTATCACTCACTGTGATAATAAAATATACAATTATATATTCATTTTTATATAAAATTACTGTATGCATATAAATGGTTTTGCAATGTGCATATATAATAAAAAAATATATATAAAGATTTGTGTGTGTATATGTATACGTATATATAAATGTATTAACATGTAAAATATGTATGTTTATTTAAATTAAGTAGTTTCATTTTTTTAATTATACTTACATATCACAAAGCCATTGTTTGTATAAATACATGTACACACATTATTATTTATTTAATTAATTATTTTACATATCATAAAGGCATATATATATATATATATATATATATGCCTTTGTGATATGTAAAATAATTAAATAAATAAATAAATATATATATATATACTTTTCTAAAATCATATTCACATGTCATACGTTTATCACAAAACAAAATGATGTTAATGATGTTTCTTATTTTAAGTTTTAAGTTAAGATTATATTGTTTGGTTAATAGAGGCCTGAAAGACCATTTGGATTACGAACGATGAATCTCATCACTAGAAAAAGCCTTTTAAAAAGTTTCTGGGCCTGAAAAAAATCCTGAATAATATGAGCATTGCTGTAAAGCCACCGCAAATTGAAAATGTGAACTCGCAGTTAGGACAGACCCACAGCACATGATTCGGATCAAAATCACTCCATCAACACCATTTTAGATCAAAACCTCTTTCAAATGAATGTTGTTCCTGTAGCTTGAGTCTGGATCTGTTCTCTGTCGTTCCCACCTGGGCTTGGAGGCTGTGTTTGATGGTGTTGTCCGGGCCGTTTTTAGCTCAGTGCTGAAGAGAGTGACGGCTCTAATTAAGTCAGACTGTCAGACTACAGAGCAGCCGAAGCCAAGATGGAGACGGGAGCTAACCAAGCTAAAAACACAGCTTTAGCATTCAGCTCTGCTTATGTGATGATGCAGACAGAGATGGAGACTAATTTTGACTCCCCAACATATGTTCAGTCATGCATTGGTGGAATTGTTTAAAAAAGAAAAGCTCTTGCAGGGATTCACAGCAGAAGGAAGAGAGTTTTTGGCCAGCGATGAATGAAAGTCCTGTCATTATTTACTCCAAACAAACCTGTGTGTGGAGAATATCTGAAGAAGCATCGCACAAATCTCCTACAGACCATTCACCTTTCTTTTGATATCTATCTATTCAAAATTATATTGAATTATATATTTACATACCACAAATAGGGCTGGGCGATATGGCCAAAAATTCATATATAATACGATATATGATATATATCGTGGTACTTATACGTTTTTCTATTTGAATAAAGAAAATCTGTATTTATTTAAAAATAATAATAATTTCACATCCTGCCCAATGATATCCTACAAACAATGTTGATATTGAAGGATATGGAAACAAATATATAGGTTACGCAATATATTATGTGCAAAAAGGTGGTTAAAATCCACCCCGATCTCACGCAATTCGTACGAATTTTACGAGGTGGCTAATTCGTACTAATTCATACGACCTCACTCATACAAATTCGTACGATTTTTGCTAATTCGTACATATTTTACGAGTTACCAAATTCGTATGAATTCGTACGAATGACCTACCCCTGACCCCGCCCCTAAACCTACCCATCACGTGGGTTAAGACAAATCGTACGAATTCGTACGAGTGAGGTCGTATGAGTTAGTACGAATTAGCCACCTTTTAATCACTCGTACGAATTGGTCGTGAGATAGCGCATCACATTACATTCTAACATTCTGTAACATTACAATCTAAAAACAAAAGCACAAACTAATTATATTAGCCTGCATTTGATTACCCCATATAATGGTCACTTTCATACAAATATACTTGTAGGTTTTAGGGGTGTAATGATACCCTCATGTCACGATTCAACACATATCACGATACTGAACTCACAATACGATATTATTGCGATATCCCAAGAGATTGAAAGAAGACAATTCTGTTTTTTCTTTTTTTTTACTGTTGATTAAAATGCTAAATTTGGTTTTCCATTGGGGGTGTAAATGAACACCAGAATAAAAGTCTACATGATTATGAAAATACAGAATTATTTTTAGAAGAATATGCTTGCACTCTGTCACTGACTAGACATATTTAAAATAATATAGGCCACTTTTTACTGGTAACATCAGACATTTGGCATTATCGGGACACACAAATATTCTCCCATTGCATTATTGTACATTATATTCAACATTATAGCAGTTTAATGTAGTACTGACTCTAAAACTCTGAGAAATTGAATTTTTTCCTCACACAATTTTATTATGGGTGAATTATACACAATACATAGTCACTATCCACGATAAATATTGTTGCATTTCTGTATTGCGATATATTGTGACACGATATACACTCACCTAAAGGATTATTAGGAACACCTGTTCAATTTCTCATTAATGCAATTATCTAATCAACCAATCACATGGCAGTTGCTTCAATGTATTTAGGGGTGTGGTCCTGGTCAAGACAATCTCCTGAACTCCAAACTGAATGTCAGAATGGGAAAGAAAGGTGATTTAAGCAATTTTGAGCGTGGCATGGTTGTTGGTGCCAGACGGGCCGGTCTGAGTATTTCACAATCTGCTCAGTTACTGGGATTTTCACGCACAACCATTTCTAGGGTTTACAAAGAATGGTGTGAAAAGGGAAAAACATCCAGTATGCGGCAGTCCTGTGGGCGAAAATGCCTTGTTGATGCAAGAGGTCAGATGAGAATGGGCCGACTGATTCAAGCTGATAGAAGAGCAACTTTGACTGAAATAACCACTCGTTACAACCGAGGTATGCAGCAAAGCATTTGTGAAGCCACAACACGCACAACCTTGAGGCGGATGGGCTACAACAGCAGAAGACCCCACCGGGGACCACTCATCTCCACTACAAATAGGAAAAAGAGGCTACAATTTGCAAGAGCTCACCAAAATTGGACAGTTGAAGACTGGAAAAATGTTGCCTGGTCTGATGAGTCTCGATTTCTGTTGAGACATTCAGATGGTAGAGTCAGAATTTGGCGTAAACAGAATGAGAACATGGATCCATCAAGCCTTGTTACCACTGTGCAGGCTGGTGGTGGTGGTGTAATGGTGTGGGGGATGTTTTCCTGGCACACTTTAGGCCCCTTAGTGCCAATTGGGCATCGTTTAAATGGCACGGCCTACCTGAGCATTGTTTCTGACCATGTCCATCCCTTTATGGCTACCATGTACCCATCCTCTGATGTCTACTTCCAGCAGGATAATGCACCATGTCACAAAGCTCGAATCATTTCAAATTGGTTTCTTGAACATGACAATGAGTTCACTGTACTAAAATGGCCCCCACAGTCACCAGATCTCAACCCAATAGAGCATCTTTGGGATGTGGTGGAACGGGAGCTTCGTGCCCTGGATGTGCATCCCACAAATCTCCATCAACTGCAAGATGCTATCCTATCAATATGGGCCAACATTTCTAAAGAATGCTTTCAGCACCTTGTTGAATCAATGCCACGTAGAATTAAGGCAGTTCTGAAGGCGAAAGGGGGTCAAACACAGTATTAGTATGGTGTTCCTAATAATCCTTTAAGTGAGTGTATTGTTACACCCCTAGTAGGTTTAAAATTCCACATATAGCACATTTATTGTCTCCAACAACAAATATTTGAGCAATATGTATATTTTAGTCAGAATTATTGCGATTCTATTCCATTGTGCACGTCTGTTCACGGAAGCTTGAGTTTTAGCGGAGATTCACTTGCAGAAGCTCGTCTTTGTTTGACTTTCTAACATTTACAGATGGAGAATATTCCTGTGAAATGTAAGTTAAGCACTGAGGAAAGCACCATATCTCAAACACATTCAACAGCACAAGTATTTATCTGTCAGTCAGCAACAGTATCTGTCAGAACATCTGACAGGGCAAGCTGCTTTAAAAGTTAACTATATCTTACCAGTTATTTCGAAGCCCTTAATATAACAAGTTTAGGACAAATTGTACTATGTACCCTTCTCTCACTGCAGCAGACACACTGCGTCCTCCTATGTTTCAGATGTGCTCGTATCAAACTAGGCCTACTGTTTTCACGTTTTAAAATAAAAAGATGTTTTGTTATAAGAGACAATAAAAACAAGTTTGTGCATCCAAACCACTCCTTCCCTGGTAAAATAATGAACTTGGTTTTCAAAAGTCAATGAATTTGTGACAGCTGAGTGTAAAATTTTCTGTTTGTCACTCTCGGAGTAACATTTATTTAAGCCATGAAATAAACTTCATTCCATAAAATATATTTGTATTTATTTATTATATTTACATATCGCAACGCTATATAAAATCTGTTTGAGATTTGGTGGTTTACTGAAATGTCTGAATGAACAGTTGAAAGATGATTGAATTGATAACGCAATTTGAAGCTATAATTGCAGTTATACCTTAAAATAAGCACTATATTCATTAAATGTTTGCTTACAGTCACATCTAAACATTTTATGGTGAACTGTATGTTGTCTAAATTTCGTGCAAATATTCATGCAAATCCAAGCAACACTGGAACCCAACAACTTTGTATGGATAATTTTTTGTGTTTCACAAAAGAAAGAAATTCATACAGGATTGAAAGACATGAGGGTGAGTAAATGATATCAGAATGATCATTTTTGGCCGAACTATCCCTTTAAGTCATTGACTGACTGACGGGAGATTACAGAAACGGCCTTTAAATGTCTGTGTAATTACATGAAAATGTTCCTCAGCTGCAGTTTGTTAGTTTGAGTCCTCACTGACAGATTCCACTCATACACCGTACATTCAGCCTCTTATTAAATTAGAAACAGATTTGAATAAGTTATTAAAAATAATGAGACCCATAGCATTTAAACCCCAACAACAAACGTAATGAGCGCGACGCAGACCGAGGAAGAAGCGCTAGGAGAGACAGACAGATGAAGTCGTCGTGTGTGGCAGAGAGACGCTATATTGACATTTGGAGATGCTGTAAATCAGGGAAGAGGGGCGAGAATGAACGGTGCATCTCGTGAAATATTAGCACTGAGCGAACGGTGCGGGCGGACGGCTTTTAGCACGTCTCAAGAGTGATGCTTTTCTTCCCAGCTCAATCTAGACACACTGTTATGAATGTTAACAATCGGCACACTCCTATCCATAAAACATCTGCGAAGATGCCGCTTGAAAGTCGTGGTCACTATGAATGGTTGTTGTGTGGAAATGAATTGGACATTTTTATTTTTGTCTTTCAATAACAAACAAACAAAAAAATCCTTGTCAAAGTGCCCCTTTTAAGCTTTTTCAGATATAACCTTTCATGCAGTGTGTAAAAGAGCTGTTTGTGACTGTAAAAGGTCTGCAACGTTTCAAAGATCAGAGTGCAGATAAATTGAGTTTTTCTCCTAAAAGAAAGAAATGATTCTGAATTGAAACGAGTCGTCAGTAATTCAGTCTCTCTTCCAGCTGAAAATACGTAGGTTTGTAACTAATTAGCATAATGCCAGCCTGTGTTCTTGATTGGCTGAACAGCGTCTCTAAGCCCCGCCCTCAAACACTGTAGTGTATCTGAGACTGGGAGAGTTCGGTTCGTGTTGTTCATGTGGAGAAGACGCTGTTTTCTGCTGACAAAGCAAATCCACTGTGATGAGATTGATACGGTAAAACCCACGCCATCGCCACTGTTCGTATCACTGTGTGTCAAGAGCTGAGACTCACATATGATCATGAGCGTTTGCTTTCTGACCAATCACAGCAGACTGGGCCGTCTGACCAATCAGATCAGAGCAGCTCTCAGAGAGGCGGGGTTTAGAGAGACTGAATCTGCAAACGAACCGTTTCAGACACTGAGAGAAAAGAGCTTTTTCTGTAGTGGATATTATGAGAAAATTAAAGTTTTTTTGTTTTTTTACCTTGGATGCACATTAACTGTTATATTGTATTGTGCACATAAATATAGAGCAGTTTTGTGTGCTCTCACATACACATGCATGCTAAAAATGAAGCACAGACATTCTCTAATCCATTAATGGCTCTATTCATCCTGTCGGTGAAGCACATGCTGCTGCGATAATCACCGGTACGGCTCTGTCTATGTAAATCTACAGCCACGTCTACACACTTTTAAAATGACCTTTTCATTCTGCACGTCCATTAGTAGTGATCTCTAGTCCTGCTCTTTCTCTCTCTCTGTGTGTGTGTGTGTGTGTGTGTGGCATTCACTTCAGTTCTCCATTAAATGAAGGATCACTGACAGTCAGCAAAGAAATGTCTCACATCTTCTCACCCATCAGAAACCTTTGCTGACAGCAGACAATGACTGGTTAGTTTCCTTCTAACCAGATTATCAGCACATGGCAACAATCCAGAACACCCTAGCAACATGACATCTACTTATATTTGTGTATATTTTCTTGTGTAGTTACTGGCTAGTTATGGATGCTAGTAATTCACCCACTCACCGTTCAGCATTACGCTCACATATCTGAAATCCAGTCCAAGAACAAATAGCATCTATTAGTTGAACAGCACAGGGTTTAATAAAGGACACATGAACACAAATCGCACAATTTAGCAGAGCGGTTTGATAGATGTCAAGCCAAACAATTCAGCAGTCCCTGCGGACTTCTGCCGCCTGAAGTTAACTCAGATTCATAACGCTATAATAACCCTGCCGGCTTCCTTTGAAATGTATTGTAAACCATTTGTGAAGCACCTCTATGGCAGAGCCCCGAAAATGAGTTTTCTAATCACGCTGAAGGATTTAAAAGTGCTGCATATATGGGGTTTTAAAACGGCTGTTGATGATGACGGTGATATGATATCATTAACATTAACAAGTGATTGAATCCAACTGATTTTTATGTGACATTTGTACATATATATATATATATATATATATATATATATATATATGTCGTATATATATTATATGTCGTATATATATACACTCACCGGCCACTTTATTAGGTACACCTGTCCAACTGCTCGTTAACACTTAATTTCTAAGCAGCCAATCACATGGCGGCAACTCAGTGCATTTAGGCATGTAGACATGGTCAAGACAATCTCCTGCAGTTCAAACCGAGCATCAGTATGGGGAAGAAAGTTGATTTGAGTGACTTTGAACGTGGCATGATTGTTGGTGCCAGAAGGGCTGGTCTGAGTATTTCAGAAACTGCTAATCTACTGGGATTTTCACGCACAACCATCTCTAGGGTTTACAGAGAATGGTCCGAAAAAGAAAAAACATCCAGTGAGCGGCAGTTCTGTGGGCGAAAATGCCTTGTTGATGCCAGAGGTCAGAGGAGAATGGCCAGACTGGTTCGAGCTGATAGAAGGGCAACAGTGACTGAAATAACCACTCGTTACAACCGAGGTATGCAGCAAAGCATTTGTGAAGCCACAACATGCACAACCTTGAGGCGGATGGGCTACAACAGCAGAAGACTCCACCGGGTACCACTCATCTCCACTACAAATAGGAAAAAGAGGCTACAATTTGCAAGAGCTCACCAAAATTGAACAGTTGAAGACTGGAAAAATGTTGCCTGGTCTGATGAGTCTCGATTTCTGTTGAGACATTCAGATGTTAGAGTCAGAATTTGGCGTAAACAGAATGAGAACATGGAACCATCATGCCTTTTTACCACTGTGCAGGCTGGTGGTGGTGGTGTAATGGTGTGGGGGATGTTTTCTTGGCACACTTTAGGCCCCTTAGTGCCAATTGGGCATCGTTTAAATGCCACGGCCTACCTGAGCATTGTTTCTGAACATGTCCATTAGAGCTGGGTTTCGATTCAAATTTCAAGAATCGATTCGATTCCGATTCTCAAGATCTTGAATCGATTATCATTATTCGATTCGATCCGATCCGATCTGATCCGATTTTCGAGATTTAGAAATTCGTTTTTTTGTTTTTTTTCCAGCTGTTACCTGAATTACAGGACTGTAGTTATGCAACATATTGATACTATTAGGCTATTATAGACATTTAACTGCTTGTTTTGAACTTCATGGATGTGTATTGAATGTTAAACAAGTTCATAATGATAACAAACAAGACTGTTTATCGTGGTGATGTGTACAGAGGCTTCGCACAGACAGTGAATGAGAGAGATCGGCAGAGCGCGTGCGGATTACCTGCGTCTGTCTTTGAAGTCATATGTATTCGTGAAAAAAGTTGCCGTGTCAAAGGAAAGCGAAATATTTGTCATATCATCCTTTTAACGTTCACGTCACGGGTATTTACCATGCGCGTCAGGAGCAGCGCTGGTCAGCATTCCACAGCGCGAGGAAGCCGCGGGGAAATAAAATCAGCGAGTCACGCATTGAATCAATGCCATATTGGTCTCTAATAAGTGAAGCATCAGCTTCAGCGTTGCCCATGCGACGCATTGCTGCTCAGCTGAGCCTTGAAAAGTGGAACTCAAAGTTAAAAATAATTAACACCTTGTTTCATTACATCTCTTTTAATGAATCAGAATCAGCTTTTTTGAACGTGTTCTTTGAATGAACGAATGACTCACTCAAAGCCCGTTGTTGTAACAGTGTGCGAGCTGAGTGAAAGCCTTTGCATACAGGGATCTCCCAGTAGCGGCAAGTTAAAGTTCACGGGGAAAATGTAAGCCTATTATTAAATCGATCCTCTGAGTTACGGATCGATCTTTAGAAATTAATATGAAAATCGATTCAGAATTGGTGAATCGATTTTTTCAACACAGCCCTAATGTCCATCCCTTTATGGCCACCATGTACCCATCCTCTGATGGCTACTTCCAGCAGGATAATGCACCATGTCACAAAGCTCGAATCATTTCAAATTGGTTTCTTGAACATGACAATGAGTTCACTGTACTAAAATGGCCTCCACAGTCACCAGATCTAAACCCAATAGAGCATCTTTGGGATGTGGTGGAACGGGAGATTCGCATCATGGATGTGCTGCCGACAAATCTGCGGCAACTGTGTGATGCCATCATGTCAATATGGACCAAACTCCCTGAGGAATGCTTCCAGCACCTTGTTGAATCTATGCCACGAAGAATTGAGGCAGTTCTGAAGGCAAAAGGGGGTCCAACCCGTTACTAGCATGGGGTACCTAATAAAGTGGCCGGTGAGTGTATATATATATATATATATATATATATATATACATATACACTACCGTTCAAAAGTTTGGGGTCAGTGAGAATTTTATTTTTATTTTTTGGAGGAAAGAAATCAATACTTTTATTTATCAAGGAATAATTAATTTGATCGAAAGTGACAGTAAAGACATTTATAATGTTACAAAAGTCTTTTGAACTTCCTATTCATCAAAGAATCCTAAAAAAAAACAAAAAAAAAACTGTACAACTGACAGACCAACAACTGTTTCAACATTGATAATAATAATAAATGTTTCTTGAGCATCAAATCCTCATATTATACTGATTTGTGAAGGATCATTTGACACTGAAGACACTGACACTGGTGATGGTGAAAATTCAGTTTTGATCACAGGAATAAATTACACTTTACTATATATTCACACAGAAAACAGCTGATTTACACTGGAATAATATTTAATACTATAACTGATTTTTGTTGTATTTTTAATCAAAAAAGCGCAGCCATGGTTAGCAGAAGAGAATTCTTTTAAAAGTATTTAAAATCGTACCGACCCCAAACTTTTGAACGGTAGTGTATATTATATGTCGTATATATCTATAGTCGTATTAGAATAATGCAAAACTGATAAATACTGATACTTTATATATATATATATTTATATATATCAGTTTTGCATTATTCTAGAATGCGACTATAGATGGACATGGCTTTGCTTTTTTTCTGCAGTTTGCTCCGGGTCATTCCTGTTCTGCAACACCTTCTGAAAATCAATCTGCTTGTGTTGAAATTAATTAAAGTGATTCTTTAGGACGGTTTATCAGACATTCAGATTTCTGTTTTGGTAAAAGTCAGACACTTCATTTAATTAAACCTCTATTATTTACACCGTGACAAGGAAATGAACAGGATGTTAATAAAGAGCTAGCTAGTTAGTCATTGCTCATTGAGGGATTGAAATCAAACCGCCAATAGTCCCAATTTTTAATGCAGTTTGTTTTTTACAGTATCTTGTTTTAAGGATGAATATTTAAACGTTAAGGATATCGTTGATCGTCTCCTAACAAGGCCACATATTAAGATCTGGGTAGATTAGATGGATCAGTTTTCGTGATCAGTGTATTGGATGCAGGAGAAATTGGCAGGAATAAAGATCGAGAGACTTTGACAAGGGCCAGATTGTTATGGGAAGACGGATGGGTCAGAGTATCTCTGAAACTCAAGGCTTGTGTGTCGCTCCGGTCAGCAGTGCTGAGGATTTACCAACAGTGTCCGAGGAGGAACAAACAGAAACTGGCGACAGGGTGTTGATGAAGGCTATCCCGTCTGCTCCGAGACAACAGAAGTTCTGTCAGGACCACTATCATCAAATACGATTGACAATTAGCATACAGTTTGGATTGGCGGTATGGTTCTGTTCTAGACAAGAACTCCCTGCGCATCCATGTAGCCTAGCATGAGTAAGAGCAGCAATAACCCCCCTTAGGGTAAACGGAACAGAACCAACATGAATGTATTACAGATATTATTAATGTCAGTATTTTAATGTACAACATAATTTGAGAATTTAGTCTGATTCAGGGGGGAGTCAGAATCCAAACCCTGACTGAGACGGGAGGAGCGGGGGAGGGAGGAGGGTAATCGCTCCTGAGAAACGTGATAGCTGCTGATAATACCGAAGGAGCTTATATATGTGATAGGCGTCGTATTCCTATAGGTAGACGTGGATCAGCTGAGAGTCACTGATGCGAGCTTGACTAACGGAATGGTTTGAGGAACATGATGAAGAGTTCAAGGTGTTGCTCTGGCCTCCAAACTCCCCAGATCTCAATCCAACTGAGCATCTGTGGGACATGCTGGACCGAAAAGTTCAATCCTCTGCGGCTCCACCTCTCAACCTACAGGTCTTGAAGGATCTGCTGCTAAAGTCCTGGTGCCGGAGACCACAGGACTCCTTCAGGGCTCTTGTAGAGTTTATACCTCGGCGGGTCGGCGCAGTTTTGGCAGCACACGGAGCTTCAGTATATTCGACAGGTGGTCATAATGTTTTGGCTCATCGGGGTGTGTGTGTATATATATATATATATATATATACACTCACCGGCCACTTTATTAGGTACACCTGTCCAACTGCTCGTTAACACTTAATTTCTAAGCAGCCAATCACATGGCGGCAACGCAGTGCATGTAGACATGGTCAAGACAATCTCCTGCAGTTCAAACCGAGCATCAGTATGGGGAAGAAAGTTGATTTGAGTGACTTTGAACGTGGCATGATTGTTGGTGCCAGAAGGGCTGGTCTGAGTATTTCAGAAACTGCTAATCTACTGGGATTTTCACGCACAACCATCTCTAGGGTTTACAGAGAATGGTCCGAAAAAGAAAAAACATCCAGTGAGCGGCAGTTCTGTGGGCGGAAATGCCTTGTTGATGCCAGAGGTCAGAGGAGAATGGCCAGACTGGTTCGAGCTGATAGAAGGGCAACAGTGACTGAAATAACCACTCGTTACAACCGAGGTATGCAGCAAAGCATTTGTGAAGCCACAACACGCACAACCTTGAGGCGGATGGGCTACAACAGCAGAAGACTCCACCGGGTACCACTCATCTCCACTACAAATAGGAAAAAGAGGCTACAATTTGCAAGAGCTCACCAAAATTGAACAGTTGAAGACTGGAAAAATGTTGCCTGGTCTGATGAGTCTCGATTTCTGTTGAGACATTCAGATGTTAGAGTCAGAATTTGGCGTAAACAGAATGAGAACATGGAACCATCATGCCTTGTTACCACTGTGCAGGCTGGTGGTGGTGGTGTAATGGTGTGGGGGATGTTTTCCTGGATAGTAGTGCCAATAGTAGTGCCTTAGTGCCAATTGGGCATCGTTTAAATGCCACGGCCTACCTGAGCATTGTTTCTGACCATGTCCATCCCTTTATGGCCACCATGTACCCATCCTCTGATGGCTACTTCCACCATGTCACAAAGCTCTAATCATTTCAAATTGGTTTCTTGAACATGACAATGAGTTCACTGTACTAAAATGGCCTCCACAGTCACCAGATCTCAACCCAATAGAGCATCTTTGGGATGTGGTGGAACGGGAGATTCGCATCATGGATGTGCAGCCGACAAATCTGCGGCAACTGTGTGATGCCATCATGTCAATATGGACCAAACTCCCTGAGGAATGCTTCCAGCACCTTGTTGAATCTATGCCACGAAGAATTGAGGCAGTTCTGAAGGCAAAAGGGGGTCCAACCCGTTACTAGCATGGGGTACCTAATAAAGTGGCCGGTGAGTGTATATGTATATACACTCACATAAAGGATTATTAGGAACACCTGTTCAATTTCTCATTAATGCAATTTATGTAATCAACCAATCACATGGCAGTTGCTTCAATGCATTTAGGGGTGTGGTCCTGGTCAAGACAATCTCCTGAACTCCAAACTGAATGTCAGAATGGGAAAGAATGGTGATTTAAGCAATTTTGAGCGTGGCATGGTTGTTGGTGCCGGTCTGAGTATTTCACAACCTGCTCAGTTACTGGGATTTTCACGCACAACCATTTCTAGGGTTTACAAAGAATGGTGTGAAAAGGGAAAAACATCCAGTATGCGGCAGTCCTGTGGGCGAAAATGCCTTGTTGATGCTAGAGGTCAGTGGAGAATGGGCCGACTGACTCAAGCTGATAGAAGAGCAACTTTGACTGAAATAACCACTCGTTACAACTGAGGTATGCAGCAAAGCATTTGTGAAGCCACAACACGCACAACCTTGAGGCGGATGGGCTACAACAGCAGAAGACCCCACCGGGTACCACTCATCTCCACTACAAATAGGAAAAAGAGGCTACAATTTGCAAGAGCTCACCAAAATTGGACAGTTGAAGACTGGAAAAATGTTGCCTGGTCTGATGAGTCTCAATTTCTGTTGAGACATTCAGATGGTAGAGTCAGAATTTGGCGTAAACAGAATGAGAACATGGATCCATCATGCCTTGTTACCACTGTGCAGGCTGGTGGTGGTGGTGTAATGGTGTGGGGGATGTTTTCTTGGCACACTTTAGGCCCCTTAGTGCCAATTGGGCATCGTTTAAATGCCACGGCCTGAGCATTGTTTCTGACCATGTCCATCCCTTTATGGCCACCATGTACCCATCCTCTGATGGCTACTTCCAGCAGGATAATGCACCATGTCACAAAGCTCGAATCATTTCAAATTGGTTTCTTGAACATGACAATGAGTTCACTGTACTAAAATGCCCCCCACAGTCACCAGATCTCAACCCAATAGAGCATCTTTGGGATGTGGTGGAACGGGAGCTTTGTGCCCTGGATGTGCATCCCACAAATCTCCATCAACTGCAAGATGCTATCCTATCAATATGGGCCAACATTTCTAAAGAATGCTTTCAGCACCTTGTTGAATCAATGCCACGTAGAATTAAGGCAGTTCTGAAGGCGAAAGGGGGTCAAACACAGTATTAATATGGTGTTCCTAATAATCCTTTAGGTGTATATATATATATATATATATATGATTAGTTTTTTTGTGACTGTGCCATCGGGACCATCTCATTTTCCACAGATATGCTGCTCTAGAAATCCATTGTTCATCTGTGAGCTTGTGAGGAGTCTAGAACGCCTTGCTGGATGTGTTTTATTGAATAAGTTCACAGAAATGACACGCAACACAAAACCCTTTTGAAAGCAAACTCTGAAGCCAAGGAATCGTGTCCTTATTGCAGTAATATCTCTGTCGGGTATGATATGGCATGGAATCTTTCTCGAGGAGAGAAAAATAGGGCAGCGCTGAGATTTGACACCAGGAATGTGAAATTACAGTCAGTTTGAGTTCAATTTACTTTGCATTCAGATGGATATGCTTCCTCATGCACAACTAAAATATCTCTGGATCTCTGCCGCCGGATCTCTGCCGCCATTGGCTGTGTTATGATGAACCTGATGAAAAACCCCACAGAAAGAGGAGAGAGGGAGTTTCTCTCAGTTCTATAAAGCAAATCTCTGCTGATTTAAGGGCTGTGTTATTTAAGACCTGCAGACACCGCAATAGCTTTATTGCAGTGAGTACAAACATATCAGCTCAAACATCATGAAAAATACTGACCTAATATCTGCTACAGGCCAATAATGTGAGTGTGTGTGTGTATCAATGATGAAGATGTGTATAATTTTTTTTTATCAGCAGTATAATTCAGCAAGAAATAGCAGTTTTTACATCAAACATGAATTGTTTCTAGTTTTATTAATGGTCTGTTCAAGTTTGTGGTCACTATACTCGAGATCATAAAGTCTAGCTTCACATGACTTTTAGTGATGCAGCATTAAACTGAGACATGAGATAAGCAGCTAAAGCAGATGATGTTTCTTTCTAGACACTCCTGCTTTGTCTGGCTGAGGTTTTAATATTTGGTTTGGCAATAATGGCCTCTTGAGCTTCAAGATCTTTAAATTCCAGTCAGATTCTCTCTAGATAGGTTTATGAAGTGCCCACAGCTTCAGCATAATGAGGCTTGACATTTACTGTTGGTCTGGAGAGAGAACTGTCAGAACATGAACCTGAATTTTGTGTAACTTTAATGTGTCCTGTTTAAAACAAAGGTGTTGTGGTTTTAAAGAATATACTAGGGTAATATATGTAATTTGTATATATGTAATATATAATATATGCTAGGGTGTTTGGGTGGTTTCTATGGTGTTTCCAAATGGTTGCTATGGTGTTCTGATCTGAATGTTTTAAGTATGTGGTTTTGTATTTTATAGGGTGTTTTAAATAGTTTCTAGGGGTTGCTATGTTGTTCCTAAGGTATTTTAACTGTTTTAAAGTAGCATGTGGCTATGCAGTTGCTAGGGTGTTTGGGTGGTTTCTATTGTGTTACCAAGTGGTTGCTAATGTGTTCCGATCTGAATTTTCAAAGCAATTGTTGCAATAGGGCAACAATATGTAAGTGTGAGTAGTCTTAGTTAGTCCAACACAGTACATGTAGCAAGTAGTGTTGTCACGGTACCAAAATTTCAGTATTCGGTACCAATACCAGTGAAAATCCAACGCATTCTCATCCTTTGGCGTCATATAGGTGACGCCATATGACATTTCGTCGAAATCTTACGCACATGGCATCCTTTAGCGTCAATATAACACGCACTGTTATTGGTAGGTTTAGGTCTGGGGTCGGGTTACGGTTATGACGCCTTGGGATCTGCGTCTCATATTCAAGCTAAACGATGCCATGTGCGTTGGATTTACACGCGCGTCACCTGTATGACGCCTTGGGATCTGCGTCTCATATTGATGCTAAAGGATGCCATGTGCGTAAGATTTCAACGAAATGTACAAGCGTCACATGTATGACGCCAAAGGATGAGAACGGGCTGGAAAATCCACGGTACCAAAAGCTTATTTAGATAAAATGTACATATTAAAGTGTATATCACGGTTACAAAGATGGAAACTGTAGTATTAAAAACACTTTACAATAAGATTATATTTGTTAGATAACATTAGATAAAATGACCTAACAATAAACCATAGTTATATACTGTAGCAATTATTCTCCTTGGAGTTAATTTAAAAATATACTAATACATTTTTAAAATCAAAAGTTTTATCTGTTAACATTATTTAATGCACAATGAATGAAGTGAACAAACATGAACAATCAAGTGTTTGTATTAAATAACATTCACAAACATTAATTAATGTTGTAAAAATATATTGTTCACTCAATGTGTTGTTAACACATTAAGTAATGTTAATGAATGGTATCTTATTGTAGTGTTACCAAACTATACAGGAGATAAAACATGTTTTATTTGACTTAACTGTAGCCAACTTTTATTTAATCCAAAACTGCCAAAAATGTCACTCTTGCCTGTCTTCAAAACTTGAGAACCCTGTAGCTGATTTCTAATGCAAGGGCTAGAAATCAATTAATTCTTTGCTGATACTTCCTCGTCATCACGGAGAGCGCAGTTTGCAGCGCTTTCTCCTTCTCTCCACAAGCGCTCGCTCTCGCGTGTCTCCGCTATGCAACCATAAACAGTGACGCGCCTGGAAAAACAAGCTCGCACGTCGCTTCTATTATGAGTGCGCTTCCCGCGCGCCTACATTTGAAATTTGCACACGCAAAAAACATGCTATGTGAACGTGTGAACGGCCCTTTATGGCAACGTGACATTAGCCTAATTCAACATATTTCCATATGTGGCTCTTTCCTCCTTTCTTGTCAACAAGTGGATTCAGAGCCAACGCATTAGCAGCGCCGCCGGTCGCCATGTCTCAGTGTTTTTATGAAGAGGACGCAACTCTGCACCTTTCGGACAGCGTATCAAGAACCGGATTAACCCGGTACTCGGTACCTAGAAAAGCTGGTACCGTAACCGTTAATTTTTTTTAGTACCGAGTTTGTACCAAAATTCCGAGTTTTTTGACAACACTAGTAGCAAGGTTTTTTTTAAATAGATATACAGTTTAGTAAGTGTTAGTATGGGTTAAGTGCTGCCAAAAAGATGCATCTTCAGCAGTTTCTTGAAAGTGGCTCAAGACACTGCAGCTCGGGTTGAGTTAGGCAGATCATTCCACCAGCAGGGAAATATTTGGGAAAGTGATTTTGTGCCTTTTTGGAATGACACCACAAGGTACCGTTCACTTGCAGAACGCAAGCTTCTGGATGGCACATATGTCTGGAGTAATGAGTTTAGGTATAGGGGTGCAGAGCCAGCGTTTTTTCTCTAGGCAAACATCAGTGCCTTGAATTTAATGCGAGCGGCAATTGGCAACCAGTGCAAGGTTATGAGGAGAGGTGTGACGTGGGTCTCTTCGGCTCATTAAAGACACTCTCACTGCTGCATTCTGGCTCAGTTGCATAGGTTTGACAGTGATGCTGAAAGGCCCGCCAAGAGAGCATTACAATAGTCCAGTCTGGATAGAACAAGCGCTTGGACAAGGAGTTGTGTAGTTCTGATAAGAAGGCCTTAATCCTCCTAATGTTGTATAAGGTAAATCTGCATGAACGGGCCGTTCTAGCAATGCAGTCTGTGAAGTTCAACTGATCATCAATCACAACTCAAAGGTTCCTGGCTGTCCTTGATGGGAGTTGAACCTAGCTGAATGGAGAAGTTGTGATGAAGTGTTGATCAGAATCATTTCTGTCTTCGCAAGGTTGAGTTGAAGTTGGTTTTCCTTCATCCAGCAAGAAATGTCTGTCAGACAGACTGAGATGCGAGTGGCTACCGTCAGATCATCTGGTTGGACTGAGAGGTAGAGTTGTGTGTCATCAGCATAGAAGTGATAGGAAAAACCATGTTTCTGAAGGACAGATCCTAGTGATGACATGTAGATGGAGAAGAGAAGCGGTCCAAGCACTGAGCCCTGAGGCACTCCAGTAGCTAGATGTTGAGACTTCGAAGCCTCACCCCTCCATGACACCCTGAAGGTCATACCTGAGACTTGAACCATTGGAGTGCAGTTTCTAGGGTGTTTTGGGTTGTTTCTAGAGTGTTGCTATGCTGTTGCTAGGGTACGTTGCCTGGTTTCTATGGTTGCCAAGTTTTTTTAATGTTTTTAAGCACATTACAATGGAGTTGCTAAGATGCACACACTCAACTTTTATACTTGTGGTTAGAGGTTTGATCACATCTCCAGAAGGACTAGCACTTGTGATGAGTGACTTAAACACGCTAACTATTTGTATTAAGGTTTTGACTAAAGAATTGTTGAAGCAGCATGTTATTTCACAAGATAATTCATGCATCGTTTCAGGAAATACAGGGATCCGGTTTTGATTTAGGAGGCGGAAAGCACATTAATCTTCCACTGATTGGATTAATGTAATTCTCATTCATAGCAGATAGAGAGTTTTCGAGAGAATAATGCAAAGTCATTCAGTGCTCATCGCAGGTGGGTTTTGGGAAACTGCTCAAATCATTCCTTTAAAACAATTATTATCTTACCCTAAACCATATCCTAATATCTCCTGCCTGAATTAATCATACTATAACCAACTTAAGGTAACAGACTTATGCATATTTTATGCATACTCACTCTCTCTCTCTCGCTCTGTCGAGCTGTGGCTCCCATTATCATTGGCTTTCATGGGATTTATGGGACGGGCTTTGGGATTTCAGGGGGCCATTAATCAGAATAAACGTCTCAAACAGCTGTGTGTGCTGATTCCTCTGCTGTTCTGAACGGTCTTTCTGTTTTATATGATCAATATGGAGAAACGGGGCCACAGAACCAGGTCCATTTAAAAGCACATAATCAGAGATCAACATTCTGGACTTCAGACTTACTGTTGATGAAAGCAGAAGCTTTTCTCCACCGTCCAACCTTCACCTCCGTTCACTTCTCTTTCTCACACACGATTCCTCCTACAGGCACGTGCACTCCATTTCTTTGAATGATTAAATTAGCGAGTACTCGCTGTTTTGTAATGCTGCGGAAAATCACTTTTCAGAGCTTACCGGTGGTGGTTATGTAAAGACATTTCAGATTGACTTGCTCTGCTTCATGTCCTCAGAATGCAAGTTAAGCTTTCTAAAAGTTCTTGTAATGAAATAAGAGAGGTTATTAATGGTTTTCGAAGAATAATTTATATAAAAATATAAGACTTATTTCTTCCCACACTGTCCAAATCTGTATGACTTTCTTTGTTAAATGTAAGGAGATGTTTAGCTGAACTAAACATGTTTAGCTGAAAGCTTGCCCTTTTCAGTACAATTAACATGAATGGGGAATTGGACTGTCAAGGTCCAAAAAGCAGCATAAATGTATCATAACAAAAGACACTCAGCTAAGAATTTTAGCACCTTTTGCTAACGTTCCCACTAAGAGGTAAACACATTTATGAATGTTCCCTGAAAGCTCCAAACATTTTTTTTCTTGGTTACGCGAATGTTAAGATAACATTCCATTTTATCATTCTTCAAACATTATGGGAATTTTAATTTTGAATGTTGAATATTGTATAACAAGTAGAAATATTAAAAAAAATGTTAGACAAACGCATTTAAATATGATGCATCAAACCACATTGAGGCAATTTTGCAAGAGTTATGGCAGAATAATTTAATTAATTTTTTCCTCTTCTTCACACAAAGTCCCCATTAAGGTTTTCTGGCGCTATTCCTTTAACATTTACATTTTGCAGTGCTTCAGTTTTATGTGAAATTAGCATGTTACTGTCTTCCTCCACATCCCGCTTTCTCCACCAGAAAGACTAGATGTTTCTTTATTTATTTAATGAGGTAGAACAGTTAATCTGCTTCACAGATTAATCTCCACATGTTAGGATTTCCCCCTCTGAAATACAAGCGCAGGGTTTGTTTTTCTCCGAGAGACGTGATAAATATGAAGGAAACTCAGCAGGACGGTGAAATGTGTCTTTGTTTCTGAAAGTCAGCATGTTCCTGAAGCTGTGCGGCTTTAATTAAACATCAGATCCACATTCACTGTCAGAGTGATCTCTCACATCCTGAAGGACACGAGCGGAAGAACTGTATCAGAAATAAGGAATTATTCCCCACACACACACACACACACACACACTGCTGTTGTGATTTCTGTTGTCTATTATGGAAATATGTACATTAAAAAAGGCAACAAACACAAGGTAAGGTTATAGGAATGACAAGCATGTTTAAATAGTGTTTGAATGCTCAAAGTCATTCTCTCTCTCTCTCTCTCTCTCTGTGTGTGTGTGTGTGAGTTTCTGCCCATAAATGTTTAAATCCAGTCACTTTTGGGTCATTCAGTCTAAGCTCAGCTTTAGAGGTCATTGACTATAAAGTTTGATTTAGATTTTTTGTTTTTCTGGTGAAAGAAATGCATAAATGAAGAAAAGAGCCACAATATTAAATGTTTTTTTTCTGCACTGCGTCTCTTAAGTAAGTGTGAAATACTACCAGTCATGATCTCTCTCTACCAGCTCTCTCTCTCTCTCTCTCTCTCTCTCTCTCTCTCTCTCTCTCTCTCTCTCTCTCTCTCTCTCTCTCTCTCTCTGTCTCTTTCCATCTCATGCTCATTCGCTGTCTTTCTCTAGAGCCACTTTCTCATCTTGGAGTGTAAACATTAAGGTTTCTATTTCCATAATCCGACAGACTGTATTAGGAGGATAAGCTCTTGTGGTTTGCTGGACTCTGAACAGGTTAAATCACCATCAAAGTCCCGGAGGAAGATACGCACTGAGGTTTACGGGAATCCGCCTGTGTTTGCTTTGTGAGTGACTAGAGTACTATGATCAAACTCATTTTCTTGATTCATTCAGGTTAGATTTATTTAGGAAATTGATGAAAGCACACATCACGCTATGCTCATGTAGCAAATAAAACATCTCCAAACATTCGATATCCTATAGGGCAGTGGAAAGATGAATCCACATAACTTTCATGCTACCTGAAATGAACTGGGTTTTTTTTTTTTTGGAGTGCACTGGTGAAATTACTTGGACTGGTTGTAAATCAATATTATTAACCTGGCGGTAATTGACAATTTATCTTGTTTGTATAATTGTACATTCACACAAGAGCTGGTGACCTTCTTTGTCTCCAGTACAAAAGTAGCACACACAAACCCAATAGAGAAGCAAAAATACGGGAAACAGCGAATCACTTCCTCAATTGCTTTTGGGTCATTCTGTCTCAAATCAACCACATTTTAGAAACTTCTAACATTTTTGATTTTGTTAATATTTTTCTGAAGAAAGACAAACATAAATAGTGATGAAATCCAAAATATTAAATGCCATGGATGAATATTTACTGAGTAATCCACAAATGGACAGTTCTCAGTTGAGATTTGGATCCAAATTACAGGGGAGCAAAATGACTTTAGAAAGTTTTTTATTATATTTTTACACAGAGAAAAATCTGCATGCCTGTAACTCAAAAAGTAACTCAAGTGTCAAAGTGTCAAAGATGTCTTAATATCCTTTTAGATGCTGGATCTTAACCACGTTTTCTTTTGGTATCCCCACTTCATATAAAACATCTCCAAACATTCGATAAAAAAAAAAAAAAAAAAATCTTTCCTTTTCCGTTAAATCCTTGCTTATCTGGCTTATGCTACTCCGAGCAATGTCTGAACTTTGTATTTTGAGCACTTCTTGCGTTGTTTTAGTCCTCAGTTGTAAGTCGCTTTGGATAAAAGCGTCTGCTAAATGACTAAATGTAAATGTAAAATGTCATATCTTCAGCCCCAATATGGCTCATTTCCAGAGATATGCGGATGTCATTATAGCTCCATGAGTAAACTGTTAAACTGTACACATTGTCAGTGGTCAAAAACCAAATGTGGTTTACTTTGCATACAGTTGATACATTTTTTCTTTAATGTCTGAAGAAAATGGAATGTCTGTTTCCCTCTAAACAAAAAATTATAAATATAGCTGCGCGCAGCAATTATCAGAGTTCAAGCTCTTTAAGGCATTTTAACGGCAATTGTAAGTTATTATATAGCAAGCCTGTAAACCCCTCAATCAGAGTTGGAAAAAATATAATTTTCTGCCATTTCAGGTAGGGCTGTGGGACAATAAATCGTTGCATCACAAATTGAGAAATAATTCTGGATCGATTCTGAGATTTTCCGAATGCATCACGATTCTCTCTCGAATCGATTCTGAGCTTAGTTTTTAACAGCAGATGGCACTGCGTCCTTTTGAAACAGGCGTACTCTGCTGGCTTCCAATGCCTTACACACACCACTTGAACTTTCTATAAAATAATCATTCATAAAGCTCGAATGTTGAAGCGAATTACAAGGGTATTTGCAGTGGGCTCATTTTTTTTTTTTAAATTTTAGGTCATTTACCATAGAAATATTGTGTTTTTGAAACCTTTTTAACTGTTATAGTGCCACCTATTGCCACCTATTTTGTGTACACTTGGCCATGACCATTTTCTAAATGACCCTGTATTTGCTATCCAAAGGGTAAAGTTGAACTTTTTTTGACAATTATTGACCTATAGAGTCCAGATTTGTACTGCAGTGGTTTTATCGAGGTTGAGCAAAAAGCCTAGGACTAGTTTGTGAAAGTTTTTTTTTTTTTTTTTTATAATATAATCTCCAATATTTAAAGGGATAGTTCACTTTGAAATTAATTTTTGGTATGTTTTAGCTTACCTCAAGGGCATCCTTGTACGTCACTCATACAATTGCCGGAAAAGACCGAAGCGCCCGCGCCCTCAGATCACTAGGACTTGGCTGTGTTTACAAGAGGTAAAAACGATATAAATACTGTTCGTTTTCTCACACAAACCGCTCGTTTCGTGTCTTAGGCCATCAATGTGTACTTACATTTACGAGTCATTAAATCATGTTTAATTTGGACTTCTCTGTGCATGCTCTTTGAGGTGGTGACCATAGACCTGCATTATATGACTGACAGACAAGAACGCTTTGACCTAAAAATATCAAAATTGAAACTACTGCGGAAACAAAGACACCTACATCTTGGATGCCCTTGAGGTGAGCTAAAACATACCAAAAATTAATTTCAAAGTGAACTATCCCTTTAACAATATTTACAAATCTCTAGGGCCATGAATCAAACAGACCCAGTAAGTTTTGTTCCGGTCAGCGTCCGTTAACCTTTTCTAATAGGTGCTCAACTTTGTTTTTTTGAGACACACGAATGTTCAACTTTTAAGTCAATCATACTGTTGCGTAGCTATAGCCATTTTCATGTTTTTTTATTTTATAGTGCCACAAAGTGGCAGTCACTTTTTCAAGCGACCACAGACTGAGCCCATCCATAGATGCACCAAGTTTGGTGAAAATATCTCATTCCATTCAAGCGTTATAGCCATTTTAGTCAAAGTGGCCACACCCACTTTGAATGTTTTGGCGTCCCGTCACGAACGTGAATCGAGATTTCTGTACTGGTTTGGTTCCGATCTGGCAAAAAACTTAGAACTGGTTTGCAAAAGTTTGTTTTTCAAAAAACCCAAAACATCCGAAAATTTGGTCAATGCAGAAATCAAATCCGAGACATGCGTTTTGTTCGTCTTGAGCCAAGAATTCCAATGATGTATAAGACATTTGAATCTGCAACAGATGGTTAGGAGTTATGAGCGATTTCATACTTTTGATCAATGTACAGTAGTACTGTACACCTTGGTGATGTTTCTACGACTTAAAGTTTTTAGGGCATAATGTTGATCACTGAAAATCCTAACAATAGCAATGGGAACCAACTTTTGGTTTTCGACCACTAAAATGAAACTCATGGAGCCATGCACATTGAGATCCCAATATCCCTGGAACTGAATCATAATGGGCCTTAAAAATTAAGGTACCAGAAGCAAACTTTAAGAATCAGAATATAAAAGGACATTACAATATCTTTAATACTACTTGAGTTACAGGCATTTTGGCCCATTTTTGAACTGTCACTATTGGCATATAATGCAACAAATTGATTGATAAAATCTCTGAATCAATCTCAAAAACTCATTCATGTATTTTTTTAAGTTAGGGATCTCTGGTTGAGTTGACATGGAATGACCCATTTGAAAAGATGTCAGTGGCAAAGTTGTTATATAACATTTTTATATATATGTAATCATGTGAGGACAACTGGGGCCTTTTTAACTTTGTTCCCGTTTTAGATGATTTTGGTTCAAGAGTAAAAACACCCTGAATTAAATTCATTAGTGACTCTTGCCCTCTCACTTGTAGTGAAGAATAATCACAGAAGAACATTACTTTGGATGGGAAACGACCCTTGTTTTCCCTCTAGGCAGTCAAGGTCACATTGTCTGAATTATGCATAATGTGGTTCTCTGTATGGTTAACTTCCTATTCCTGAGCCCTCAGCAATTTGCTAATTATTTTAAAATACTGAAGCTGTATTGTTCGCTTGTTTCGGGACAAGCGGTCGAACAATGAAAGGCGATCTTAATGTTGTTACACACAATCAAATGTCAACGAAACAAAAACTGTTGACAAATGACGTTGTGAATCATCTGTTTTGTTTTATCTAGTTTTGTTTGCTTAGAGTCTTGAGTTTTATGCTGCCATACCTCAAACAGACACGTTCAATATGTCTCTCTTCAGAGTCGATTGATCCAATCAGTCTTCAATGGAGTTATCGGCCAATGAGACTGATTCTCGGAGCAGATATTCTGAAGCGGTTTGCACATCTGATTTGAGCCTGACTGAATAGCGTCATCAAGAAAGGTATGATGAGAGTGTTTCAGGCCGTTTTGCTCTGGCTGTCGTATTGATGAAGCCGAAAGGTCATATGCAATTCCACATCAGTGAATACTGAGCTCAAATATTAATGAGACACCGATGAGATGTCTGTAAGCCTTCGCCTTCGGCACGCCGATAACTTGCCGTGCACGTCAGGAATTGGTCTTTGAATGAAAAAATTGAATTGAATTGTCATTCAAGCAGCATCAAAAGTTGCAGACATTCAGATGAGAAAGAAAGTTTAATCAGTGTATTGATTTAAACACAGCTCGCTCACGCTTTGCCTCTCTCTCTCTCTCTCTCTCTCTGTCTCAGTTTAATTACTATTTGAACTATCATTTGTATATATGATTATATATGAATATCATGTTGAAAACAACATCAAACCCTCTAGTTTAAAGGCACAATATGTATTTTTTCTGCTTTAAAAATAGCAAAAATAACTGTATCTATGTTATATATTTCTATGAGATATGTACTTACATTATCCCGACAGTTTCCAGCCAACTTTCAAATCCGGAGAAATCTATAGTTTAATTCGAAGACACGGGCCGTTTCTTTATTTCCGTTTTGTCGCCCGTCTATGGCGTCATATAACCTTTGACTTCTCTATTTTCTCTAACTTCCTGCGGAACCCGGCGAAACCACCAAACACAAAGGAAACACTGGACTACCGCCAATAAAAGAAAAGAAAACGACGTAGAAAAAAGTATTAGCTAGTATCATTTTGCAACTGCACGCGCAAGATCTCTCGCTCGCTTACCTCTCTGACATCGTGCACGGTTAGGAGCTCAACATCTGTCTCGCATGCACGCTCGCTCTAGATTACAGGATATTTTAACTAATTTGCTAGCCTGGTTAAAATCAGACCATTCTCAGTTGTAACCGAGTTAGGCCGTGTGTCCACCAAAGCGTTTTTAGCCAGCTGAAAACACTAGACGCTCTGCTGAAGATGCCTAGCTGTGGGCGCTTGAGAGCGTTTTGGCAGCGCAGCGTTTTTTCCGTTGAGACGTTTCGTTGCTATGATACAGAATATCGCAGCACAGTTTACTTGTAACTGATTTCGCTGATAATTTGTTTCATACTAAAAATTTATTTTTCATTCATTTTGTTCGGTTAGCTCTGTCAGTTGATGTCGTTGTACAGAAAGAATGTTGTGACAGTTGGTCGGTGTGGTATTAGCCCCGCCCCTCCTCCACTGTGATTGGACGGATGGGGAAAAAGTGACAGTGATGAGCGCTGCGTTTTACCCAAAGTTGAACATTTTTTAACTCTCGACGACCAGTAAAAACGCCGAGCTCTCAGCGCTTCAGCGTTCAGCGCCTCGTTGCGCTCATGGCGTTCTAAAAACGCGGGGCTCCCATTGAAAACAATTGAAAACATACGCCAGGCGCGTGGAAAAACGCTTTGGTGGACACACGGCCTTATGGTCTGGCAAAGCGTCATAGACAAATCATTTCCAGAGGGGCGTCACCAACAGACGTCGCGGATAGACCTAAACCCAATCAGAGCGATGAAGGAGATGACGTATGCAGAGCGGCGGAGAAACATCGAGTGTTGTTCTTTGCTCGGTTTTTAACAAAAAGGAAACGTTCAAATGGCTTAAAACAGACGCGATAGCTGATTCGAACGAGATGTTCGACGCCGGCATCCATCTTTGTAATGTAGGCTACAAAATCTGCTTCAAAATCCCAGCGCTGTCGTCATCGTGTAAAGCCCGCCCCAACGTTTCTGATTGGTGCCGCGATTTCGGCGGATTGGAAATGAGTTTGAATGAGCTCTTTGCCAGACTAACTTTCAGAGCAAATCTAAATTTGCCGGAAGTTGCCTGGGTTTTCCCAGGCTACAAATTTGCGGTAAAACTAATCGATCACGAGTGGCTCAACAGGTAGATCTATAGATAAACTCATCTTTCTGGCTTCGACCGACTGCTGGCCGAGTGTCCTGGTTTTTGGTAATCAAAATATTACTAGCAAACGTACGGGTGAAAAATATGACCCGAGAAGGGTTTGGGACAGGATAAGAAGCATGACACGGGTAAATTGTAGGGTTGCATTTTAAAAATGTAGAGAGCTTCGTGACCAGCTAAATATAGGCTACAGAGAGATGCCGATTCAGCTAACTATATCCGTATATTTTGTGAAATGATGTCATGTGTAAAACGCAGACGGGCTAGCTCTCATGTAGCTATAATGTAAATTCATATTTGTTCTATATATAGCTGGAGAAAGTAGCTTCATGTGCAGTTTACTAACGTTATCTTGTTCGATATCATAGTATAAACGTAATTATATTTTTAGCGAAAGGTGACCGTGTTTTCAACATGACATCATGACTTTGCGTAAACATACACGCCACTTTCAAGTCAAGTGCCGTGTTATCTATACGCATTTTGAGCTACGTCAGACTTCGTACTTCCTCTCAATTTCAGTTCGCTTCTGTACTCAGTCTGAGATAGCGACCTATCTCTCAGTTTTCCTCCGGCCTGAAAACAGCCGGCCAATCAACGAACAGAGGGCGGGCCGAGAGCCGTGACGTAGACGCTAAGCGCCGAGAGAAATCAAAAGGACCACGGATATGGAGACACCAGCCCCTTCTCATCCTTTGGCGTCATACATGTGACGCTTTGTACATTTCGTTGAAATCTTATCCACATGGCATCCTTTAGCGTCAATATGAGACGCAGATCCCAAGGCGTCATAACCGTAACCCGACCCCAGACCTAAACCTACCCATAACAGTGCGTGTTATATTGACGCTAAAGGATGCCATGATGTGCGTAAGATTTCGACAAAATGTCACATGGCGTCACCTATATGACGCCAAAGTAAGAGAATGCGTTGGAGACACGGGATGCAATTCGCTCTGTTGTGGATAGTATTCCCGGCATTTGCAAACTGAAGCGTTATATTCATACCAAATATTAATATTAATACCAAACGTTATGTGATTGGCTTACGGGTAACCAATGATTTTATACTTCAGACAAGCGCTGGTATTTGGTATTACCAGGCTATAGTACCAAGTAAGCTAGAGAAGAACTGTTAAATTACTTTTTCACAGGTTTTTACTCCTGCATAGAGCAAAACCATCTGTTCCAGAACGCAATTCAAAGCATCTTTTGTTAAATTCAACTGTTAAATTCTTGTTTGATTGCAGAATTCCATGTGAAGAATGAGAGCGGAAGTTAATTTGTTACAAAAAAATGGCCACTGCCAAAACATCTGTTATAATAAAATGATTCAGAGTAGAAATGTGGCTTGGAATATTTAAGGTGTTTCTTCACCTTCACTCTAGGATAATGTTTCATATTATAGCATAAAACTGTTATTTTATCTTTCCATGGGCTTTTCCGTTCTGACTGGGAATGACCTTTACCTTTGACAACTCTTACAGCCCAGTGTGGATAAAAGCAGCTCCAGCATTAATCATGGCAGAATACGCTACACTGATCCCAGATCAGTACACGAGAGCAGACGACCGAACAGATTCCCCGCAGCTCTCCTGTCATTCATGTACGCAAACCGAACCGTTTCCTTTCTTTACCGTAAAGGTCTGTCTTCAGGGCAAGATGTGAGAGGAAAGTAAGAGAACGGCTTCATCCTCGTGTGGCAGAACGCTAGCTATTGAATATTGAGGGATGTGCACCATGGGAAATAAGTGCAGAACTACAGCAGGACGATGGAGATTGATAGAGCTGGAAAGACTGAAAGAGAAACCAATAATGAGAGTCAGGAGATCTTCTATTACCAGGGTCGTTCTATAAAATGGCTGTCCCTCATTAACATATCCCAATAGAAGTTTAGTGGGATTCAGTTTATCTGATGCTTTGAGCTTGTCAATATTCTAGTGTAATATGTTAAAGGAGAACTCCGGTCAATTTTAACATTGAGCTCATTTTTTTGTAAATTTGGAGTGCTGTCAGTACAGATAACAACGACAAAAACCGGTGTAGCCTACACCATTATCCTCTTTTTAAAATTTGCACCCTGTTGACTTCAATGGGGCAAGTTTTAAACCTGCTTTTAGCCTCTTGAAATCCTTGATGTGTCATTACAAGTGCACAGCCATGTGAGTGACTTTATTCAGAGTGAACACGGTGAATCTGACTGCAGTAAATGTGAAAGATATGAATAAAAATGGTGTTTATTCAGCCAGCTCACATACCTGTATTTACTTCCCAAGTGGTCGAAGTCCACAGTAGTTGATTGTCGAGTTCGCGCGCCCGATCATTGGTAACTAAGCAATCAATGGTAACTCGACAATCAACTACTGTGGACTTCGACCGAAAGAGGTTTTGACATGTAAGAGGTCATCATACTATAAGAATATCCTGTAAGTTTCAGGACTGAAAACTTCCTTGTTCGTCCAAAAACAGCCTTTATTGTATCCAAGCCCAGTGAACGACTTGTTGTGGATATAATAATAGATAGGTGAAAGTCCGCCTCTGCAGAATAAGATCAACGCCTACTTGCAACTTTGTCCCCGCCCACTGGTGTGTTAGTGCGATGGCCATTCCTAATCGCATGTTAGTGCGATTCCTAATGCTATCTATTTTTTTAACAATGTGAATGTATCAGTAGAGCATTATTTGTTTGTATTCGGGACATTTCACTGTGGATTCTTCGGTAAATCAGTCACAATTTCAGCGCTGGCTTTGCAAACAGACATTTTTGATGTGGACTCGACAGTAACGCCACAACATGTGAGTAACGGTGTTTATTCTAATGCTCGATCTGTGATTTCTAATATGTAATGATTCATGTAGGCTAAAGTCAGATGTTCTTTGTCTATGTGTCAATAAATCAAATCAGTGACTAAATGGTCACATTTTCTTTCTCTTAGTGGCATGAAAATAATATGTTATTTAAACTGTGATTAAATAAATTATATATTGAAAGTGATCATAGAACTCTCCCTTTACAATTGCTGGAGCTGTCAATCAAACAGTGTTCTGGACTCTCGCCAAAACTCCCGTAATAATCAACAAATCTCTTATTTACATTGCGTTTGCACTGCTAGTTATGATGAAAGCATTCGTTAGTGTGCAGAAATCGAGTTGCAATGATGAGATCATGTCTGTGATCGACTACATGCTCATCACGGCAACCTTTCATGCCACAATCTAAATATAATGCTATAGATCTTAATATAATGCTGTAGATCTAAATATAATGCTATAATCAACACTTTTCACGATTAGTAATCCTTGAGAAATGTAATAGTAAAAACGTGCTGAAAGTTTGCGAGAGAATTCCACATGTAACACTTAGCTATTTCATATGCAAATATGTTAGCCAATCACAGCAGTGGGCGTTTACACTGAAGTCTCACAGCAGCCAATCACAGCAGTGGGCGTTTACACTGAAGTCTCACAGCAGCCAATCACAGCAGTGGGCGTTTACACTGAAGACTCACAGCAGCCAATCACAGCAGTGGGCGTTTACACTGAAGTCTGACAGCCAATCACAGCAGTGGGCGTTTACACTGAAGTCTCACAGCCAATCACAGCAGTGGGCGTTTACACTGAAGTCTCACAGCCAATCACATTAGTGGGCGTTTACACTGAAGTCTCACAGCAGCCAATCACAGCAGTGGGCGTTTACACTGAAGTCTCACAGCCAATCACAGCAGTGGGCGTTTACACTGAAGTCTCACAGCAGCCAATCACAGCAGTGGGTCTCAGTCTCACAGCAGCCAATCACAGCAGTGGGCGTTTAGACTGAAGTCTCACAGCAGCCAATCACAGTAGTGGGCGTTTACACTGAAGTCTCACAGCAGCCAATCACAGCAGTGGGCGTTTACACTGAAGTCTCACAGCAGCCAATCACAGCAGTGGGCGTTTACACTGAAGTCTCACAGCAGCCAATCACAGTAGTGGGCGTTTACACTGAAGTCTCACAGCCAATCACAGCAGTGGCCGTTTACACTGAAGTCTCACAGCAGCCAATCACAGCAGTGGGCGTTTACACTGAAGTCTCACAGCAGCCAATCACAGCAGTGGGCGTTTACACTGAAGTCTCACAGCAGCCAATCACAGCAGTGGGCGTTTACACTGAAGTCTCACAGCAGCCAATCACAGCAGTGGGCGTTAACACTGAAGTGTCACAGCAGCCAATCACAGCAGTGGGCGTTTACAATGAAGTCTCACAGCAGCCAATCACAGCAGTGGGCATTTACACTGAAGTCTCACAGCAGCCAATCACAGCAGTGGGCGTTTACACTGAAGTCTCACAGCAGCCAATCACAGCAGTGGGCGTTTACACTGAAGTCTCACAGCAGCCAATCACAGCAGTGGGCGTTTACACTGAAGTCTCACAGCAGCCAATCACAGCAGTGGGCGTTTACACTGAAGTCTCACAGCAGCCAATCACAGCAGTGGGCGTTTACAATGAAGTCTCACAGCAGCCAATCACAGCAGTGGGCATTTACACTGAAGTCTCACAGCCAATCACAGCAGTGGGCGTTTACACTGAAGTCTCACAGCCAATCACAGCAGTGGGCGTTTACACTGACGTCTCACAGCCAATCACAGCAGTGGGTGTTTACACTGAAGTCTCACAGCAGCCAATCACAGCAGTGGGCGTTTACAATGAAGTCTCACAGCAGCCAATCACAGCAGTGGGCATTTACACTGAAGTCTCACAGCCAATCACAGCAGTGGGCGTTTACACTGAAGTCTCACAGCAGCCAATCACAGCAGTGGGCGTTTACACTGACGTCTCACAGCAGCCAATCACAGCAGCGGTTGTTTACACTGACGTCTCACAGCAGCCAATCACAGCAGTGGGCGTTTACACTGAAGTCTCACAGCCAATCACAGCAGTGGGCATTTACACTGAAGTCTCACAGCCAATCACAGCAGTGGGCGTTTACACTGAAGTCTCACAGCAGCCAATCACAGCAGTGGGTCTCAGTCTCACAGCAGCCAATCACAGCAGTGGGCGTTTACACTGAAGTCTCACAGCAGCCAATCACAGCAGTGGGCATTTACACTGAAGTCTCACAGCCAATCACAGCAGTGGGCGTTTACACTGAAGTCTCACAGCAGCCAATCACAGAAGTGGGTCTCAGTCTCACAGCAGTGGGCGTTTACACTGAAGTCTCACAGCAGCCAATCACAGCAGTGGGCGTTTACACTGAAGTCTCACAGCCAATCACAGCAGTGGGCGTTTACGCTGAAGTCTCACAGCAGCCAATCACAGCAGTGGGCGTTTACACTGAAGTCTCACAGCAGCCAATCACAGCAGTGGGCGTTTACACTGAAGTCTCACAGCAGCCAATCACAGCAGTGGGTCTCAGTCTCACAGCAGTGGGTCTCAGTCTCACAGCAGCCAATCACAGCAGTGGTCGTTTACACTGAAGTCTCACAGCAGCCAATCACAGCAGTGGGTTTCAGTCTCACAGCAGTGGGTCTCAGTCTCACAGCAGCCAATCACAGCAGTGGTCGTTTACACTGAAGTCTCACAGCAGCCAATCACAGCAGTGGGTCTCAGTCTCACAGCAGCCAATCACAGCAGTGGTCGTTTACACTGAAGTCTCACAGCAGCCAATCACAGCAGTGGGCGTTTACACTGAAGTCTCACAGCAGCCAATCACAGCAGTGGGCGTTTACACTGAAGTCTCACAGTCTATATAAATAAAGCTGACTTGACTTAGATTAATAAATGCTGTAGAAGTATTGTTTATTGTTAATGTTTACAAAGTAAAATCTGTTCAATTCTCTTCCAAGTAAACAGTGTCATGATAATGAGTCTAGTAAACAGTAAAACCGTCGACTCTGTTATTATTTCTGAAGGCATAATTATTTCCCACCGTATATTAGTGTTTTTTAATTTGCGTCACCTGCCGTCTCTCTCCGCGTCTGCATCAATAATAATGATCTGTGCATCAGAGAGGGTTGTTTGGAGGGCAGGGTGTTTGGGGAGCGCTAGATTCACTGCTGTCTTTCAGGCGGAGGAGAGTTTGAGGCGTTTGAAGGTACAGTCAAGCGAGCAGTGACTCATTTTCCTCTTCAACAAACTTTTACTGGTAAACAAAACAAACTGTGTTCTCTGAAACATACGAGAAACCTGTCTGTCACTCTCAGTCTGTCTCGCTGCAGAAAGACGTGTTGTCAGTCAGTGGTGTGTGTGTGTGTGTGTGTGTGTTAGGGAAGCATGACTATTGTTATGGCTCATATCAAGGGTTTTGGATTTCGACCCAGAGTCAGGAGTCGTCACGCTCCATTCTTTTGAGGCGGCACCAGTGGGAGTCGAGGGTCACATGGTGCCCTATGAGAGAAGACATGATCAAAAAAAGAAAAGAAAATGTGTTAGTCTTGACTCTTGTTGCACACTTCATGGAGAAGACAAGATGATGTTGGTTTGAATCTTAAACTGTAATAATCCTGTTATCTGTTTGTCTGTCCGTCCGTCTATCTATCTGTCTGTCTATCTATCTGTCTGTCTATCTATCTGTCTGTCTATCTGTCTATCTGTCTATATATCTGTCTATCTGTTTGTCTGTCTATATATCTGTCTATCTGTTTGTCTATCTGTCTATCTATCTATCTATCTATCTATCTATCTATCTATCTATCTATCTATCTATCTATCTATCTATCATGAAAATATTAGTAACGAAGTAGGACCATATCCATTTTTAGAATATTTTTGTTTAAGATAAAATTTTAATTTCGTTCTCACCATGAACACTGTATAGCCGGTGGTCACTGGGATGGTGTTAAACCACAAACAACAACTTATTGATCAGTCATCTTTTGTATACTTCAGCAAATTGTTTGTTTCTTTCAAAGTTTGTTCCAAAAATGTAAATCATTTTTGCTTTATTTAAGCCACTGTACAAGTGATTGTGAATCATATCTCATGTTTCAGTCTCTCTCAGCGAATCACATGATCTTCACTGGTAGTTTCCGCATCACAGTTCTTCTCCAGCATGAAGCGAAACTCTTCCCAGCTCTGTTCTATTGTTCCTGATGCTGTTCATGGTGTGTCCTTGCTTTTCTATTTTATCTCTATCTCCGTTTAAATTGTAGACAGTGAGGAGGCTCGTACAGAACATGACTTTATGTCTCACTGTTGCATCACATAGAGAGAGAGAGAGAGAGAGAGAGAGAGAGAGAGAGAGAGAGAGAGAGAGAGAGAGAGAGAGAGAGAGAGAGAGAGTCTCCTGAGATCACCTGTAGACCTGCGGGTCAGTCGAGCGCCACCGACTCTTCAATAAAACATTCTCGATATTCAATTATTCTTTATCATTACAGTAGTGTTACTATAATGTGAGGAAAACTCCAACTGTTATTATTTCTGAGAGTAGAGACCTTAAACCTTCAGTCCCGTCCATCTGGGGTTTCAGAGGAACGTATTCAAATAATGTAAAGGCTACGTAAAGTACATTATTATTAATTTTTATTCGGTTGCTCTTTTATAGCTCTTGAGACTCTCTGAATTTCTGATGTTTTTTTTATTAATGCACAGTATGAACTTTACCTGTGATATTCATCTTAATATGTCTTGGGAGAAAAAAAGTCAAATATTGACATGCAGTAAGAGAACGGAGCAATGAAATGAATGTGATGATTAGATGAGAAATGTTTGAGTTCACATGCACTGCATTTACACTGTAACTCTTCATGCACAGATCACATCTTCTGACCCGCCTGTTTACATTCACTTCAGACAGGACTGAGTCTGATATCTGTGTTGACATTAATTCCCACCCAAAATTATTATGGTGATCGTTTTACTCTGCACATGGTTTTGAATCGGCGTGCTATTAAAATTATTTAAATAATTCATCTCGGGTGGTCATGATTATTTGCCAGCATGGACAAGATAGCAGCTGTCAAGTCTAGTCAAGTCACCTTCATTTATAAAGCGCTTTTAACAATATAGGTTGTTCCAAAGCAGCTTTACAGTGATAATAGGAGATTACCGTAACAGATTGTTTAGGCTTTACCACAGCTCTAGAATAAAGTTATTGTCCAGCTAAAGTTAGTTTTGATTAATTCACTTCCGTCGATCATTAGTTATTAACTTAGGGTCCGCTAACAGGACACCGTTCTAACAGAAAACTCTTAAGTTCTCTCTACGCAAACTTTAAAAACGCGAACCTGTAAGAACGCTGATGGCGTGCACATGTGTATTAAGAGTATATTCTATAGGTATGCGTTTGAATGTGCGCAGGCATGTAGTCCTTCCCTAAACAGCCAACCCTCAACAAATACTTGTCTGGCCTTAAAATGTATAATACAGAATTTTATCGCTTCGGTGTAGCCACGCGGACCAGAATTATCCCGACAACGATTATCTGTACAGAGGTAAAGGGAAGGAGGCCTTCACAGGGAGAGACTAGTGACACTTCAGGACTGCGTTGTCGTCGTGTACAGGCGCAGGTCCTGCATCAGATCTGGATACGGCCTGGATCTGGCGGACTGCGGTAAACCTCGGGATAAACAGAGAGACTAATATTAGCGTAGTTGCCATTCTTCTTATGATGTAACGAGTACATCAGGATTTATGGGAAGTGTTCCCGGTCCCAGCTGATCTAATTTAGGCAGCCTAACATTGAATTATAGAAGTCTATAGTGTGTTATGTGTATGCTAGGTCAAAGAGATGTGGTTTTTAGTTTAGATTTGAACTGACAGAGTGTGTCTGCTTCCCGGACAATGTTAGGAAGATTATTCCAGAGTTTTGGTGCTAAATAGGAAAAGGATCTACCGCCTGCAGTCGATTTTGATATTCTAGGTATTATCAACTGCCCAACTGGCCATTATCAATTTTGAGATCGCAAAAGACGTGAAGGACTATGGTGCGTTAAGAGCTCGCTCAAGTACTGGGGAGATAAACCATTTAGTGCTTTATAACTCTAGCGGCTGCGTTTTGGACCAGCTGTAGTTTGTTTATTAAGCGTGCAGGGCAACCACCCATAATAGCATTACAATAATCTAGCCTTGATGTCATGAACGCACTAATTGATCCATTTTTCATTAAGTGCATATGACGTAATTTAGATATATTTTTAATATGGAAAAATGTGGTTTTACAGATACTAGACACGTGACTTTCAAATGAGAGATTGGTATCATAGAGTACACACACACACACACACACACACACGCAGGTTCCTAACTGTCGACGAGGATTTGACAGAGCAGCCATCAAGTGTTAGACAGTATTCTAGGTTATTACGTGAGGACGTTTTTTTGTCCAATAATTACAATCTCTGTTTTTTTTTAGAATTAAGTAGTTGGAAATTGCTTGTCATCCAGTTTTTTATATCTGCTATGCATTCCTTTAATTTTGTGAATTGGTAAGTTTCGTTGGTAACTATACAGCTGAGTATCATCGGCATAACAGTGAAAACTAATTCCATGTTTCCTAATGATATCTCCTAATGGTAGCATGCACAGAGTGAACAGCAGCGGTCCTAGTACTGAGCCTTGTGGTACGCCATACTGAACTTGTGATCGATAAGACATCTCTTCATTTACTGCTACAAACTGATAACGGTCAGATAAGTATGATTTAAACCATGCTAGTGCAACTCCACTAATGCCAACATAAGTCTATTTATGTCTATTTCGATGGTATCAAACGCAGCACTAAGATCAAGTAACACTAATAGAGAGCAAACTGTTCACTGTTCACCTGTTCACTCTGTACATGAGCTGTCATGACTCATGAATGTTTTGCAGCGCAAAATCTGACAGAACAGAACAGATATATAGTCCTGAAATAATTTTCATTTATCTACAGCTCAGATCTAAAATTATGAAGTGAAATAAAGTTTTTTTATTTTTTTTTATTGTATGAATTCTAATGAATTAACCCGAGAGAGAGAGATAGAGATAAAGATATGAAACAGATCTCGTCTGCTCTTCCTCTTTCCTGCAGTGTGTGAACGCGAGGGTTCGGGGAGTCTGGTTGGCTCGCACGTCTGTTTGTTCCCAGCATGCTCTCCTGGAGGCTTGTTTTCGCACTCAGGTTCAGGGCTAAGGAAAGCAGAGGATGATGGGATAGGTGAGCTGTGGGTGTAATGTCACATGCCAAATTGGTTTCCCACTGCCAAGCCACTTCCTGATTCGCCAGCTGTGCACCCCTAGGCATGATGGGTAAAAACGAGGAATGCGCATTTACTCTCTGACAGGAAGGATGAGGTGAAAATACAAATAAACATAAAGGTGATAAACATAAAATCTAAAACTGTGGCACCTCAATAATGGTGTAACGGCACAGCAGAGAACAGTGTGATGAGAATTTTCTCTCTCTCTCTCTCTCTCTCTCTCTCTCTCTCTCTCTCGCTCTCTCTCTCTCTCTGTGTGTGTGTGTGTGTGTGTGTGTGTGTGTGTGTCTGTCTCTGTGTGTTTGTGTGTGTCTCTGTCTGTCTGTCTCTCTCTCTCTCTCTCTGTGTGTGTCTCTGTTTGTCTGTCTGTCTCTCTCTCTCTCTCTCTCTCTCTGAGTGTGTGTGTGTCTCAGTACTTCAGTCTCTTTCTCAGTGTCTTGTATGAGTCACACAAACTGTGTCTGAGCCAAAGACAAACCCTGTAAATTCAGTTTCCATTTACTTGCACACACACACATCTGAATGAGGACGTATAGTATTCATTCCTTAATTAACAATATAAATGTAATATATTTATTAATTTCCATTATTTTATTTATTAACTGTTTTCCCAGTTGAATACTTTAGTTGGCTTCCAGCTGGAAGGTTTTGTCAGGTTTGGTTCACTTTCAGAGATACTTTCATGTCCTCAAACTAAGTAAACAGACACACGCACGCACGCACACACACAAACACACACACACACAGAGAGAGACTCACTCACTGACACACACACACACACACACACACACACACACACACACACACACACACACACACACACACAGAGACTCACTCACTGACACACACACACACACACACACACACACAGAGAGAGACTCACTCACTGACACACACACACACACAGAGAGAGAGACTCACGCACTGACACACACACACACACACACACACACACACACAGACACACACACACGCACACTGACACACAGAGAGACTCACGCACTGACACACACACACACACACACACACGGAGACACACACACACGCACACTGACACACAGTCACACACACACAGAGAGACTCGCACACACACACACACACACACACACACATAGACACACACACACACACACAGAGAGAGACTCACGCACTGACACACACACACACACACACACACATAGACACACACACACACACACACACACGCACTGACACACAGAGACTCACGCACTGACACACACACACACACACACACACATAGACACACACACACACACACGCGCACTGACACACACACACACACACACACACACAGAGACACACACACACGCACACTGACACACAGTAAAACACACAGAGAGACTCGCACACATAGACACACACACACACAGAGAGAGACTCACGCACTGACACACACACACACACACACACACACACACACACATAGACACACACGCACACTGACACACAGAGAGACTCACGCACTGACACACACACACACACACACACACACACACACAGACACACACGCGCACACACACACACACACACACACACACACACACTGGCACACAGAGAGACTCACGCACTGACACACACACACACACAGAGACTCACCCACTGACACACACACACACACACACAGACAGAGACTCATCCACTGACACACACAGACACACACACACACACACACAGACAGAGACTCACCCACTGACACACACACACACACACACAGACAGAGACTCACCCACTGACAAACACAGACACACACACACACACACACACACACACACACACACATACACTAACACACAGAGCACAGACACACACACACACACACACACACACACACAGAGACTCACGTACTCACACACACACAGAGAGACTCACGCACTGACACACACACACACACACACACACACACAGAGAGACTCACGTACTCACACACACACACAGAGACTCACGCACTGACACACACCACTATGTCTCTGGCCTACAGAAACACACACCTTCTTTAATTAAAAACAAAGAATGAATTCTTCGTTACATAACTTGTGTCATATAACGTTGAGCGCTCAGAGAGCGAGAGAACGGCTGCAGGGATCCTCCTTTTCATCACTCCGTCCATAAAGCTCAAATCCCCAGAGTCGTCCTTCCAAACCCGGAGCATCCCGAGAAACTGTGCTGTGATCCGTCAGGAAGAAGCGTCTCTCGAGGGAGAATCGCTCAGTCGTGGCTCTCAGAGCGGATTCTATTAGCAGCGCGTGACATCTGAGTTCAGGCTCTCTGAGCGCCAGGAGAACAGGAGCATCTAGTGTTGTGTGTTTAGAGGAGTAGTTCACCTCAAAATGAACATTTCCTGATAATTTACTCGCCCCAATGCCATCCAAGATGTTCATGCCTTTCGTTCCTCAGTGGAAAAGAAAATACGTTTTTTGAGGAAAACATTTCAGGATTTTTTTCCACACAATGGACTTCAATGGTAACCAAATTGAGTCCAAATCAATGCAGTTTCAAAGGGTTTGAAGAGCTTCACGACCCCAGCTGAGGAACAGGGTCTTATCTAGCCAAACCATCGCTCATTTTCTAAACAAAAATGAAAATGTATATACTTTTTAACCTCAATTGTTGGTCTTGTGCTGGTGTGCGACGCCAGGCATTACGTCATCACGCTGGAAAGGTCACGCTGGACGTAGGCGTAAGCACCGCCCCATTGTTTTAAACATCCAGGATACGCACACGAAAGGACCATTTTAAACAATAAACTGACACAAAGACATAAATATGTCATTCAACATACAATATCATTTGAGCGATCCTCCTTCTCCACGCTTGTAAACAATCGGGCAGTTCTTACGCCTACGTCCAGCGTGACCTTTCAGCGTGATTACGTATTGCCTGGACCAGCACGAGACCAACAATTGTGCTTAAAAAGTATATACATTTTCATTTTTTTTTTTTTTTAAATGGCAGATCGTTTTGCTAGATAAGATATTTTCATTTTTAGGTGAACTAATCCTTTAAGACCTCATATCTCACACTGGTGATAATTACAGCATCTGTGCCGAGACCAGTCGGAGTGTGTGCTGTATGCCCACAGACACTGTTATAAATATTAGAACATTAATATTATTTATTTATTTAAAAAAAAAAAATTTATTCATTATTTTTGTTATTATTATTATTTTTTATTATAATTATTTTTTTTTTATTGTATAGTGTTATTAGTGCTTTGGCAATGTAAAGATTTCTTTTACCATGCAAATAAAGCTATTTGAATCTGAAAAACCCCGTCGCTACGCTATCTGGTGTTCAAGGCCCATCGACCCGATGATACAGGGTGATGTTTTAATAATCTAGCTCACACTCTTCAGCGTCTGTTCAGGAGGATTCATGTTAGAAATGTCACACTTAGCTAATTAATTCTTTATTAAGCACTAATCTTCAGGGCTCTTAATGATGTTCTTATCTAACCAGCATCCCAGCGGTCCCTTGTTTGTTTATGTTTAAAACAGTATTCTTTTCTATAACAGATCACAACTATTATTTCTCGATTAATATTTATTTATTTATCTTTCATATTGTGCATCATAATTTCGTCATCTCTACATTTACTTCTAGCATAAAAAATATTTATATTACTTTTACATTTTTTTTTATTTTGTATTTATTTGTATATTATAATGATGTGATGTCTTAATTTACTTGTAGTTTACAAACTATTTTAATTTTAGTGTGTTTAATAATTTATTTTAGTATTTTAGATTAATAAAATCAATTTATATTTTTGTATTTATTTGTATATTATAATGTTGTGATGTCTTAATTTACTTGTAGTTTACAAACTATTTTAATTTTAGTGTGTTTAATAATTTATTTTAGTATTTTAGATTCATAAAATCAATTTATATTTTTGTATTTATTTGTATATTATAATGTTGTGATGTCTTAATTGACTTGTAGTTTACAAACTATTTTAATTTTAGTGTGTTTAATAATTTATTTTAGTATTTTAGATTCATAAAATCAATTTATATTTTTGTATTTATTTGTATATTATAATGTTGTGATGTCTTAATTGACTTGTAGTTTACAAACTATTTTAATTTTAGTGTTTAATAATTTATTTTAGTATTTTAGATTCATAAAATCACTTTGTATTTATTTGTATATTATAATGTTGTGATGTCTTAATTTACTTGTAGTTTACAAACTATTTTAATCTTAATTTTAGTGTTTAATAATTTATTTTAGTATTTTAGATTCATAAAATCACTTTGTATTTATTTGTATATTATAATGTTGTGATGTCTTAATTTACTTGTAGTTTACAAACTATTTTAATCTTAATTTTAGTGTTTAATAATTTATTTTAGTACTTTAGATTCATAAAATCACTTTGTATTTATTTGTATATTATAATGTTGTGATGTCTTAATTTACTTGTAGTTTACAAACATTTTAATCTTAATTTATTAGTGCGTTTTAGTTACTTTTTTAGTACTATAGATTTAGAAAATCAATTTATATTTGTGTATTTGTATATTATAATGTCTTAATTTACTTGTAGTTTACAAACTATTGTAATCTTAATTTGCTAGTGCATTTTAGTTACTTTTTTAGTAGTATTGATTTATAACATTAATTTATATTTTATACTTGTATATAATGTTAAAGGTGCAAAACGCAAGTGTCTGAGTTTTTGCAGAACTACGCCCCCTCTGGCGACAAGTGAAACTGCAACCAGAGTTGTGCACGCTCATGGACCACACGCATCTTTTATTGGATATGTTTTATGTTTCATGTTGTACTATTCTTCCGAACACAATTCCTAGTTTATGAAACTGTTCACTAACAATGGTAGTAAAACCAATTCTGATAGTACATGTATCTAGCTTACGCTAAAGCATTACACATTTTACGCATTCGTCATTTGTTGTCATACAAAGATTGGCCGTATCAGACATTAGAGACTGGGCTATATCTTACAGTTTTATCAAGAAAAAAGCCAACTGAGGATCCCGTTTGAGACCAAGAGCAGACCGGAGATCTCTCCATTTCCCGAGGTTGACTCTCGTCTTACTCCGACGCCTGTCTGACTCCAATTTGGACCGTTTGGTGGCACTAGACAAAATTTTTCTTTTCTTTACTTTACGTGGAGTTTGCGTTGGGGTTTGGAATGGACTACAAGCCGGTCTCTTTGAATCCATCTTCTACCTTTGACGCACACTGTAAAAAATATTTTAGCAATTTAGTTATTTCAACTTATTTTTTTGTGTAGAGATAACTAGATTGTCCAGACAACAAGAAATTTTAAGTTTTCTTGTCCTCAACTTATCGAAATAAGCAGTGGTGTAGTCTACGTGATACGCAGGTATACGCCGTATACCCACTAGGAAATGTCAAAGATCTCCGTATACCCTCTTTAAAAAGCGTGAGGATTCGTAACAACATCATTTAATATGAATCAGCTATTAATAAACGGCAAACTACTTCTTCACTGCTGATTCCTGGTGGTTTAGAGGAGAATTACTCCGAGTCGCCCCCTGTCGTTTCACAGAATAGCACAACAGCGAGCACGTCAAGTATAAACGCCTCGTCCGTTTGGAGAGGTGCGCGCGCAGTCAGCGGAGACTCGTGCTCGTGCGGACGCGTCGAGTATAAACAAGGCTTGACGCGTTGTGTTTTCAGCGTCTATGAGGAGGACATGCTTCATCGCAGAGCTTTTATGAGAGTCACTTCACAAGAATTTTACCATTTAATTTGATAAAACTATCGTCATTCATTCGTATCATATACACACACTCACAAACTAGTCTTCATGACAACCTGTTGGGCTGGTATATCACAGTATACTCACTACAAAAAACTAGACTACACCACTGGAAATAAGTTAGTTAAACTAAAAAAAAAAACATGCAAAAAGATAACACAAAATAATGAGTTAAGTTTTTTTACAGTGCACGAGTTGTCTTCGCTGATGCGGAGAATGGCGGTGCCGGCGAATACACAAACCTGCGAGACATAGCCTGGTGAGCGTGAACGCGCATGACGTCAGACCCAGTCTCAAATTCGAGCCCGAATCCCTCTTATATATTTTACTGTACAGGATTATAGAGGCAATCTCAGTGCGCAGAGAAGGGCTCATTCAGCCCATCAGGCAGTTCTTTAAGCATGTATAGGACAGAAAAACAGGTATTTTTAACATGAAAACTTGCGCAATGCACCTTTAATATGTCTTAATTTATACAATCTGGTTTTTAATTGGTTTTAAACAAAATGTTATAGATTTATAATACTGGTTTATGTTTATTATATTTTATATATATTTGTGATTTTTTTTTTTATAGAAAAGTAGTGTATATTTATAATATTGTTAGGTGTTACACTGTAGAAAATTATTTGTTAGTTTAACCTAAACTATGTAACCTGGTTGCATTAAAAGTTTGAGTTCGTTGAAACTATAATTGAGTGAATACAAAGAAAGAGATTAGCTTAATCAACAGAAACTCAAAATATTATGTTATCTGAACAAAATTAAGTTAATTTGACAAAAGTGTATTTTTTTTACAGTGAAAGATATTGTATTTGTGAGAGTGATGGAATAGTTGTTACTGTAAATCACATTAGCACAGTAATTTAGCATTTCCATGGTTAAGTCTATCAGGGTTGTCTCTCATTATGCCGTCGTTCTTCAGACATCCGTCCACACACACTGGCACGTCTGTAGGACAGATTCGATCCGCTCAGACACTGATATTCATCTACAGCCTGCTTTTGAAGACTGTGTGTTCTTATTGGAGAATCTGGCCTGAGGTCAAATCTCTCTGTGTGTGTTCATAAATTGGAGGGACCCATCTCTTCTGCTAACTGGCTGGATAGAGATAAGCTGATATTCTTCCATTTTTGATCGATATCTCAGTGAGTGTGAGGTGTCTCATGAATTGAATTAACCTTGCTCGTCTGGCAGGCCGAGCGAATCTCTGCAGTAAACAAACACACATCTGCCCGTGGAGAAGAAGCATTCATCAGCGGAAGAGCGTTCATCACTGCGCTGGCTTCTCCATCCAGAGAGAAGATAAAGCTACCGTTAAAACAAACAAACAAACAAACAAAGGAGAGGCAGATGGAGGGAACCGACTGAGGCTCTGGGTCGGGAGAGGTCAGCTTTGAGGCGAATGGATGTTAAAACATGTCTTTCCGAACCCGACTGACCTTCTTTCTTCTGCGGAAAAACTTAAAAAGTTCAAAAAGCCTAATGAATGTGATATATTAAAAGATGGATATACAGTACATCCTACTTTACCCGTGTACACTCACGTTAAGCAATATATATATATACAATATAGCAAATCTCTGCTGTGTTATTGTTAATATCATCATAAAATGTAAACTATATCATCATAAATGCAACTTTGTTCTCATACATGCAGTATACTTGCGATATATGATCTATATATCCTATATTATCGCCTATAGCTCTTTATATAAAGTTGGATATGTAAGTACTTTCAACTTTATTCGCATGATTACATTATACTCAGTTAAATCAAAATATCAAATCTCAACTGCCTGATGCTTGTGTCATCGCAGAATGTGACTATTATCGCCCAGCTCTAATATGAGTATAAGGAATGAAGATTTTAAGATATTATAAACATCAAAATCACGATGGTCTGTAAAGCTGCCTTGAAAGAATGTGTATTATGAAAAGCACCATTTTGACCTGAACTATATTCCAAGTCTTCGGAAACTAACTTTGTAGGACAAAAGTAACTGTGAAATCTTTTTTCAGACTAAACAATATCAGCCAGGTTTTGACGTATGGTGATTCGTAAATGATGATAAATGGTCGTCGGGACTCAAGAATCGATCGTGTATAGTGTGTCATAGTGGACAGACAACAACATTAATTCATTATGTTCTCCATCACTATAGAGAACATTTAGATTGACAATCACAGAGACATAGTCCCGCCTTCTCGATGACATCACGCATGTCGTTAAAGACAGCAAGTGGTGATTGGTTGACAGTCTGACGGGTTTCTTGTCCACGAGATGCGTTGACTTGTTGAGATCGAGTGCATGAGTTGGATGGACTTTTGCTTTTTGAAAGCTGATGGCAAGTCTTGTTAAAACTTTGCACTAAGAATCTCCTCTTCTGCAGGAGAAAATCAGGCATTCATTAGGGGTGTGCGATATTGACAAAAAATGATATTTCAAAACTTTTCTTGATAGCGAGATGATGATTTAGCTGAGTGTGTTTATGGTGTTTTAGTCTAAAGTTTGTGATATTCTTCATATTCTGTGTGGTGGTGACCGTGACAGAAATCAACTTTTTCAGTAAGTTTAAATAGATTTTTAACATTTTATGGGCATTGTTTACCTTTTGTTAAAAATTTTTTAACCTAATTAAATGTATTCATCATCTTTTGTGTCAAATTCTTACATTTAATCAAATTCAATTAGACTAAAAATACCTCCAGTTAAATGCAAAGATAATGTTAGATGTTTTAAACATAAAACATCGGATATTGATATTTGAAATGGTTTAAAAAAAATGAAAAGATGTTTTAAATGTGAGATTAAAACCGCCAGTATGTGTCAGCAAGTCACTGTTAACGAGTGAGTCATTGAGTTTCAATCGGCTGATTCATTCAGGAACGAAGCTTTTGATTGTCTTAATGAGTGAGTCATTGAATCATTCACTCAACCTCTCCGTTCATCCAGTAATGAAACACCGGTGTGTGTCGCTCAGATACACAGAACAGTCCTGTGGTTTAGTCCCTTGTAACGGGAAATATTGTGTCTAAATACTTCATATTAACTTATTTATTGAACTGTTGCATGAAATCAATATCACATTTGAAATCAAGCTTATATTTGGAGAAAAAAATTCTGATATTGATTAGCTATATTAAATGATGTAAATATAAAAGACATAGAGTTATTTTTGCCCCTTATCTTGAGGATTGAGGGTATTATAAAGGCATCAATCTAACCTACTAGATTACATCATGTAGTGTGTGTGTGTGTGTGTGAACTCTCTAGCTGTGTGTTTTTAAAGTGAGGGACATGCTCAATATTGTCAGACGATATATATCACCCCTATCATGCATGAGTTTGAGTAAACGATGACAGAACTCTTATTTTCAGGTGAACTGTCCCTTTAAACGCAGCTCACTGAAGTAGAGGACAGTTTGATCAATTGATCTTGAGGACACACACACTTTGTCTTGAGCTGGACGTGTGTAATGTTTACAGAGCGGGAACTGAGGGGAATCTTGACAAAGATTGATCTCTCCATCTGATAAAACAGGAATAAACTCCAGACTGACGCGTGTACATGTGTTAGTGTTGAAGCCGCACGTGACCTCAGATCTCTAACACTGATCAATCTGATCTCAGATCAGAACCAGGCTATAAACTATCCTGTGACTTTTAATGAGCAGTTTATGAAACCATAATCTACTGGTATATCACTCTGAATTCTGCATACATATAATAGCATGGAAAAGGAGATTTCAAGTAGAAGTTCATAGACCAGAAAGATCTATATGTCTGTACTATATTCATATGTTATATAATATAACAAATAATGATGTAAATAAAATCATTGTATTTCAATGGCATGTCACAGTGTGGACTGACAACACGTCTGTCCTGATATGCAGAATTCATAAAGTTGTGAGTATTATGTCTGAATATGAAATACCTGTGTGACTCTTTGAATCCGCTGAGATCTCCGACGGCTCCTCTGAGTTAAACTGTATGTGTTTAATACCTACAGTGAGGAGAACTAATACGCCGACTCTGCAGGTTTTCCCACTTATAAATCATGTAGAAGTCTGTAATGTTTATCATAGGCACTCTTCAACTGTGAGTGACGGAATATAAAACAAAAATCCAGAAAATCACATTGTATGATTTTTAAGTAATTAATTAGCATTTTATTGCATGACATATATTTGATACATCAGAAAAGCAGACCTTAATATTTGGTACAGAAACATTTGTTTGTTACCTTTGTTGAAACCTTAGTTCTTGACCAGGTTTGCACACACTGCAGGATCGTGGCCCACTCCTCCATACACACCTTCTCCAGATCCTTCAGGTTTTAGGGCCATCTATCCATCCACCCATATATCCATCTATCCATCCACCCATATATCCATCTATCCATCCATCCATCCATATATCCATCTACCCATCCACCCATATATCCATCTATCCATCCACCCATATATCCATCTATCCATCCACCCATATATCCATCTATCCATCCACCCATATATCCATCTATCCATCCACCCATATATCCATCTATCCATCCATCCACCCATATATCCATCTATCCATCCACCCATATATCCATCTATCCATCCATCCATCCATATATCCATCTACCCATCCACCCATATATCCATCTATCCATCCACCCATATATCCATCTATCCATCCACCCATATATCCATCTATCCATCCACCCATATATCCATCTATCCATCCACCCATATATCCATCTATCCATCCACCCATATATCCATCTATCCATCCATCCACCCATATATCCATCTATCCATCCACCCATATATCCATCTATCCATCCACCCATATATCCATCTATCCATCCATCCACCCATATATCCATCTATCCATCCATCCATCCATCCATATATCCGTCTATCCATCCATCCACCCATATATCCATCTATCCATCTATCCATCCATCCACCCATATATGCGTCTATCCATCCATATATCCATCCATCCATCCATATATCCATCCATCCACCCATCCATCTATCCATCCATCCACCCATATATCCATCTATCCATCCATCCATATATCCATCCATCCATCCATCCATATATCCATCTATCCATCCATCCATCCATCCATCCACCCATATATCCATCCATCCATCCATCCATCCATCCATCCATTCATCCATCCATCCATATATACACGCATCCATCCATCCATTCACCCGTTCATCCATCCGTCCACCCATCCACTCGTCCACTCGTCCGTCCGTCCATCCATCCATCCATCCATCCATATATACATGCATCCATCCATCCATCCATCCATCCATCCAGTGGTTCACCCATATATACATGCATCCATCCATCCATTCACTCGTTCATCCATCCGTCCACTCGTCCGTCCATCCATCCATCCATATATACATGCATCCATCCATCCATTCACCCGTTCATCCATCCGTCCACTCGTCCGTCCATCCATCCATCCATATATACATGCATCCATCCATCCATCCAGTCGTTCACCCATATATACATGCATCCATCCATCCATCCATCCATCCATCCATCCGTTCACCCATATATACATGCATCCATCCATCCATCCATCCAGTCGTTCACCCACATATACTTGCATCTATCCATCCATCCATCCATCCGTTCACCCATATATACATGCATTCATCCATCCATTCACCCGTTCATCCATCCACTCGTCCGTCCATCCATCCATCCATCCATCCATCCATCCACCAGTTCACCCATATATCCATCCATCCATCCATCCATCCACCAGTTCACCCATTTATCCATCCATCCATCCACCAGTTCACCCATATATCCATCCATCCATCCACCAGTTCACCCATATATCCATCCATCCATCCACCAGTTCACCCATATATCCATCCATCCATCCATCCACCAGTTCACCCATATATCCATCCATCCATCCATCCATCCACCAGTTCACCCATATATCCATCCATCCATCCATCCATCCATCCACCAGTTCACCCATATATCCATCCATCCATCCATCCACCAGTTCACCCATATATCCATCCATCCATCCATCCACCAGTTCACCCATATATCCATCCATCCATCCATCCACCAGTTCACCCATATATCCATCCATCCATCCATCCACCAGTTCACCCACCAGTTCACCCATATATACATCCATCCATCCACCAGTTCACCCATATATCCATCCATCCATCCATCCACCAGTCCACCCATATATCCATCCATCCATCCATCCATCCACCAGTTCACCCATATATACATCCATCCATCCATCCACCAGTTCACCCATATATCCATCCATCCATCCACCAGTTCACCCATATATACATCCATGCATGCATCCATCCTTATAATTCTTTAAATGTTTCTATTCATTCAAATTCAGTTCAAAGGAGCTTCAAAGGAAATTAAAAAGCATTCTCGATTCAGAATTATGCACAGCCCTGCTGCAGGCTAACCCAAAGTCTTAAAACAAAGCATTACATTTTTTCTGAATCATTTTTACAAGTGTAAGGGCGTCACCGCGGGGAGGTTGTGTGAGACTGAGCCCGAAACTACAGCTAGTAAACACACACTCTCTCTCTTCTTACCTTCTTTCCCTCTATGTCTCACCCTCTCTCAGAGAAAGAGAGAACATTGTAAATAAGTTTGTGTTGATAATCCCAGCAGAAATCACTCGTTCTCACGCATCTGGCAGAAGTGTCCGCCGTGACGCAACAGATGCAACAATGTTTTTCTGTGCTGTGGTCCAGATAACAACTGCTCTCTCTCTCTCTGTGTGTGTGTGTGTGTGTGCTGAACAATCAGGCTTGCTTGCTCATGCAGTTCAGGTAACAAATTGTCTTCCTTGTCATCCTCCCTCCCTCTCTCTTTCTCTCTCTCCTGATCTCTCATCAAAATTCTTTGGAATGCTCGGTTGCCATGGCAGCAGTGTGAATGTATCGCCGAGATGATTCCCTCTGATAAGAATTCCGAGATCTCCTCTCTCCGTCTCTCGCCGTGGTAACACACTTTTTAGATAACCTGCTAGATGAGTGTAATCTTCTCACGCTGAGACTTTCCACTCAAACACACACACACACACACACACAGACCTGAAGTATCATATCATTCATACATAGACAAATCACAAGTGAAATCAGATCTCTCAATTGGAAATGGAAATCCTCTCAGATGTTTCCGAAGAGATCTCAATGACGTCTCAAACTCATGCGTGTTCTTATTTCCTGATTTCAGGAGAAACATCTGAGATCATGTTGATGTTTAATGTAATTCTAAGTTTGTCTTTAATGTAACATCTGAGCTGTTCTCAAGAAATGTAACATTTATGTATGTTAATTGCATATCACCATTTTAACATTAATACACTGATGCATATTTGTCAGTCATACATAAATGAAACAAGAATGAGATTTGTCTTACAAAACTAATAAACTGAATATGTTATAAATACAGAACCAGGTGAATATTTATCATCAATAAATATACAATTTCTTGAAATCTCATACATTTTAATCAACTGACTCTTGTTCCACAGCTAGCCATATTTGCACAATCCTCTGTAATTTTCTTCTCACAACTAACAATTTATGCTGATTATAAGCAATTTGAATAAATGCATGTTGAATATGTGATTATTAAATTCTCTGATGACGAGGGCGGGGCTACAACCTGTCACTCACATGAGATCCACCAATAGCAAACCACAACCATCCAATCAATTCCCCACAGACAAACTCAAGCCCCGCCCACATTTGTTCCTGTTCCAGAAGCGTTTCACTCGGATATACGGCACTATAGAGAACAAAGATGAGCACATCTTCTGTTCTGTAATTTTTGAGCGTTCGAAAGCTCGTTTAACCCTTGTGTTATGTTGCGGGTCAATTTGACCCGTTTCGATTTTCAAGTTGTTGGAAATACTGGTTAACCTTTGTTTTTTGTCTTGATATTTTGTGACTTTTTCTCATTTATCATGATGAACATGCATGCAAAGTTTCAACATGCTGATGTGTTTTGACATATACAAACAAAATTACTGTTACGTTGGTGATGTTCGCGGGTCAATTTGACCCTCATAGGCAGCCATTCAAAAGCAACTGTACAGACACAAAATAAAAACATTTATTTTCTGTATGTCAGGGCACTTCAACTCCAGTTCTAACGTGCAAGTGCATCTAAAAGTGCTCTAACCCTAACCAAACACACTTGAAAAAGCTAAAATCACAGTGTTCAGAATTATTTGCAAATTACAGATGAAAATCTTTGTCCGACACAGATAGAAAAATAAGCTCTCTTTTCAATTTTCAAAATATCTAAAATACCTTGCTTTTAACCAAAACTTTTATGTAGGATTTTCAAAGGCAGCTTCACAGAGCCAAAAAATAAATAAAAAACATTTATTTGATGTATGTTTTTGTTATGTTTGGTTTCTCACTTCCCAGTGAGTGAATAATGAAACTAGGAAAATAGGTCTTAGGAAACAAGGGAAAGTTAATTTAGGAAAATGAAAAAATTTCATTATACAGAATTTTTTTTTGTTCAGTTACGATGTTCAAAGCATAAAATGTAAAAAAAAAAAAAAAAAAAAGTAAAAAAAAATATATGCAAAAAAAATCAGTATACTGTTTATTTTCCAATTTTGTCGAAACAAAACTGTTTTAAATGTTTTAAAAACATTTTCATAAATCATATTTTCAGATATAATGTTTTTGTAATGTTTGACAAATGTTGATATTAAAAGTTTACAGTTTGTATCTAAATCTTTGTTGTTTTTCATAGTGTGATTTTTGAGGAATTGTATTGAATCCAATTAGGGTCAATTTGACCCGGTCCATAAGGGGTGTACACAGAAATCGAACAGAACACACAGTGTCTTAGATGTCAGACAGCTTAGTCCATTGCACACACATTCAATAAAATGTGTCCAAACGTAGTTGTTGTGATGCAAACAACAGGAAACATGATCGCCACAAATGTAAATCTAGTATCCGGAAACTTATTCAGCATCAGCCCTGAATGAACACACATGTCTCCTTCAGGAGTTCACACTTCTTGGAGGTATGCTATAAATAAGAAATAGAAGTGAAATGTTACAGTTTTTTTTTTTTAAATTAATTATGAAGGTTTGGACCCGAGGAACTGAAGTACGGCGCAGTCAAGCGAACGCTAATCTTTGCCACCAGGCTATGCATTCACAGACTGACTTAATTAAAAAGCATCTTCGTTATGGAATGGATGCAGGTGTAGAAACCAGTGAGGTTTTTCTTTTCTGATAGATTCAGAAAGCCTGCAGGAATCCTTCACCCGTCCCACAATTGAAAACCGGATGCATAACAACATGGCGCCTTTATAAACAGTGCAGCGAAATGTGAAGTTTAGGAGAAACCATAGTCATTTATAATGGTGCATTGAGTTCCTAATGTCTGTCTTATTGTGCGTTTCACAATAAAGGTATATGCACAGCTATATATGACATAGCTATTTATCATATATGTGGTAATCTGACAAAATGAACTGAGAATGTGTCAGAAATGGAGGGTTTACTATAGTAACCCGAGTGAGTAATGTGCGTTTAACAAGACGTTGACTTCGACTCAGGTAAGGAACGTTCTGCTTTTGTCTAAGACTCTGAATGCTGGCCTGATTTTCAAAGGCTATTATTATACTAAACTATTATTGAGTAGAAACTGCCATTGAAATGAATGTATTGTCTGTATTGAACCGCCGCTGTCCAAGGTCCTGGATGTGAGGAAGGGAACTCTCCGTGGTGCTGACATTATAAAACAGCCTCAAAAACACTTAAACTCCTTTAGTTATGCTACATGTGTTTATTGTGTTTAGTTAGTTCGTTCTGCTGTGAAATCCTCTCTGGCTTTGATAAAGAACATTTAGTGAAGACCTTGAGCATTTGTGGTATGTGTTTCACCACTAGTGAAAATGCTATTTTTCCAGTACAAAAGTATATGATCATTTTTGAGAAATGTTGAATTGACTATTGCACCTGATTTTTAAGATTGAATTTGCATTCCAGATGTTTCAAAGAACAACTTTGGAAGCAAATTCAAGCGGTTCATACCATACAGATTCATTAAATATGAAGTTATGTTGTGAATCAGACAATAGTGTCATTATTCAGCTCGAATAAGTTTAATGGTGATCCAGTTCAGTTCAGTTCAATTACGAAGCAAATTTGAGTGTTTAGTGATGCAGAAATATGACTGAATCTTAATTCCCTTTGTTTTTTTTTTTCATGAACCTTTATGTTCATATCCAGGTGGTTTCAGGCCTTTGGTCCTCGCTGTATGAAGGTCATTTATCACTGATGTTCATTGTCTGGTGACCCAGCTGTGAACTATTCGCACATTTCTGTAAGGCCATATTTCTGAAAAGAGTCCTAGAGCTGAAATGCTTGCTCTTTTTCCCTCTGTTCCATCACATGCATGTTCTCGCTGTATATCCCCACCTCATCTCTTTCCCACTCTCCGGCCCTGTGTGAGGTCTAGATATGTCTACACATCTGTGAATCCCTGTGGCGTTTGAGTGACGGGAGAACAGCGTGTTTCTGCATTAGCCACAAAACTCAGCAAAATCTCCCACACCTCCTGCATTCTGCCCGTCTGCGCAGGCAACGCTTCTCAACGCCTTTTCAGCTTAGAGCAACAACAGAAATTGGGTGTAAAATGCGTGCATGCATCAAAATGCATTGAATTGGCAATGAAAATGCATGCATTGCAACATTTTGCAAACAAAATTTCATTTTCGTTATATTGCTTTGGCTAATGCATCTTGGTAATTTACATTAAACTATTAAGTAAACCCAAGTGTAATGTTTTATAAAGCAACACTAAACAACTTTATAAACTAGTTATATTTTTCATAATCCTTTATACAACTGGTTTTATAAACCAGCTCAAGTGTTTTAACGCTTTTTCATGTACATGGCCTTAACTCTTCCATATGAGTTTTTATGTAATATTAAGCAGCGTCTTTGAAGTGGAGGGAAGCTTTCATTAAAAACCTCGCTCACGACTCGCTCTGGCTTCAGGTTTAGAGAGCAGAGAACCGTGGAGCCCACATGAATGTGCTCATGTTAAAGTCAGTCATAAGGACACTGCACGTGACCCTTTCCAAAGACACATTGCTTTAAACTGGGTTTCAGGGTGGTATGCAGGGTGGTAACATTTTTATTTTACAGTTTGGGTGACGGAGTCGATGTTTAAATTGATTGAAAATCCATTACAAATATCTAGGCTAAATGCGATTTAATGGCAGGCTCCCATTGTGACAACTTACCCCATATAACGGCTTCCTATGAAAGCTTGTTTCCGCCACAGAATAAAAAATTTAAAAGGTAATTGCGACTTTTTATCTCACAATTTTGAGAAGTCTCGAGGAACTCGAGAAAAAGTCAGAATTGTGAGTTCTGAAGTCAGAATTGCGAGATATAAACATGCAATTGCGAGAAAAAGTCTGAATTGCGTGATATAAACTCGTAATTGTGAGAAAAAGTCTGAATTGCGTGATATAAAGTCAGAATTGTGTGTTATAAGGTCAGAATTTGCATTATATAAAGTTGCAATTGCAAGAAAAAAAGTGAGAATTGTAAGATTCTTTCTCGCAATTGCGAGTTTATATCTCACAATGTTGGCTTTTTCTCGCAATTGCGAATTACATATGACGCAATTCTGACTTTTTCTCACAATTTCAAGTTTATATCTCACAATTCTAACTTTATAACACGCATTTACTGCTTTATATCACTCAATTCAGGCTTTTTTTTCTCTCAAAAGTCTACATCTCGCAATTCTGAGAAAAAAGTCAGAAAAAAAAAAGATGTAAACTCGCAATTGTGAGATAAAAAGTTGCAATTATGTTTTAATATGCATTATTCTGTGGCGGAAACAAGCTTCCATATTTTTTATGTCCATAAATATTGGATTTTTAAAACCCAATCCTTCCCAGAGAAGTGTGACAAAATAGCCCCATCCCCATTTTTACGTAATAGTTCATTAGGCTAATTTTTTTTAACAATAAATAGCTAGTTATCATTTTGTTTGTATGACAAATTGTACATAAGCTATGACCAAATAAACTGTCACTACAGTAGACAAACTGAGTTAAAATATACTAATGTATACTTTATATTTTCAATGTTTTTGAAAGTCTCTTCTGCTTACCCAGGCTTCATTAATTTGATCTAAAGTACAGAAAAAAAGTAATACTGTGAAACATTACTACAGTTTAAAATAACTTTTTTCTAATTCAATATATTTTAAAATGTTATTTATTCCTGTGATCAAAGCTGTGTTTTATAATGTTATTTGTGTAATAACTGACAAATAATTAACACATTTGCCAAATATGATTTGATTATTGTTTCATTTGCAGAAATCATGGGATTAATTATGAGTAAGAAATTAAGAGTAAGAAATAATTAAATCTGTAGTTTATATATAGATACTGTAGTAAAACAATGGTCAATGTTGCATTTACTACGGTTTTACTACAAAAAACATTTAGTTACTATTGTTTTATTACAAAAAAAAACATAGTTAAACCTTGGATATTGTTGTAAAACCATGGTTAATTTTGTAGTTGGTTTTACTAACACTTTACAATAAGGTTTATTAGTTAAAATGAGTTATTTACTAACAATGAGCAAAACATTTGTTACTGTATTAGTTCATCTTTGTTAATGTGAGTTAATCAAAATCCAGCTGTTCATTGTTTGTTCATGTTAGTTCACAGTGCATTAACTAATGCAACCTTTATGCAATCAACTAATGCAATCAAATACAACCTTTGATTTGAATAATGTATTAGTAAATGTTGAAATTAATATTTACTAAGATTAATAAATGCTGTAGAAGTATTGTTCATTATTAGTAGGTAGTTAACTAATGAACCTTATTGTAAAGTGTAACCATGGTTAATTTTCATAAGGGGAGTGATATTGCAGACTCGCAGAGTGATCGTGGCATCGTGCGGTAAACATTAACAATTAGTTTTGATAACGTTGTTAATTATTCCTGGCCCTGACTCATTTCGAAGCATTTTCTAAACTATGCAGGTAAAGCATGTGGAATCGGCAGGTGAAAATCCGCTATTGGCACGTGTGCAAATCCACCCCTCGTCCTCTCGCACACTACACACACACACACACACACAGAGAGCAGTGTTGTGTTCAGCTCTCCGTGAGTGGACTGTTACCGAGGATAGGGAGGGACTCGCAGATGCTCTTCATGAGGAGTAGAGCAATACATCAGCGACTCCAACGCGGTGCCAAATGTTTTTAATTCGGTTTCTGCGTCCGTTTCCCGCAGGATGCCATTTGGAAGATAAAAATGCGCATATGAAATAAACGTGGGTGGGTGGGATCCCGTCTGCGTTGGACACTGGATCTATGATAACGAAACTGCGAGCTGCATTTGGAGAAATGTTGGAAAATGTATCTGTATGCTGAGCAAACTGGATGGGCTTTTCTGAGGGAAATAGCGCCGGTGTGAATGGACGCTTTGTCCTTTGCGTCTTTTTTCATGCCCTCGTTCTCTAACCGAGTGGATTGTATCCGCATTTCCCCTCAAATGGTGTTATTTTCGTGTTCATGCTCTAAATACAACGATATCGGACTGTTTTTACCTCAGTCGCTGTGTTTCCTCTGAGGCGATCCGACGTGAGGTGAAAAG
>JARWKJ010000009.1:3279754-3294754 GCA_029959095.1 Rhinichthys osculus | reverse complement strand
ACACAAAAATAGAAACTATTCTCTCCTAATTAGAGGGCTTTTATCACACTTTAAATAGCGTTAAATAGTAGCGTAAAATAACTTGCGCTGTAGCTTGTATCAATGACAGTAATAACCGTAGCATGGGATTGTTGTGATTTATTGATGTACAGTTCATCACAGATAGTTCATTAGTCAGGTATGATAAAACAATGGTGTCATGTTATTGTGGCGCATATTTCCTGATCTAAAGGGTTATACTTTAAAGAGTATATATGCATTACGTCAGGGTCTGACCAATCGATGTGCAAACAATATTACATTAAAGACAATTAGAATTAGACAAGGTTATACATCCAATAGAGGGTTTGCATTGACGTCACTTTCCCGACAGAAGAGCTGCTGTGTGACTGGATTTAATAGTGGAAACTGGGGAAACGCCAGTAAAACAAACGATTATCAGTTTAAACTAAAGGCTGGACTCAATATAGTGTTCCTTACAACTTACCAAAGATCCAGTGATCGTGGATATTGGCATGCAGCAGGAATCATGTTTCCTAACATTTATATGAGCCGGATTTCCACACCGGGGAAATACATAAAGCAGATTTATATAAATACTAATCCATGTGATCACTCATATCAATATCATATATATCATCATATCGTCCAGCCCTAAAACTTGCATAGTTTTTGTCAGTGTTTACTTAAAAACATCTAATTATGCACAGTATACACAATGGTAATTATTAGGCTAATTGATGACTTGTCAATACAATATATAATAATACAATATGATTTTCCCCCTAAAGTGAATCTGCAAATCCAGCTTTCTCTGCCTGGATCCAGTTGTTTCTGTGAATTACAGGATCCATTTGCTTCTCTGTTCTGTATCTTTCGGCAGTGTGTAAAAATATACCTCAGATTTCTTGTCAAATCTAGTTGTACAGTGACTCTCAAAGCTGTTTCCCGTTTTAGAAGTGTTGTGTGTGTTGTTCACGCTGAGAACAAATGCTGCCGCTCAGTGTTTCTGCCACTCAGTGTGTGTAACCGCAGTCACTCGGGCCGACGGTGACGTCACACGCATATCCTCTATAGACTACATATTAAACAATAACAATATTCACATTGCACTTACTGTACCTCACTTTCTGATACATTCATCAAATTGAAGCTGTTCTCCAGGCCAAAGTTGATTATTTGAAAAAATAAACGTGTCTCATCCTTTGGGTTTGAGTGCAGAGATTGGTCGGTGTTAAATCGTACACAAGATTAGAGATTAAACATAATAAGTATGCAGAAAAAACATTAAAAGTTAAATTCTAATTGTATTCTATTCATCCGGCAGTAACTTGAGAAGTCCAGCAGAATGCAGATTTTCATTTATCTCAAGAATTTCACAACCACCGCCTCTATATTTACATGCTGAATGTAAGAGTTTGTTGGAATCACTAACCCTCAATATGAGCAATGGTAGTAGTTGATGCTCGACTCAAACACACTAACTCCACCAGTCATTTAGTGAACTACAAATAGTCTCTTCTTGAAGATTCAATCAAAACACTTCAATATTCTGACATTTGTTTGGCATGATATTTGGTATGTTGGACATAGTGAAGCACATGAGTTATTTTTCCAGGTCTGGTTTGATGTAGAGGTCATGATTCAGCGATTAGAGTATTTTGTATTCCTGTCTCTGTCTAAAGGGGAGGCGTTTATCTTTGTTGGTTATTGGCTGATGAGGTATCAGAGAACACTATAAGCTTCTTTGTGCAAGAGTGAAAATCGCTTTTAGCGGCGGATAAGAGTGAGATAATATCAGATAAATCCCGCGGCCTGCGTTAGCATGCAGCATTAGCCGTGTAATAGCATATGGAGAGCAGTTTGACAGAGAGGGATCAGATGGCCGCCAGCCGTTTAGCACACTTCCGTCTTAATCGCGGCGGGTGAACAGTTGTTTTGCAGAGACAGATAGCCGCGGCCTTTTCCATATTCTGAGCGCATGCTTTTAAAATCCCCCCATGGCTTGAACAGAAGTCTGCAGTGGGTTGATAACTCGCGTGCTGTCAGTCCCTGTCGCGGACGCCGAGGGAAGCTACATGTTCTGCTTCAGAGGTTCCTCTCTTCAGGAATAATTTAAAACTTCTGTGGGACACACTTCTGAGTTTTTCCTGAGGCGCTGGCAGAGCCCACATCTAATTAAGATGGAAAAAAGGCACAGAAATTGATGAGCTGTTTGCAGAAAAGCGCTGTCGAACGGGGCACGAGCTTCACCTGTTGATGTGACGGATCGGTCACGCGTCACAGACTTCTGACGGATCTCCTGTGATTGGCTTAGAGGTGGTGGTGGGCGGGATCTCATGTCAGAAAGTGCTGGAACAGTATCTACAGTCAAACCAAAATGTATTCAGACACCTTGCTCTCCTCACTTACATTAATGAACTATAGTGTCCGGCACCCACTAGTAAAAAAATATCAAAAGTTATATATGGTGTCTGAATAATTTTTGGTTTGACTGTATACTAGATGTGTTTGATGTCAATTTAACGCAATATTGGTTTATATTTGAATAATCATCTATTAATGACTGTTTGTGGATAATTAACCACCTTATCTCATGCAATATTGCAATAAATATATCTTATTCTTAGTTTATAGGAATGCACCGATATGAACATTTTGGCCGATACCGATAACCGATAATTTTTTATATTTGAAGTCCGATAACCAAAATTTGGCCGATAAATCTAAATCCAAGTTTTTAGGAAAAAAGGCACAAATATTGATGATACTAGATCAGTATTAGATGTGTTTGCTGTAAATTTAATGCAATAATGGTTTCTATTTTAATTAGTGCTGCGCAGCGATTAATCGCATCCGAAATAAAAGTGTGTGTATACATAATACATGTCTGTGTACTGTGTATAATTATTTTGTATATATAAATACACACACATGCATGTATATATTTAAGAAATATTTGCATGTATATACTGTATATTTATACATTATTTATATTATATAAATATTTAATATACAAATAACACATTTTTCTTAAATGTATACATGGATGTGTGTATTAAAAATAATTATACACAGCACACACACATAGGCCTATATTATGTAAAAACAAACTTAATTTACTTTGATTAATCGTTGCCCAGCACTAATTTTAATAATCATCTCTTAATGACTGTTTGTGAATAACTAAGTTCTCATGCAATGCAATATTGCAAATACTTTATAATTATATTTTATTTTTAGCATTACTCCATGTTGTTTAATGTAAAGCAGTCCAAATGCACACGTGTTATAAGGGTCTGGCGTAATCCCCTCAGGTTCACACTGTTAAACAGTATAAGTGCCGTCATATCCCCCTGCGCTACAGGAGCTTCAGGCCAATAAGGAGAAAGTGAGATGCGGACGGAGAAACTGTAATGGGGTCACGTGACTGTTGAGCTGTCAGGGTTTGGCGGTTTACAGCGAGGAGCAATCTGTCCATGAGCCTCTCCAATCCGCAGGGTGTGTCATGCCTGTCAAAGATGCCATTCATGTGGAGATCAGCGTGAAGCGATGAAAAACAGCTCGCGTTCGCCTTGACACACGTCTATTTCCCGCAGCAAAGCCTGAAGTCCAAGGGGGCGACAGAGAGAGAACCGTTCCCCATGACCGCGAGCTGGTGTTTCCATCGTGGTGGGTTCAATTACACTGAGTTAGGATGGTCAAATGTGAACTCAAAACCACAATGTTTGCAAAACAGGTTATTTAGTAACTAGGTCTGTCGAAGTGAAAGCATCAACATGCAATTAATCAAATACGTTCATACATCCGTCGTCAGATCATTAGAAGTTTGGAGTTTGTTGGCCTTTTAACATCATCAACACATTTAATGCATTTTAATGACATTTTAACTGCTAAAAATTCTAAAATCTGATTATAAAATTGTGTTTACATGCACATTCTTACCCTGTTTATGCTAAATAAGCAGACAATGCACGTGATCATGTAAACGTGTTAACATGTTTTCCTTTATCGGAGTAAAGTCATAAACGGCTTAAGCGACGGTCGACACAGCTGCATTTTTGCCCCTTACGCCGGTTTCTCCCGGCATGTAAACACATTAACCTGCTCTCTATTGAAGTGTGTGTGTGTGTGATATGTGACAGGTACATGTACTTACTGTGGATTTAAGTGCATTCAGAGCGAGCGTTTTGCAGTAAGGAACGAGGAAATATATCGCAAACACGCTCTTTGTTGGCCCCAAAAATGATAAAGTGCTCTCATCTCGTGTAGCAGAAGAAGAAGTGGTTCAGTCAAAACTCTGCATCCGTAACTGTGTGAGAGGAGAATATATGAGCCGCAAGAGTCCCGCTGACATGTTGCAACACTCTTAGTTTTTAACATCACAAATGACATAACAAATTAAATACTCTGAATCAGATACGCAAATTATTAAGTTTTGACGTCACTATCGGAAAATAACCTGATTTATTAATAAACTCTTGTAAACGCGGTTTACTTGTGTTGTCGGGTTATTGGTTTGCAGACAACATGTACTTTCGTGCTTTCAGTAAGAAAATTTTTTGTGAGTTATCAGTGTACTGGTGTGCATGTAAACGTGTTCAGTGATTGGAACTAATCAACACACACACACACACACACGCTCTCTCATTTACACACACACTCTGAAACACAAAGGTCCCTAGCCAAGCTGCCGTTTAACAGTAAATGATGGAGACAGACCCTCTTAATGGATCATTTATTTATAAATCAAACCAAGATAGTAGATAGATAGATAGATAGATAGATAGATAGATAGATAGATAGATAGATAGATAGATAGATAGATAGATAGATAGATAGATAGATAGATTGTGGTTTTCAGTGGTTGAAACATAAGATGCAGGATGAATCTGACGGTTTGACATATATACACGATCTGTCATTGTACACACACTGACGGTAAGAAGAAAGCTTATACAACATATTTGTTTAGGGAAGTATCTCACATACCAATAGTAGCTGAACCCTGTTTTCTTTATATGAAATTTCCTGCCAAATTTGAGTTAAATATTTAAATCATTGTAGTAAATTTGTGTATTGGCTTAATAATGGAATTTTGTTCTTTGTTTACCCAGACAATCCTCCGTAAAAATGAATACGCTATATCTAATCAATAAACTTGTGGCAGCAGATTACAAGCAATATTATTAATTAAATTTAACAAATTAGAATTGAGTAATAATTAATCGAATTAATTCCTTAAAAGTTAACCATTTAAAATGAGTAAAATTTACACACAAAAAAATAAACAAAAATATCTGAATAACAGACAGACGTCAAAGATGAATTAAGAACTCTTTATTTTATATTGCCAACATTGAAGACACCTGATGTTAACAAGCAGAATCACTGAAGGAGAAAACCGTAATTTAAAGTCACCATTATGATGATCAGTGTGTGTTTTAGTTGGGCTCTTGACCCTTAAGTAATTAACTTTAAGTTTTGTTTGGCTGCTGTACCTGAGTTATAACAGACAGATGAACAAATAGAAAAGGTGATCTGATGGTGTTGGTTATGTTTTAACATAATCATCATTTCACAATCATTTGACCTGAATCACTGAACTCATATAGACCCAATTTATGAGTTAGGTTTACTTTATTAATTATAGCGCACGTTTAAAAAGGAACTAAAACGATGAATACAATAAAAATGTTAAATATTTGAATTGGTTGACATCCCTTCTTATGTCAGACTGATTTTGAGAGAATTTCACTCTCATTTTGGTGTAAATGGGGTAAGAGAGAGAGTGCGACGGGAACCGAGGAAGGATTGTGTAGCACCATTAGATGATAGAGGACAAAACCCGTCCTGAAGTAATGAACCAGGATTATTATATTATTATATGTCTGACACGGCCCAAATAACATCATGAAGTCACAGCGAGAGTTGAACCTGCCTGCTAATGAAACTGATGGAAAACATTAAGACAGACAGAAGTAATGAAAAGAAAATGACAGTTCTCCTACAACACACACACAATCTAATTTTCAGTTTTATTGTTGTGAACGCGCTGGTTTGGGGTCAGTTCAGGTTCATCCTCAGAAGATGAGACACCTCCACCTCTTCAGGCAGAAAATACTCATTTCATTTGAAATCTTTCACTCATTCTTTCATCCCTTCATTGCATTATAAACCCAGGCGCTCGAGAGGTGAATTAGCAGCAGATCCTTCAATTAATTCCCATGAAACCCAAATTATTCCTCAAGAGCTCTTGTTTTAAGAAATATTAATTACATTCCTCATTTGCATCGGAAGCTTCTGAACTCAGAAGTATCTCTAAATTTAAGTCATTTAGGGATGAGAACGAGTGTCATATGAGTGGCAGATGATATGCATATATAATGTGGCCTACATGCAGACAGTTGTCTGTTCTCTCACGGGTCGGTGTGTTTGGCGAGTGTGTAAGTCCGGCTCAACCTCCATCTGTCCCTGACGCCTCACAAGCTCCTCCAGTTACTCCGGCTCAAACTGGCTTTACAGTCAGACTGACTGATACCAGTTCATGTGTGTTCACACTGGAGCGGGTTTCAGAGCGCTTTCATACCTGGGAAATCTGACTGGGAAAAGTATCAAAACATCTCACCAACGCTTTGCTATAGAGGATATGCGTGTGACGTCACCGTCGGCCCGAGTGACTGCGGTTACACACACTGAGTGGCAGAAACACTGAGCGGCAGCATTTGTTCTCAGCGTGAAAAACACACAAAACACTTCTAAAACGGGAAACAGCGTTGAGAGTGACTGTACAACTAGATTTGACAAGAAATCTGAGGTATATTTTTACACACTGCCGAAAGATACAGAACAGAGAAGCAAATGGATCCTGTGATTCACAGAAACAACTGGATCCAGGCAGAGAAAGCTGGATTTGCAGATTCACTTTAGGGGGAAAATCATATTGTATTTTTATATATTGTATTGATAAGTCATCAATTAGCCTAATAATTACCATTGTGTATACTGTGCATAATTTGATGTTTTTAAATAAACACTGAAAAAAACTATGCAAGTTTTAGGGCTGGACGATATGATGTTAAGTACAACATTGATATGAGTGATCACATGGATTTAGACCAATATAGTATTTATATAAAGCGTTCACAGGCAAATCTGCTTTATGTATTTCCCCGGGGTTGAAATCCGGCTCATATAAATGTTAGGAAACATGATTCCTGCTGCATGCCAATATCCAGGATCACTGGATCTTTGGTAAGTTGTAAGGAACACTATATCGAGTCCAGCCTTTTAGTTTAAACTGATAATTGTTTGTTTTACTGGCGTTTCCCCAGTTTCCACTATTAAATCCAGTCACACAGCAGCTCTTCTGTCGGGAAAGTGACATCAATGCAAACCCTCTATAGGTAGGAACAGATTTTGGTCTTATTTGTGTACGTCGTGAACTTTTATTGATGACACTTATGTGCCTGCTGTAGTATAACTCATTTCTTCATTACGTCTCCACTGTAATTGCCTTTAGCAAACAGCTTGCGTTCTTCACATTTCCTAGAATTAATCCACGGCGAAAAGAGATGCTCTGCTGTGAATGTATTGAGGTTTGGTGGTAAAACCAAAATGAGCCTCGTATCGGAGTTAAATTGACCCGTACCGGTTTAGCAAACCATTGCAAAACCTTCTAAATCTAATTTACCAATACTGGCTTAACGTTTATATCACAAAATAACAGTCCTGGCAGAACCTGCATGTCAAATTGACAAATCCAGGATTAAAATTCATATCAGAATGAACCTCTATACCAATCCTGGCAAAGCTAATTCTACTTTAATCCATCTTCTAGGCTGGAGTTGGACTCTAATAATGGGTTTTGACTGTAATAAAGGGTTTTGCTACTGTACTGAATGAGATGGATGGTCAAATGAAATCGCAATGATCATTTTCATGACCTTACATGGTGACATAACGTCTCAGACAAAACAAAGACTATATAATCACACAAGACGCGTCACTCGTATTGTATCAAATGGGGGAAAGTGGAACGCTCAATATGGCGGAATAAGCCCCGCCTTCTAAATAAGAGCCAATCACAGATTGGTAAAGTCGTTTCGTCACTACAGCTGCCGGTTGCTATAGAAACAGTCAGACGCCATTAGCTTGATCCAGCCTGAAAGATGTTGTTTTCTGACATAATTTGAGCGTTTAAAAGCAAAATTTAAAAGACAGTTGTTGCCAGATTTCATTGGTGATTTCAAATGTGAAATTTAATCGTAAGATTGGCGAACGATTTTGGAGAATTTGATGTTTCCCCATTCAAAGAGATAGAAGCTGCACTTGCATGACTGAGAGGCGTTTCAAAGATGGCCGCCGAGTGAAATGACTTGTCTTAAAGGGACTTTGGAGAAAACCAAAAACAGTATAGGACATGATCAGTTACTCGTCTGCGATTACTGAAGATTTCCCGCTATCTGGTTCATCTGGCGGATGTTTGTATCGTGTGTTTCCAGCTGCTGTTCTCGAGCTGATTCTGCATTTCCACTCCGCCACGTTCCTCTAACAGTCGGGGGGATTTTTCAGCACGGCTGCCAAGGCACAGAAGTAACCTTTTGTTTTTATTGTTTCCTAACAACTTTTTAAACACATTGTAAATCTTGTAAGGCTAAGCTAATCGTTGAAGTGATTATGTTTGCCCACTATCTTCTAGGTGAAGTAGTCCATTTATCAGCCCGCGACAAATTCCAAGGTGCTTGTGTTTGATGAATACGTTTTTAATGTTCAGCTTTAGATGTGGCCTGTGGTCCAGAAGCAGGAGTTCTCTCACTCCCGAATACACTCGTCTAGACTCCAGTCGATGCTGGTTTCAGACTTGAGAGCATCTGTCAGAAAACTCAATATCAGCTCTCTAGCTGAGTCCACATTTGTGAAGTGTTGCTCTGTCAGGCGGCTCAGGGTTTAACATCACTCTCCGTTCTGCTCATCAATGTGAATTTGAATCGAATTGGTGCACAGTCCTTTTGACCTGATAATTCTGTTGATAATTCTGTATGTCTGTCCATCCATCCATCCATACATACATACATCCATACATACATCCCTTCATATATGAATACAACCATCATCATCCATTCCCATCATACATCCATCCCTCCATGCCTCCATGCCTCCATCCATCCATCCATCCATCCATCCCTCCATCCCTCCATCCATCCATCCATCCCTCCATACATACATACATACATACATCCCTTTATACATAAATACATCCATCCATCATCCATTCCCATCATACATCCATCCCTCCATACATACACATACATACATCCCTCCATACATCCCTCCCTCCCTTTATCCATCCATCCATCATTATCCATTCCCATCATACATACATACATCCCTCCACCCCTCCATCCATTCATTTTCATCATAGATTTATCCCTCCATACATCCATCCATCTATCATCCATCCATCTACCCATATCCCTCCATCCACCATATCCCTCCCTCTATCCATCCCTCCCTCTATCCATCCCTCCCTCCCTCCCTCCACCCATCCACCAAATCGCTCCCTTCATCCATCCCTCCATCCATCTATCATCCATCCGTCTACCCACACCCTTCCCTTCATCCATCCACCCACCCATCCATCTGTCCATCCATTCACCCCATCCCTCCCTTCATCCATACCATTCATCTATCATCCATACATCCCTCCATCGTTCTGTATGTCTGTCATACACTCCTGCAATTATCAATAATTGGACCAGGAGGCTTTAGTTTACATCACGACCCAGAATGTTCCTCCATGTCTGGATGGTACAGAAGCAGTGATGTTGTCGTGGTGATACGGGAGGTGTTATGTTATTATGCTGTGTTGAGGACGTAGTTTTGCAATGGTGATATAACAGAAGTAATGGTGTTATGAGACATGATGGCTTTGTGTTGTTCTATAGTATTGATTAAGGTGTTGTTTTTTCTCTATTGGATTATATTCAGAAAACCAACAGAGAAAACACGTTAAATGAACTTAAACGCTGTCCGTCCTTAAACAGCTTCTCTGAAAAGTCACAAATGCATTTATTTGAGTTAGGCCTACCTATCACACTTTTTTCCTGGAAGCATTTGAAGAAAGTTAAGATGGTTTTTATTTGAAAAGCAGACAAACAACAGTGACTTCTAGACAGTAAAGAGATTACTCAGAAACCTTTTGCTGACATCTCAGAAAACTCCTCTAGAGTTTCAGTAGATTCTCAACAATATCTCACACTGGGCTCAGATTTGCCAAGATACCCAAGTCTAAGCCATAGACCTCAGTGTCTCATCAACTTTAAATACAACTCTATATTCTTGCTTTTAGGATTATTTTAGTATTATGTCTATAGTCCTACAGCATTTGTTAATATTGTGAGTATTTTTTACATATTTGGTTTAAATCTTATAGCTTTAGTAATTTTGTTAGCCTATGTGCTATTGTTATTTTCATTAGTTTGCCTTATTAGTTGCACAACAGATATATTCACCTCAGAGAAGAAAGTACATGGATTTGTATTTCATATCTTTGTCAATCTTGATTTCTCACAACTTATGTGTTCTTCTGGGCAAGTCGGAGCGAGCGAAATTCAAAGTCGGGATTTTTGTTAAATAATACATTAAATTTCGGTTTGTTTTTCACCAAACCCAATCGTAAACCACCAGAACACTTAGCATATATGATGCATGGGATCATTCTGTGATACTTTTGAGTCTTTTTTAAAAGCTTGATGCTGGTCTCTTGATGCTGGCCATTATTTGGACGAGAGAGAGCGGGACATTTTTAAAAATGTCTTCTTTTGTGGCCCCCAAAAAAAGAAGAAGGGCATACGGTATTCGACCAATACCAGGTTGAGTAATTTAGGACTTAATTTTCATTTTATGGTGAACTAACTGTTTAAATTCAACTTGAAATGGAATTTTCAACCCACTTGACTTCTGTAATCTGGTGCAAAATTGATATTCAATGAGAAATTAATGCTGGGGCTTGATTTGGCATACAAGAGGCATACATTTGTGGAACGCTTTACCATCTGAAATTAAAACATTGACAGAACTCAAGGTTTTTAATACACATTTAAAGCAATGGCTGAAACAGAAACAACTTTGTGAACACTGACTGTACAGGATACAACACAATGCATACAAACATAATGTTGCATAATGTTAGCACGCATATGCAGCCTTTTGTGTTTTTGTATTGTTAAATCTGCCAGATTGTTATATAGTTTTATATCTACTTAAGCCCATATTCTTTTTCATGTATGGGATGTATTTGTTGTGTGTCTTTTAATAGTTACATATCTTACATTCAATACTCTGTAATTTCTGTTTTATTTCATAAGCCTAACCAGGGAAAGGGGTTGCAAATTAGTCATGGCTAGAAACCTGTATGCGTGACATCTACTTTGTATTTACTATAAAGCAATGTTTTATGCATTTGTCCCTGTCAAATAAATCTTAAAATAAAAATAAAAATTTAATCTATAAGGATTTGATTGGATTGTGTAAAGCATATCTATTTGACAGGTGGTTGAAAAATATGAGCGCTTGGTGGGCTTTTTCTGAGTAATAATGTGCACTGATGAATCATTCATAGATAGAAAGGGTCCATTTTGATGTCACTATTTCATGAACGAGCAACATCTTAGCAATGAAATGGTTCTTGTGGTTACCCATATGAAAAAATGATCTACTTTATTTAGTTTGTGCTTACAACTTGTGTGACGTAAGAAGATCACCAGAGATTTATAGCATTGAGTAGATGTGACTCGCTTCCACGCTGATCTAATCTGACATAATCGTTTATAAAACTCTCTAATGTACAGCGCTACTTTTTGGACAGCACAGCTTGAAAGGGTTGGAGAGTATTAGCATAGAGTGGCTCGATTTAAAAGCTAGAAATCCATTTATAGGGCAAATGGCAGGCAAAGAGAAAGGATGGAATCACTGAGACACAAAATAATGAAATAACGCAGAATGTGCTGGATGGAGATTAGCTATCTGCGCTGGGAAGGAGATGCACATTTCAGTAGCTGTAAGCTCTTGTTTGGTGGCTAAAACCTGACGCTAAGTAGAGGATTTGACAGCAGACAGCATGTCCGCGATGATTGAGAGCACCGAACCGCTATTTGTCGGTCCTCCTCCGCGGCAGACAGCGTGATTGATGAGGATATGTGTTCAGTGCCATTAGCATGGCGGCTAAATCAGTGGTCTGTGTTGGACCTCTGCCACCCTCGCTGTTTACTCTCCGTGTTCATTAGCTTCACCGTAACACTTTGATTTATTATCTCAGAGTTTGGAACGTATTCGGCACCACCTGAATGTGCCCTTGGGGATCAGTAACGTATGTCTGTCTGTCTCTGCGTCAACAAATTCGAGATGGAAATCAGCGTCACCGAGGCCTACTCGTATTGTGTTTTCTACACCCTGGATTAACACATACACTACTGGCTCAAACTAAAAGTTTGGAATAATAAAGATTTTTGTAATGTTTTTGAAAGAAGTCTCTTCTGCTCACCAAGGCTGCATTTATTTAATCAAAAATACAGTGAAAATTGTGAAATATTGTCACGGTTATTGTTTAAAACAGCTGTTTTCTATGTGAATATACAGTAAAGTGTAATTTATTCCTGTGATCAAAGCTGAATGTTCAGCATCATTACTCCAGTCTTCAGTGTCACATGATCCTTCAGAAATCACTCGAATATGATGATTTGCAACTTTTCTGATTCTTGTCAATGTTGAAAACATTGTTTTTGCTTAATTTTTTTGTGGAATCTTTCTATTCATCAAATAATCCTGAAAACATTTATTTTTCCCTCAAAACATTAAAACTGTTTTCAACATTAGCTGTGTTTCCACTGAAAGTTGCGAATTTAACTCGTGTGCAAAACTGGGCTATCGCATAAAACATTTGCTAATAAAGCAGCGTTTCGATCCCATGCGTTGGAAAATTGGTACAAAATATCTGTACTAAAAATGGAGTTAAACCAAATCATTCTTATGACAGACTTTAAGTCAGGCGTGTCAGGAGATGCTGCGATGCCATTGGTCCGCTGGTTAGTCCAGCTGTCCAATCACAGCCTCTGCTCAGGCAAAGTCACCTGAGGTTTCGGTAACGCTTCCTTTTACAGTACAGTACTTACCTGTACTTACCTAGAAAGTACTGGCTAATATAAGGTAAGTACATGGGTTAGGGATAGGTTCAGGGTTAGTACCTAGTTATTACCCAGTAATTATAATTACTATAATAAGTACATAGTAAGTACATGGGTAACAGGACTGTAAAAGGAAGCGTTACCGAGGTTTCTTGTGGATTTATTCGGTAAATGCATTTCCATCGTAGGTTATGCACATGTATTCTTATCGGATAAAAAATTATCCACCTCAATTAAGCGCATGTTTTTATGCACATTTTTAGTGTTTATGCACTAGCAAACTTTGTAGTTTTTTTCACATGCTTTTGCAACAGGACGGCATGCGCGGCGCTGCGCTATGATGAAACCCATTCATTTCAATGGCTTGCGCCGCGCGATTTTGTTGCGCCCGTTTTGTTGCTTCGTCAAACCAAAGCGCAAGCGGATCTAGCTAAACCAGAAACAAAACAACAGGCACGCCGCACACACTTGTTTGGGCTTGCGAGCCGGCCAAATAGTTGGTTAACGTTACGTTTTGAGTGGATGACGAGCGCAAGATGCCGAAATGGATGCCAATAAGATTCTGAATGGAAAGTTTACTTTTAAAAAGTTGCCAAATGGTTTCATTGACGAGACCAAAGTGATCTGTGTGTTTTGTCGTTGTGAACTGAGCTATCATCATCGCAGCACATCCAGTCTGAAATACCACTGATTATGGCCAGCACACACACACACACACACACACACACACACACACACAGCTGATGCGAATTCTCCGGCCCCTCATCAATATCAGGACCTCGTCAGTATTTCTTTCACCCTTTTATTGATGGACAGTGTTACATTGTGTGAGAGATTATTTGCTCCAAGTGAGAATGTTAGTGTGAAATTGAACACAGTATATGCCAATGTTGTTTTCAATAAAAAACATTTGCACAAAGCAAGCCGATCCACTTTTCCATGTTGATAAGAGCATTAAAATGAGAAAAAATAATGGGACAAAAAGAAATCAAGAGATATTTAGAATAGATAAAAATGTGCGATTAATCGTGAGTTAACTATGACACTAATGCGATTAATCGCGATTAAATATTTTAATCGTTTGACAGCACTAATAAATAGATATATATATTTTAAATTGTAATAATATTTCAAACAAATTTCTGTATTTTTGATCAAATAAATACAGCCTCGGTCAGCAGAAGAGATAAAAAAAAAAATTATTCCAAACTTTTGAATGTTACGTCTCTGCCCATTTATTTCGAGTAGGATTTTTTTCTTGTCACTGTACAATAGTGTAAGATGTCCTCTTTACAGCGGGCGGATTTCACCCTGGAACAGTGGAAAGCTCACCGGTTTGTGTTTGCATAGATGTCTTTGAGCTTCCTCCCAGAAAGCGTTCTGCTGGCCTCTATTTACGTCTCTTGAAGAGATCCGGTTTCACATCACTGTAGATCTGCAGTTCTCAGCTGCTTAAACACAAGCTCTCGTCAGCGCTTCTGCTGCCCATATTGATCAGATACTCCGGATGCAGGAGGGAATGTTGCCTTCACTACGCAGAGATTCAGAGGGAAATGTGGCACCAACAGGAAACCTGATCTCTGAAAGATAAATGTCATCATGACTCGCTCACAATTACGTGTTTACATGCATGTGTTTGTATCAGAGTGAGTGCATTGGCTTCTTAATTAGGGCCCTATGATTTCCACAATACGGATAACGCGGACGGAATTGAAGAATTCTGTCATAAAAATATAATTTTCTGTATAACGTCGGTGAATTTGTCAATTTTTTGATGAATAAATAAAAGCAGGTCAGTACACTTAAATCAAATAGC
>JARWKJ010000009.1:3269754-3274754 GCA_029959095.1 Rhinichthys osculus | reverse complement strand
GCACTGGCTTCTGAGGCTCTGGTTTGATGCGAGATGAATGTTAATTAAATTCTAATTACGTTTTGCAAGCGAGCGATCAAGATGAGCAAAGTAGGGTCAACTTCTTCAGACTTCAGTATCTGATGGGCTGCCAGGACTCTGAGGAAAGAGCTTTTAACCGGAGCGCTACCCAGTGTCCCGATCCGAGACGGGCCAAGGACGGGGAATACATCCAATACTGTCCCTGAAACAAAGAGAGAGACAAACTTATTCCCGAGCCCTTAAGACTTTGGCCCCGTTCCCATTTAAAGACGTCTAGTTTTCCGAACCATTACCCGTGAGAGATGGCCACATGTCTAGAGGCGAAAGAGCTGGTTAAAGGCTGTTTAACACTGTCAGCAGAAGGTGGCCCAGTTTTATTGTATCTACAGTCGAAACTAAATTTATTCAGACACCTTCAACATTTCTCACATTATCACAGTTTATTCGCTATAGTTTAGAAAATGGTAATACAATATGACAAGAATCAGTTGATATTTGACTGGTTTTGTCCGTCCTTCTGTTAGACTGTCTCACATATGAAATATGTTGAATATCTGTTAAATTTAACTACATAATTAGATAAAACCAGTTTAGCTCAAACAAGTACCAAGCAATGCTTCATGTTGTTCAGTCTGTGTGTAAAAAGGTCGCATTAGCAATTAAAGAAGAAACACTTAAAGGATAATTCCGGTATTTAGCACTTTGAGTCTATTTTCTAGTTTGTTTTAGATGAACTAGAGTGGTGGACACAGACATTTTGATGATGGGTCCTGTCTCGACTTTTGACTCTTTGAGAATCGCCTTTGAGCGCTTCACATGCACAAACATGTCCTTAAAGGGTTAGTTCACCCAAAAATAAAAAATGATGTCATTAATGACTCTCCCTCATGTCGTCCCAAGCCCGTCAGACCTCCGTTCATCTTCAGAACACAGTTTAAGATATTTTAGATTTAGTCCGAGACAGAGTTTCCGCTAGAAAAAAATGGTGCCGGTCAAAGTGAGGTTTCGTTTAACGGACATTTTGATGATATGCCGGTCAAATATCGCCTCTTAATTAGTCAAGTTGAGGAAAACTGGAGGCAGGCTATGTAACTTAAAAAATGACATAATCAGGCCGTATAGAATGCAACATGTTATTATTAGCCTAACTTTCAAATAGACGGAAAAAAACATGAACGTCCGATTGACGTCAATCAACACCAATTGTTTTTTACTATGGTTTCACACACATATACCTAATACAAATAGATAAATCATCTCCAGTTAACTAGCAGATCATTCATTTAGTTCGCTATTAAATAAGAGATCTAGCGCTAAAATCAGTTTTTTTTTTTTTAAATCAAGCTGAGCGCTCGTGTCCGCTGCTGTCAGTGTCATGGACGACGCGCTGCGCGAGTTGCGCAATCTTCACTCGGACGCGCGTTTCAATCTATCGCCGTTGTGGAGACTCTACACAGGCGAAGCACTGCTACTCGGGCGCAGAGATATCACACACCTGAAATAAAGCTTGCCACAAAGAACCGGCGAAAGTAATGATTATGCATGAAACATTTGAATTGTTGATAAATTGATAAAGTTGACGATGCAGACTCGCCATCTTCGCTGTAGTGAACGCGCCTAGAGAGAGAAATGCACACTTCATATGAAGTGTGCGCCGGCGCCTCCGTGTCCTGATTATATTGTTCACTATATTTGCTTCTTATTTATTAATCCAGGCAAATTTGTTGATGAAACATTGATTGAAATGAAGACACAATTTATACAAAAACGAAATAAACTTTAAAGAAAGGCTTTCTACAAAACAAAACTAAATAAGTGGTCAAAATCTGACCCATTCCAAATGTTTTCCGATATATTGGTCATCTTATGATCCTATCTTACTCATCTCATGCGGTTCCCTTTTCATATAATCAACATAGATGAAATAAAAAAATAATAACATTATAGGCCTATTATTTATAAATATGAAACGTATGTTTAAGTTTTTTAACGTATGATAAGCGTCACACCGCTCCGCTTTGCTCACATGCTCTGGTGTGGTGGAGGGGTGCGATTTTCCAATAATAATCAAATCAACCCAGCGATCTTCAAATATTATTTTTGCTTGAAAATTTCGTTTTGTATAAATTGTATCTCAATTTTAATCAATGTTTCACTCTAGTTCATTCAAAACAAACGAGAAAAGACTCAAAGTGCTGAATACCGGAATTATCCTTTAAGAAAACATGGTCAGGTCAAAGTGTCTGAATAATATTTGGTCCCGAATTTGTATAAATATTACTGGTAGTCACTATATGAAGAATGTTTGGGTATAATATGTCACAGTTTGCTTTATTTTGCTCTCATCACTTACATAACTGAACTGTAGTGTCCTGCACACACTAGTAAAAACGATATCTGGTGTCTGAATAGTTTCTGGTTTGACTGTGTATTAGCGCTGACCATGTTCAGGTGGATTAGTGTTTTCACCGCAGTGAGGGACATTCAAGTGTATGTAGCGCACACTGCTCCTTTTCTTTTTGTTTAGTCAGGTTTTCTCTCTCGCTTCACTCCATCCACAGAGAACTTTTACCGCACTTTGGTCCACTGTACTCTTGACATAAAATCGAGACTAATCTCATTGACGAGTGTGCGGTGCAGTTCAATAGCTCTAAGCTAATAATCCGAGCTGATGCACAGAAATAGAAAGCGCTCCATAAAAGCTTTCCAGCGCTCTCCGACTGCATCGCAGGGATTTACAGGACATTAGGAGTTTGGGAAAGCTTAACTTTCTCCTGATATGTGTTAATTTAATATTGTTTTGCATTAGATCTGTAATTGCCGTGATGGGTCGGGCGAGAACGAGGAGGAGGAAGGATCTGAATGCAGCACTTTTATTTTACACAAAGATAATCCACAACAAAGATCAAAACAGGAGAAACACGTGGCAGTGGAAACAGAACAAGACAAAGAACTGAACAACACACACACACACACACACATAGTCACACTCTCACACTACAATCTAATGAAGAAAACAAGGAGCAGGTGTGTGTGGTAATCAATAAACCAATGAGCAACCATAAAAAAACACTTAGAAACCATGAAAATGACAGGAAACACAGAAAATATATGTATATATATATATATATTAGGGCTGTCAAGCTATTACAATTTTTATGTAATTAATTACACAATGTGGCAATTAATTGATCTAATTAATCCCAAATCAAACTTGCCTGAGAAATTGCCCCTAAAATATAAAGACATTAGTGTGTTAAATGAGAAAAGCATCAAACAGACAAATATAAAAAAGTATTTTATTTGATTCAACAGATTTCTTTTATACATAAACTTTTAGGCTTCAATGACCATGCGGGTGAGAAAATGAGTGAACTATACTTGTTTTTTTTTTATAAATATGAAGTTATATAAAAAAAAAAAAAATGAAATGATATGCTAAATAAGAAACTTAAAACTGCTAGAAGGTGGCGGTAAATGTCTAAATGAGTAAGTGATTCATTCATTCGAATCAGGAATGAAGTACGGTAAATGCCTCTCTTTGAATCATTGGTTCACTCGATTGTTTATGAACGAGTCATTGAATCATTGGTTCACTCGATTGTTTATGAACGAGTCATTGAATCATTGGTTCACTCGATTGTTTATGAACGAGTCATTGAATCATTGGTTCACTCGATTGTTTATGAACGAGTCATTCAATCATTGGTTCACTCGATTGTTTATGAACGAGTCATTGAATCATTGGTTCACTCGATTGTTTATGAACGAATCATTCAATCATTGGTTCACTCGATTGTTTATGAACGAGTCATTCAATCATTGGTTCACTCGATTGTTTATGAACGAGTCATTGAATCATTGGTTCACTCGATTGTTTATGAGCGAGTCATTGAATCATTGGTTCACTCGATTGATTCGCTTAAAATGCGGATTCATTCAGAATTGAAAAACTTCTGCTCTAGCTTTATAAGTAATATTTCCGTTGGCAAAATTGAGCGAAAGCAGACAATATTGTGTGTAACATATAACACAATATTAACTTCTTATTTATTGAACTGTTGTATAAAATGAGTATCACATTTGCACTCGTGCTATTCAGGACAAAAACTGTACTCGTGATATTGCTTAACTATATCATATTATATAAATATGGGTCAAAAACTCATATTTTTTGCCCTGATATGTTGAATTTTAGGGGCATGTATCTGCATTATAGGCTTCATCACACAGTGAGCTGTTGCTCTGCTTCATCTTCGTCATCAATCAACTTTATGAAATAAGATTTATGTTAGATGATCTGCGTAGGTCTGGGACGGGTGCGTTAATAATCTTAACATGTTATTTGCATGCAGCATAAATCCTTAAGGCATTATTTGCAGCATGTAATACATATTACAATTTAAAACAACTGAGGTTATGTAGTTTTATATTTTCGGTAATGTGATTAGCTGCTAGAAATGATAACTGTCTTAAATATTAATATGATAATGTACATTCAGCCAGTTATTAATGGCGAAATCATGACTGGCTGACTGTACATTATTCTTTTTTTTTTACAACACGGCTCCTTATCCAAATAAATAAATAATTGGATATGAAATATTGATTTGAGCTGAAATTATTTTATTATGTGAGAAGAATGAAAACTAGAGCCGCTATGTAGGAAATCGATTAACAGTTTACTTGCAGAAACATAATATTATTTTATTCCAGAGCATCAATCCTGATATTTTATGCTATAATAAATGATAGTACTGTGTATTATATGTCATACACCATTATGTTTTACTGCTAAAAAGACACTTTATTGTTTTATTAAGTTATTACAGCCGACGCGGACAAATTAAGGCTCTGTCAAATGTTAATGATGCTATTAATGAGATTTAATTTCCAACAGCTAAATGCCTTATTAAAAGCATATGCTGCTTATCCACAACATGCAAAGCTTTTTATAATTTGGCATAAAAAACAGACAA
>JARWKJ010000009.1:3244754-3264754 GCA_029959095.1 Rhinichthys osculus | reverse complement strand
GGCTTCTGTTTGCTTTTGAAGTGACGCTCAGATCCAGTGTAGACATGTGGGCGTGGCCTATGTCGCAAGTGGGCGTGACCTATGTTGCCAGTGGGCGTGGCCTATGTCGCCAGTGGGCGGGGCCTATGGTGCGATGATGTATAACTATTCATCCGATTTTGGAGCTTGATTAAATAAATGCTTGGTTTATAATGAAGTGGATGTCGATGTTTTATGTCTGTCAAATAATCCCAAAGATCACGTTACTGAGGCAACACAAATATTTCGGATCTGATAAAAAGATTTCCTCAAATTCAATCGTATCAGGTCTGAACAGGTTAAGTTGTGCTGCTTTATATAGACTCTTATTTCATTTTCTTTATCTCTGCCTGCGTGTGTCTGTTCAGTTTCTCTGCTGAAATCAAATAACCCGACCACAGTCAGTCCCGCTCCAGTGTGATTTATCTCCGGGTCCGAGAGGAGCGCGCGCCTCTTCATCAGTGACGGGTGTAATGTGACGGTAAAGGATCGACGGCTTCGTTCTCCTCAGACACAGCGATCGCATCACCTTTGAATCCGTCGGGGAAATTGATTTTCTTTAGGCAAGTTTAATGGAGCTGCTTTCTACCTTATCAATTTTTAACATGTAAGAAAAGACCTTAAAGAGAGCCGATGAAGTGCTAGATCTTCGTCTTTCATGGCCTTTTCATCACACTGATCACCCGTTCACACTTCACATCACTGAGGTGCAGTCTTTCAAGTCCCCTGTGTGTGTGTGTGTGTGTGTGTGTGTGTCTCTGTACTTTTAATTTTACTTAACACTCTCAGAAAGGCACAAAAGCTGTAACTATTTTAAAAGGCGACCCTAAAGAATGCTTATTAGTTCCTCAAAGGTACACATTCATACTAATGTTTACATATTAGTACTAAATTATACATATTAAATTCTGTTTATTTTTTCAAAAATTTTGTTTTATTTATTTTTCTCCAAATTCTGTTTAAATTTTCCTGGATTACATTTTTTTTAGTGTTTTTGTGGACTATATTTTATTGTTTAAATTACATTTTAGTAATCAAAAAGCATGTCTAATTAATGCATGAAACTTATACATTTTAATAACAAATTATTAATATTTAAGTTTATGGTCCTAAGAAATGCTTTTTTTCCCTCTCAAATTCCTTTTCTATTTTTACCATATTCTGTTTTAATTTTTCTGGATTCAGTTTTAATGGTTTAATTACATTTTAATAATCAAAAAGCATGTATAATTAATTGAATCATTTATTATTATTATTATTATTATTTATTTATTTTATTTTATTTATATCAAGTGTTTTTCCCCCCAGAAATTCTGTTGAAAAAAGAAAAAAAGAAATTCTGTGTTGTGTATTAAAAATTGTATTAAAATTTTATTAAAAGCATTAAAAATTTTCTGATAATCAAATGAAGGCATAAAGCATTCATTTAATTTATCTTTTAATCATATGCCATTCAACTTTTTTGTCAAACGAAGTGCAGCACAAAAGAGCTTTACAGTTAAAAATAAATACATGGAAGAAAAATTGTGATTATTCCTTAAAAAATAAAGTTTTTATTATTTTATTAAGCTTTTATTATTAATGTTAGTATTATTATTACATTGAGACGTAGCTGAAATCTACTGTACAACAGTTAATATATTTCTGTCACAATTTCTTCAAGTTAAACCAAACTTTTATTTTGACGGGTTGCCGTGAAAACCTTCGAGTTTGTGCGTTTATGAAATGACGAAAGTTTTTCTCAAATGAAATGGTTAAATTCATATTTAAACTAGGGCCGGGACTCGATTAAAAAAATTAATCTAATTAATTAGAGGCTTTGTAATTAATTCATCGAAATTAATCGCATTTTATTTGCATAAATATTTGACCTGAGAACAGTGAGAAGTAATTTTTTTCACATGGATTTTTAGTATACTATTGAATAATGACTGAATACATAAGCTTAAGCAACAAAATAGTTTATTTTTGTTCAACCAAGTCCAGCAGACCAGTGCAATTTTTGCCATTAAGTGTAGCAATAGCATATTGAACACACTAATGGTGTGTTCATACCGAACGCGAATTTAATTATTTGAGCGAATAGATTACATACAAAGTCAATGCAAAGACGCGAATAGACGCATCATTCGCGCCGGGCGTTGCGAATGACGCGAATTGAGCAACGCGTTTGCCGCGAATGTCTTCCCGGCAAGTTGAAAAATTTGGACTCGAGCGAATGTTCAAGCGTCTAACTAGACGCGATAGACGCGTATTTGACGCTCTATTCGCGTTCGGTGTGAGCACACCATAATAGCAATAGCGAATTCCTTGTTGCATAGCTTGCACACAACCATGCTCTTATCGACGCTTCCATCCATTCGCTTTTTATAACAAAATTTCCCATCCACCGGCCAACCAAAGCGATCTCGTCAGCTTCTTCGTCATGAGTGCTAGTTGGTGCGCCAGTATAATCGGTCCGCCGAAACTCAAGCAGTGAGAAACGTTCCGCGGTGTAAAACTAAGTTTGATTAAAATAATTTGTGTAATTAATTAACGCGTTAAAGTCTGTAATTAATTAATCTTAATTAACGCGTTAAAGTCCCGGCCCTAATTTAAACCTTTTTAGGGTTTAATATTTACAGACACTAGTCTATATCGCGATGTAATTCAAGTGTTTAGGATTGACTCCAATGTTGCACTGATTCAGACACCAAAATGCAGGCAGTAAACATGATTTATTTTAAAAGACATCTTCATGCACAGTTTTTACTGATCATGGCGACAGTAATTCATCAAAAGACTTGGTTAAACTTTATTTCTATAGTCCACTTTACAAAACTACCATCAAATACACACTGGCCCTCATTTATCAAAAGTGCGTACACCAAATTTCCAGCGTACACCTGGCGTACACCCAAAACCACGGTGACTTTGAGATTTATCAATATGGACGTTGGCGTACGGCACGCTCAAATCCTACGCCAGCTCAGGAGGAGGTGTACGCACGTTTTGAGTTAGTGCGGAAATGTGAAGAAAAAAAATTCCTAACACCACAAAATGCACTGACAAACTAAAAGATATGATATATTATGACCCACTGTAAAACAAAAAACAAAAACATAGTAATTATTTACTTCAGTGTTTATTTTTGTGCAAAACGGACTTCAATGTTTAATTTGTGTGACTTTACCAAAGCATTTGATTTGTAGCCATATGTATTCCTTCAGTTGCGAGCCTGTGCGCTTTACCCTGACGTTTCATGGTTTGGCCCGGCAGGTGCGCACGGACTGAGTTCGGTAACGAAAGGCTTTCAATGACCAACAAATAATTCAGACTGACAAAATAATAAAAAATACATTCTTCTTCTTTTAAATAATAATAATAATAATACAAATAATAATAATGACATTCTTCTTCTAAATAACAATAAGCGTCATTAATAATACAAATCATACTAATAATAAGAAGCATATTACAAATTGTCATGCAATTATTAATGTGAATGAATGGTACTCCACATCACATCATCATCATCACTATTGTACACACCAATACATGTAACGTGATTCGAAATTGAATGCTAATTCAAAAGACGTGCTGTAAAATAATGCATTGCGATAGGTCATTTCGCCTCCACGTCAGAGAAGTTTCTCTTCTTTGCCGTCTTCCGTGTGTCCATGGCGTAAAATGAGGGCGTGGGGGAAGCGGAGACTTGGGCGTGTTATTCTAATGACGGTCGTTTTTAGCCGCGGGATTTATCAAGGACAGGCATTGCGTACACCTGGATTTCAAACATACGCACAGCTTCATAAATCAGGCGGTGAGAGGAGTGTAAGCATAATCTTACGCCAACATATACGCTTGTTTCTACGCAAGAATGATAAATGAGGGCCACTGAAACTGAAACTAAATCTAATCTTCAGAACAACCCGCCAAAATAAAAGTTCAGTTTAACTTCAAGAAATCATGACATAAATATATCAGCACTGTATACTAAAATGCACTTCTATATATAATATATTTGTAATAACTTCAATAATATAATTTCTAAGGAATATCATACAACCAAGATATTTTTTCATCCATGTTTCAAATTTATACAGTTCTGAAAAAAAATAAAAAAAATTTAATGCAATGTTTTGCTGTAAATTAATTGATATATTTTAATTTGATTACATTTTAAAAGCTTGATTAAATTGTTGAAGTTTATATAAATTTGTATTAAATCATAAAACACAGAATCCCCCCCCCCCCCAAAAAAAACACACACATTTTTTAGGGAAATCTAAAATGGATTTCTTTGGGCTCTAAATTAAAAGGTTTCATTGTGAAATTCACATGGAAACATTCATTCGTTTGGCGCACACACATAAAAAAAAAAAAACATTTTTTAAAGTTGTAAATAAAAAAAAAGTATGTTTTACTATTTCTACTTTTAAAATGTCACACTTGATTCAGTGAGTGACGTGTTGTTTAATCGTGTATCAAGTCTTTTACAAGTGGCCCAATTTCTAAGAGCTCTCTAAAGCGCATGAAGTGTATCTCAGGATAGTTATCATAAGAGTGTGTGTTTTCCCAATCCTCCAATCTGGCTGCAGAACCGAGCGCCCGTGAGCAAAGATGGCGGATTTCAATTTTCTGGTTGGTTGTGCTAGATAGGAATTAGCCTGGTCTTGTGCGGCGGGGGAAATGGCAGTGGATTGGGAACATTGAGTCGCTGCTGAGTGTTTTATTGACACATTACTGTAGAGATTAAACCCTGTGTGTGAGGGCCGGCTAACATGATTATGTCTGAACTGTTGATGGATTACGCTGCGTTCCTCAGCGCAAGGCCGCTAGCAGTTGCTAAGCTAGCATGAGATTTTATGAGTGTAAATCCACTCTCCTTTCTTACACTCCTCTTGTGTTTTAATCAGTTTTGTATGTTTGTTTCTGGGTCAAGAGCAGAAGCCGCATCCCGACTCCATCGCATGTAGATCGGGCCTGTTCCCATGGAAACACTGATGGTTGTCGAGCGCCGGGCTGAATGTGTTTACCGTTGACAGCAGTGGAAGCCCAGTGTTCGTTTTCCCATGAGGCTTTGCCTGAAAGTGGGGCAGTCCCTCCCATCAGGCACTGCATCAAGCCAAATCCCTTCAGCTCAGAGCGGGAGAATGAACTCCGTCGAACGGACAGGGTAAACCTTTTATCTCTCCGCAAACCACAAACACGCACGCAAAACAGTGTCAGCCGATGGCTTACGGCTGGATTTCTTACTGTTTCGGATGTTCAGTGCTATCGTGTGTGTGTGTGTGTGTGTGTATCTGAAACCCACGTTCATATAACATGCAAACAGTAAAACAATACAGGAGTTACGTGTGGTGATTTATCAGCTGTTTCTCACACAACACAGAAGTTAAAGTGATATTAAGCACTTCTTAGACACTTAAATCTCACCACAAGATATCAAATGATAAAATGTTAATCTTACATATTAGGAGTCTGATCAAATCCTGAAGCTCTTCTGTCTCTTTGTGTGAAATAGTCTGTGTTTTAGTTCACATGCTAACCTAGTAACTTCCCAGAATTCCCAGAGCTTTTGTGTCCTATATTCGCTAATGTCTTAAATGAATAACTATTTATTCTTAATATTCTTTCCCTCCTATTCCTTGAGCAAAACACTGGAAGTAACTAACTCTCGCCTTTTTCTGTTTATTCACATTAATTTCCCTCTAGACAAATCTTGGACTACTGAAGTCCTGGCTCTGGACTCCGGAAACCGGCCAAACCTACTGATCTGTGTGTGTGTGTGTGTGTGTGTTTAAATGTTTTAAATCCAAAGTGTGATTCTGTACCAGCACTTGTTTCCCCAGTGAAACGCTGTGTCCTCTGTATTTCGAGGTGTTTTATAACCCATATGTCCAGAACCAGCAGAACCATCTGCTCTCGGTACCTATAATCAGTGAAGCATGAGATTCGTTGTTAATTTGGTGCCATGGTGCACAATGGAATATGCCAGGAAGTGACATCATCCTAATGCACACTGATTTTAATGGGTGTCCGTCTGTATGGAGGTTATCAGAGTTTGGTGAATATATCCAGAATACGATGCTGGTGTTTATTTGAAAATCTATATATTCAGTTGCATTTTGCACATTTGTGGCTTGTTATCAATGTTGTCACTGATCTCTAATTCCCTTTGTAGGCTTGTAACTATTTAATTACTCGGGCAAACGATAAACAATTTATTTCTCATTTTCATTTTAATACAATGTACTATAATAACTAAAAATAACAATGTTGATTAAATACTGTAGCAAATGTATTGCTCATTGTTGGTTAAAGTTGGTTCAAACGGACCTAGTGGGCCTTATTGTAAAGTGTTAGCAAGAAGATATTTACTATCATCATTTTTCCATGTTAACTCATTTCAAGTGTGCACTAGAGGATGCGTAGGATGGATTATTGATTGCTTTTCACAATAAAAAAATCTTTTTCATAGTTATTGGAGTATGTTTTGAAAGTAAATACGGTGTTTTTTCTACTTCAAAATTGCAAGCGTGTTACTTGGAGTTTCTTTGTTATTGTTTTGGGAAATTGACATTATAGTGCACAATATTCTTCTGGACGGTGGGCAGGGATTCAAGGAAATGCTCTTAATTGGTTTGCCTCGTATCTTTCTGTGGAAATAGGGACATTTTTCATCCTCTTCTGCTTTAATGACATGAGGGGTTCCTCAAGGATCGATATTGGGTCCAGTTTTATTTTCCATCTACATGCTTCCTTTGGCTGATATTTGTCAGAAAAAAAATGATGTATATTATCATCTATATGCTGATGACACGTCACACTCTTTTCTCCATCTAAAGGTGGGGGATACTTTGGCTCTAAAGTCCCCTTTCGGTTGTTTTAATGATATTAAGGATTGGAAGGCAGCCAATTTTTTTTTCCACCTGAATGAATCAAAGAATGAAGTGATAGTGTTTGGCACTCCAAGTTTAACCAAACATATTATTAATCAATTAGGGCCTCTTTAAATCCAAGGTACATAATCGAGCAAGGAGTCTTGGTGTTATTTTTTATGCTGAGTCCCCCTGTAGTCAATAATTATATCCCTTAAAACTCACCAAAATTACATATTTAAGCGTTATTTCCTTGAAAAAAAATTCTTCATGCCTTAAAATATCTTGAATGTAACTCGACACCCTTGCCTCATTTAGAATGTGCGGTTCTATGAATATGCAAATGAGCCCCGCCTCCACTCACTCACTCACTCACTCAGCTCAGAGATCCACTGGTTGACGATCACACGTTGATCTGATTGGTTACAAGGTCGTTTGTGACGTCAGAAACACCAGCGATTTCAAACCGTGTTTTTGAGACTGTCTTTGGTTCACTGCAGTTTTAAGCAGAAAATACTCAGCACTTAATTAACACATTGTTTGTCTTAAAGCATATTAAAAACACCACATACACATATAAACAACATTAAAAGCTTGATTTTCACCACAGGGGGACTTTTCTAGTAAGAATATTAACTCTGTGGTTAGAAGTGGTTCCTTCCAATTAAGGAATCTTGCGAAATTTAAACCTTTTTTGTCTTTTAATGATTTAGAAGTTGTTATGCATGCTTTTATTATGACTATTGCAACTCATATGGAGCTTCTCATGCCTCACGCCTGCAGTTAGTTCAAAATGCTGCTTCTATTGACTGCGACTAGGAAATATGCAAGTATATCACCTGTATTTTCATCCCTCCATTGTCGTCCTGTCCAATTTATAATGCAGTATAAGATGTTATTTGTTTTAAGGGTTTAAACGGGTTGGCACCTTACATTAGTAAACTTCTTCAGCAACATGCGTCCTCTAGTCTAGGCCATTAAGATCTGTACAAAGGTTTCAGATAACTATTCCCGAGTCTGGTCTAAAATCAAGAGGAGAAACATTGTCTGTTGCAGCTCAGGACGGTTCAGTACGTCAGACATCTGCGAACACGGTTACACTGTCAGCAATACAGATGCTCTGTTTGCCCACCAGTCAAACATTATTGAGCTGTCAGTGTGTGTTTGTAAGCCTGGACAGATGCAACCACATCCGACTCTGACGAACCCAGAAGTGGACGCGGCGAGCTTTGGGATATTTAGATATGTCAGGCTAATCTGTTGTTTTCTAAATGTCGTGAAGCTGACAGCAGCTGTTAAAAATGTGTCTGACGAGGAGAATGTTTCCATAGCAGCAGAAAAACCTTGAGAAAACATCACTCTGGTAAAGTGACTGTGATGAATGTCGGGCTGCTGATTAGTTTGGGCTTGAAATTGTGCAGTTTCTCCGTCCACACACACACACACACACACACACACACACACACACATACTGTAATGTGAAAGCCCAGGGCATGCTGGTTTAGTCAAGACTTGGTCTGTTTGAGAGGTTCACAAACTTTGTGTCTGTGTTGTTTGATTTGCTTTCTCCTTCGGTTAATGCGTCATGCACAGCTTCGTCTCGTGTAGTCAGACCTTTGACTATTGCTGTAAGGTCTAGTTCACTTTACAGCTTATTCTGGCCAAGAACCGCCCGCTTAGACTGGAAGACTCAGTCTGACTGACAAACATAGTTTACATTGTTATTTTGAAATAAGATGTAACCCTAACATTGTGCTCTAACCAGACGTGATGCAATAAGATTCCAGAAATAAGCAAATTGTCTGTCCACACCAGAAGCGACAAAATCAATTCAAAATCACAGCCAATCAGAAGAGCGTGTGGGCGGAGTCTCTGTGCAAGTGCACTGCACTCCCAATCAAATCAATTAAAAAAACAGCCAATCAGAAGAGCGTGTGGGCAGAGTCTCTGTGCAAGTGCACTGCACTCCTAATCAAATCAATTAAAAAAACAGCCAATCAGAAGAGCGTGTGGGCAGAGTCTCTGTGCAAGTGCACTGCACTCCTAATCAAATCAATTAAAAAAACAGCCAATCAGAAGAGCGTGTGGGCAGAGTCTCTGTGCAAGTGCACTGCACTCCTAATCAAATCAATTAAAAAAACAGCCAATCAGAAGAGATTGTGGGCGGAGTCTCTGTGTAAGTGCACTGTACTCCTAATCAAATCAATTAAAAAAACAGCCAATCAGAAGAGCGTGTGGGCAGAGTCTCTGTGCAAGTGCACTGCACTCCTAATCAAATCAATTAAAAAAACAGCCAATCAGAAGAGCGTGTGGGCGGAGTCTCTGTGCAAGTGCACTGCACTCCTAATCAAATCAATTAAAAAAACAGCCAATCAGAAGAGCGTGTGGGCAGAGTCTCTGTGCAAGTGCACTGCACTCCTAATCAAATCAATTAAAAAAACAGCCAATCAGAAGAGATTGTGGGCGGAGTCTCTGTGTAAGTGCACTGCACTCACAACCAAATCAATCCAAAATCACAGCCAATCAGAAGAGAGTGTGGGCGGAGTCTCTGTGCAAGTGCACTGCACTCCCAATCAAATCAATTGAAAAAACAGCCAATCAGAAGAGAGTGTGGGCGGAGTCTCTGTGCAAGTGCACTGCACTTACAACCAAATCAGTCCAAAATCACAGCCAATCAGAAGAGAGTGTGGGCGGAGTCTCTGTGCAAGCACACTGCACTCGCAACGAAATGGATAATTAATTTAATAAATTTTACATAATTTTAAAATTATTAAGATACAATCTTTGTCAGGGAATACACTTGTTTGTTCACAATTTGAACGTTCTTGTTCCCTTTCATTTATTAACAAATTTTGATTTATTTGATAGATTATTTTCAGAAAACAAACCCATAATACCTTCAGTCATTTAAACATATCTTGATTTGAGAATGTTTAGATATTTGTTCTGTAAAACAGGAGAACAATACGGAGGAGGAACCTCAACCTTTGCAGTCTGCTCTCTCATGGTGTTTGACGAAACACAGCTCGACCGTGGTTGAAGCCGTCTGGTTCTCCGTACACACGTGTGTGTGTGTTTCCCTGTGGACTGATGAAAGGCGAGAGGAAGATCTACAGGAATACGGGAAGTTTATTTCAGCTGTCTGTTCCAACATCATTCTAATTAGAGGAATTAATCACGTATCTGTTTCATTCCATTAACCTGCTAATCTGAGCCATCTCCTAGCTACTTATTTCTCTTTCTTTTTACTTCATTAGCACCGTTAAACACACACACACACACATAAAAAGGAAGTTACACACACGCACAGATTCCCGCGGTGATGAGCAGAACGGCAGTGACGCGTGTCGTTCGTGACTCCTCGTGACCCTCATCAGTGGCGGGAAATCTCCCATCTGGAGGAAACGCTTCGTACACACACACACACACACACACACATAACACGCCCCGCCCCCCGCCGGTGCACCCCTGACGGGTGTTTACACACAGACTTTAATGAGAGGAGATCAGTGCTATTGCTCAGGCGTTACTCTTTCATCGCTCGTGATGGAACGGCCACACAAGTTACAGTAAGGAGAGATCCATTCAATTCACATTCATTTCTATAGCGCTTTCACAATACACAACGTTTCAAAGCAGATTTACAGAAAATGCATGAGTCCACATTACAATTTAGAGTCTGTTATCAGACGTAACTGTGTAAGTTATGCATTTCAGAAATATACAAAATCACAGTTAGCTAAAAATGTATTAATTTAAAGGGGGGGTTGATTATGATTTCACTTTTCTAACTTTAGTTAGTGTGTAATGTTGCTGTTTGAGCATAAACAACATCTGCAAAGTTACGACGCTCAAAGTTCAAAGCAAAGGGAGATATTTGCTTTTAAAGAAATCGTTTTTTAAGGACTACAACAAACGGCTGGTAGGAACTACACGAGCTTCCTCCCGGGTTAGTGACATCACTAACCCTAAAATTTGCATAAACCCCGCCCCCGGGAACACGCAGTCCATGTTGAGAAGAGGAAGAGCTGTTGTAGTCACTCTGTGTGCATCTCACAACAGTTCCTATACAAGCGATTTATAGATTATCCTGACAGAATATGCTAGTTGAAGATAGTTAACTCCACATCAGCAACATAAATTCATCAACTAACCATTCAGAGACGTCCTGTTGCTTCTACATGTTGTCACTTCTTCTTAATCTCTCCATCTTTGTCTGACTCCGGTTTAAACATAAAAGGCAGAACAGTTTCTGACATTTTAGCGTGTGTCTGCGTGAGGTAATCGGAGCTGCTAACACACACACTCTTGAAGCTCCGCCCACTGTGTCGGGAGTTGCAGCTCATTTGCATTTAAAGGGACAGACACAAAACGATGTGTTTTTGCTAACCCTCAAAAAGTGACAACTTTAACATGCTATATAAAAATATCTGTGGGGTATTTTGAGCTAAAACTTCACACACACACACTCTGGGGACATCAGAGATTTATTTTACATCTGGTCAAAAGGGCATTATACCACCCCTTTAAACGATGTAATAATGAAAGGCAGAAACAGTGAGCTCATTGAAGTAATGAAATACAGGTTTGTTATCAAATGATTGACCGATACGTTTTTTTTTATTTTATTTTTTTTATTCACATTGCATTCAAGATTGATTTATTTTGGAGACAGATGTGAGGTCTTTTCCTCATGGAAGTCTCCATTCGTTCTCCCAACTTTTTGCTGTCTCTTAGGTTGGTGTCTTGGCTTAGTTTAGATCTCGACTAAAACTTTATCTCACATAATTGCAAATTAGTTTTACATCACCTGTCAAGTCAAGTCAGCTTTATTTATAGAGTGTTTCAAAGCAGCTTTACAGAGATAACAGGAAAATAATGCAACAGGGTTTGTGTCTAGAAGAAAACAGCGTTACAGTCCAGCTTAACCCCTTTAAGTGTCATCCCCCTTTTTTTGAATATACATGAAAATGCTCATTTCGAACTTAAATGGTTGTAATTCAAGAATGCTTTGGAATATAGACGTAAGATTGGTCTTGTTTTAAAGAAGACATTTAGCAGATTTTTGTAGAAGTGAAATGAATTGAGAAAGTGAAACAGAAAAAAAAGTTATTGAAGTTTGAGTTTATGAAAATGTACAGTGTAAAAAAATTTTATTATTCTTATTTTATATAAAATATATATTTTCAAAACCTGGGCGACTCTAAAACTGCAAAAAAAAAAATCAAAGCCAAAAATCTGAACAAGTTGTGTTTCAAATTTTAGGTTGATATCTCAAAAAATGAGCTTTCAGTGAGATTTTATTTGGGCGCAGTACCGAACGCTTCCACTAGGGCACATACTGCCCATATAAGGGCGCCTCCATTTCCATATGTGTTTTGAGTGATATGAACCATTATTTCCACAATTTTCATACAATTTATGAAGTAAACATCCTATTCAGAAGTAATATGAGAAGTTTGGCAGATTTTGATATGAATTCAACCTCTAAGAAACACAAAAATAACATGCATGTGCGTTATAACTTCCTGCAACAAATGGTGAATCTATAATTCTTTTCTTTATATTTAAAAAAAAAATTCGGACCTTTTTTTCTAAAATAATTGAATGGATGCTATCTTTTGAACTCTTGGCATGAAAACAAACTGAGGTTTCTACCCTTTTCATGTTCATCACTATTTCAAAATAAAGGTCTAAACACGCCTTAGGAGTATGAAAATATTCTTATTGCAAATTGATAAATTATGGCTCTTCTGTAATTTATTTTGAAAATCAATCACCAAATATGAAAACTACAGATTGTAAGCTTTCAAATGATATATAGTTTGTCAAGATTAGTTTAGGTTTAGTATAGGGTATTACTGTTTTGAAAATGTAATGGATTTGGGCCCGCCGGTGGGCCGGTGACACTTAAGGGGTGAGTTCAGTGATGGCTCATTTTTGTTGTAAAAAAAGTTATTAATTCAGTTCATTTATATATATATCCGCTCTGGGGTAAACAGTGATGTCATCGTCCAGCTCAGTTCTTGTATTATAGTGTCAATGCAGGCGGATCAATAATATTGTTGAATATTAAATTCCCCCAACTAATCAAGCTAAAAAACAAAGCCGATCGTTTCAAGGAACCAAAAACAACACAAAGGAAGATAATTATTGCATGCTGGGTGATGAATTTTTCTGTTTTTTATTTTTCTAAAGGCCAACCGCAGCTCTGAGGGAGTGAATGTTTCCTTCCCTCGTGAACATTGTTTGTCCTGTCTTCAGCTTTCCCGATTCTGTACGTTGCCGTATATATAAAACACGAAACCTGTTCGTCGAGGCAATCAGCTCTCGGCAGGAGATCTATAGAGATCAATCTATTCTTTCCCACTTCACAGTTATTATGCACAACTATAAAGGATGGAAGTGGTTACAGGCGGCTCTCAAACGCACCGGGGTTTTTAAAAATGCTTTTTGTGTTGGATATAATAAGACTCCATTTAGAAACGGCGCCAATTCCGGGCTGCAGCGAGAACCCTTATTACCGTGAGATGGAGAACACGGAGACAGACGGCTGGGGTCAAAATGCATGATTCATAATGCAAATTTAGCTGTAATTCTCTTAGCTGTGTTTGATTTAATTCACTTTATTCATAAGCCATCTGAATAGACGTTGACAAATGAAGCTGTGATGGATCTGACTCCTGCCCTGTTGGAACAAAATCAAATAGTGTTTAATATTTTCTGATATGAGTGTGTTCAGTATGCAATGCAATTTTTTAGTTAAGTACACGATTGATTGCTTGGGTTTGATTTTGTTTCCCCGTTTGCAATAAAGAGGGCTTGTATTATGGCATCACAGTAGGATTATTCTGAGCTCATGATGTGCTGTGATTGCGTTGCGCATATTAACTCGGCAGCATCTTATTTGAAATGAAAACACAGTTGTGTGACTGATTCGGATGGTTTGAACAAATGCAAGTGTGTGCTCTTCACGTGAAGGTCACAGCGACTCCTCTAGAGTTTGATGTCGGGTAACACCGTGATACTCTAGTGAGCATAAATCAATAATAAATATGTTTTTGGAAGAGTCTCTTCTGCTCATCAAGGCTGCATTTATTTGATTAAGGCGAGACACTACAGGTGAATAGGGTAATTCCCAGTTGATTACCTACATTAAGATGAGAAAAAAATGTATTACAAGTTTTCTGTAATTTAATATTTAAATATGCAAATTAGGCATTATCTAATTAAATATGTGCTAATTTGCATATATTTAAAAAAATAAAATCTGAGTATTAATGGATAAAGCCAGGTTCAAAATTATTTTTGCATTGTGTTCACATATTAGATGGGAGAAATACTAAAAAAATCTACTTTTGTTATCCTATAAATCAGAATATACTGTCAATAGCCTTAAAAAAATGATTTTTGCCATGTTTTTTGGAATAAAATGTTATATAAATCGGGCTAGGAATAATATACTTACAAATCCCTCGGTAAATGTCATCATAATATAACTAGGTACAAGACTGTAAAGTTTGGTGTATATAGGTGCTACCGAAGTGGAGATTTCGGACTTTGAGTATGAGAGAAAAGTCATTTTGAGAAAACGGGCTTTAAAGGTTTAGCATCAGCCAATGAGATTGCGCATTTGCGCCCTTTTACTTTCACGATTGGTTGCTGATAAAAAAGAAATGACCATATTTGGATCCGACAGCATTGTACAGGAGAGAGAGAGCTTTCTAACGGTGTGTGTGATGACAGGGTGCAGATCGCGATCGCGGAGCAACGGATGATTTAGATCGCCAACTTTTGATGAATTTATGAGAAATCTACAGACGCAAACAGACAAAGTGCAGTAAAATAAAGACTTAAATGTGTATTTCGGACTTTTTTTCACCACAAGTCTGAAAGAAGACATGTTTTTGAAGACAAATATCCTGAAATCTCAAAATTGACAAGTGAAAGTGAATGTTTTTGCCTGCCGTGTCTCGCCTTAAAAATACAGTAAAAATACAGTAATATTATTGTAATGTAAATCAGCTGTTTTCTATGTGAATATACAGTAAAGTGTAATTTATTCCTGTGATCAAAGCTGTATTTTCAGCATCCAGTCTTCAGTGTCACATGGTCCTTCAGAAATCACTCTAATATGCTGATTTGAGTCCAGATTATGTTAGATGCAATCTTTATAAGCCGCATAGAACAAAATCGTTGTATTTTGCTGGGAAAATACAGTCTAATGTATTTCTTTCGGCTGGCTTGAAGTCACAAATGTGTTTCTCTGCGAGAGCAGAAGTCGTGACGGGAAGCTTCTGTCTCATGCAGCAGAGAGATGCTCCGACTCCATTCACACCACGAGCCGAGAGATAAAGGGACCCCTGTAACACTGAAGACGGCAGCGCTCAGTTGGACATGACAGTCATTTGACTCCAGCAGGACGGGGGAGATCCGAACAGTCACTTTTACAGCGGGCTGCAGAAACTGAGGATAATTGAGGCAGTATCTGCTCATGGCCACAGTCACGCTGCTTTAAAGGAAGAGTCTGCTGTATGTGACGCTCGGATGGAGAAGCAGAAAGACTTGTGAGACACGAGACCCATAAAAGGGCCACAATTATGTATCACTTATTTAAAGCCTTTTCTCCTAGAAGCATCATATATTAAAGGGTCTAGATATGGCGAAATGTGTATTTTATAGTCAAAAATGTAGACGGATTTACAGGGGTCAGGGTGCACTGAACTGCAGGATGACAAAACAGCATGTTTTAAAGGGTTAGTTCACCCAAAAATGAAAATTATGTCATTAATGACTCTCCCTCATGTCGTCCTTTTTTTCTGAAGCACATTTTCCTTGAGAACCAAGCAAGTTGACTCATGAAACCATTTGTTTATTATATCGCAAGCGCAATGTTGACCTCAATAATCGCAATATGACATTTTCCCCAAATCGTGCAGCCCTACTAATTAAGTCAGTTGTTGTCATACAGTAGGAATATAGTGATATTTAAATCATGATAACTCTCGGAATAGGTTTAGCATGTTATTGAATATGGCAATGTTGATGTATTTGGTCTTGGTGTGCTAGATCTGCTACGGCTGTTGATAATTGCTGCTTCTGCTAACAGATACACAGATACACAGATGCTGTGATCATGTAAGATGTGTTGCTGCTGCTACATAAATAAACATGCAGAAATCCCGTAGCAGATCTAGCAGGTGGAGCTGGGGAGGTGGAGGGGTTCAGAGGAACTCTGATAGGACTAGCTTACAGCAAACACTGAACCCGGTTATATAAAGTCCCCCTGTGGTGAAAACCAAGCTCTTAATGTTGTTTATATGTGTGTATGTGGTGTTTTTAATATGCTTTAAGACAAACCATGTGTAAATTCATAAGTCGACAGCATTGCTGAGTATTTCCTCCTTAAAACTGCAGTGAACCAAAGACAGTCTCAAAAACACGGTTTGAAATCGCTGGTGTTTCTGACGTCACAAACGACCTTGTAACCAATCAGATCAACGTGTGATCGTCAACCAGTGGATCTCTGAGCTGAGTGAGTGAGTGGAGGCGGGGCTCATTTGCATATTCATAGAACCGCGTATACTAAATGAGGCGAGGGTGTCAAGTTACATTCAAGATATTTTAAGGCACAAGTACATTTTTTTTCAAGCAACATTTTTTTTAAATGTGTCATTTTGGTGATCAAAGATTAGTTTTAAAGGAGTAGTTCACTTTAAAAAAAACTTTTGCTGGTAATTTACTCACCCCCATGTCATCCAAGATGTCCATGTCTTTCTTTCTTCAGTCGAAAAGAAATTAAGGTTTTTGATGAAAACATTCCAGGATTTTTCTCCATATAATGCACTTTGCTGGGCACCAAACGGTTCAAGGTCCAAAAGACAGTTTCAGTGCAAACTGTTCAAAGGGCTTTAAACGATTCCAGACGATGAATAAGGGTCTTATCAAGCGAAACGATTGCTCATTTCAAAAATAAATAACAACGTTTAAGTTTTATAAGCTCAAAACCTCGCCTTGCTCTGTTCTGTGTGACTCTCCTGTTCGAACTCGTTCATCAAAATGAACAAATCTTTTTTCGAGGCATTTGATTCATTTAACGACCGGAATGAACGAATTGACTCGGAAAAAGATTTGTTCATTTTGATGAACGAGTTCGAACAGGAGAGTCACACAGAACAGAGCGACGTGAGCATGTGAGCTTATAAAACTTAAACTTTGTTATTTATTTTTTAAATGAGCGATCGTTTCGCTTGATAAGACCCTTATTCATCGTCTGGAATCGTTTAAAGCCCTTTGAACAGTTTGCACTGAAACTGTCTTTTGGACCTTGAACCGTTTGGTACCCAGCAAAGTGCATTATATGGAGAAAAATCCTGGAATGTTTTCATCAAAAACCTTAATTTCTTTTCGACTGAAGAAAGAAAGACATGGACATCTTGGATGACATGGGGGTGAGTAAATTACCAGCAAAAGTTTTTTTAAAAGTGAACTACTCCTTAAAGGGATGAAATTATTATACAGATATTAGACAAAAATAGAAAAACTTGATTTCACTGAGAAACACTCATTTGTGATTTGTCATTTCTGTAGGTTGATATTGTGTCAAATCAGAGCACAGTTTGATCAGAGTAAAGATTTCACTGCAAAAAGACACATGAAGCGCGAGCTGAGGGTCGACGTTTGTACAATTAGACTAAAAAGCCTCAACTATCAATCAGACGACAGAAGGTATGAATTAGATTGTGTGCGACAGGTCCTTCAGATCATGTTGATCATTTAGAGACATTTGAAATGTATCAAATATGATACGGCAGGCTTTAAAGAGATTTCAGCTAGTAAATGGCGGATCTCTGGGCGTCTGTAAGCCTTTCCTGCATGTTAATTGATGTAATGTGAATGAATATATTGACTGTTGGTTAATTATGTATTACCTTCTAATGGAAAATTCCCGCCTGAGAGCCGAGAGCGTGAGAAATCACGTCTATCCCATCCTTCAGTGTTACTTTTGTAGCAGGTCACGGCGCAGAGAACGAATGTGTTTACTGGCCGAGCTTTAATCCAATTACAGCCTTAGTAAACATGACGGCTAAAAGCGTCCTTATCTGCGATCCTCTACCGGCGCTCGCCAACATGATGGAGGAGAACTAACGCTGCCTTTGTTGTCACGGTCAGAGATTTCCCAAGATGATTATAGGACAATTTTTGCAGAGACGCCGAACAATCTGTTTGAGTGAGATAACAAGGTGGTGATTATGCACCTACACACCGCACATTTGTGTCAAAACAAATCCCGGCCAGACCTGATGAATTCAGGCGTTCGGCAGGTTGCGGTCCGGCATTGTAATTCTCCTCAGTGTGATGAAGGGCTTGAATTGTTAGATCAGTCAAGACGCAGAGGAAATGTTGACCTGTTGGAATAAGCGCACAATACGGCATCTTACTACAGAGAAAGCTTGCTCACTGCGAGTGAGATTCCCTTCTTCTCTCTGTGTGTGTGTGTGTGTATTGCATGTGCTCTTCATTCTATATCATGTTAAAGGGTTAGTTCACCCAAAAATAAAGATTATGTCATTAATGACTCTCCCTCGTGTCGTCCCAACAGAACCGGAAGACAATACAATGCTGAATAAAGTCGTAGTTTTTGTTATTTTTGGACCAAAATGTATTTTCGATGCTTCAACACACTCTAACTAACCCACTGATGTCACATGGACTACTTTGATGATGTCTTTATTTCCTTTCTGGACAAGGTCAGTATACCGTACATACATTTACAATGGAGGGACAGAAAGCTCTCGGACTAAATCTAAAATATCTTAAACTGTGTCCCGAAGATGAACGAAGATCTTACGGGCTTGGGACGACATGAGGGAGAGTCATTAATGACATCATTTTCATTTTTGGGTGAACTAACCCTTTAAATAAATGGAGAGTCCAATCTAGTAGGCGAAAAACAGTATGTGACAAACGACGCATGTCAGAATTCATTGTATAAAGGCAAAAAGTACGCGGATGACCAACTTTTTCCGGTGAGATTCTGACGTGAGAGATGATGGACACTTCGCTATCCCATGAGGCCACGGGAGAGGATTTATGAACGGCAGTGAAGCGACGTGACTGACGCTGGTTGGTCACATGGTAAGGGCAACATGGCGGATGTAGTGCGTCCGGATTATATTCATACTACACACACACTCGTACGACATATAACATACTTTTTAGCAGTCTCTAAGTAATTACTTATTCAAAATAAGAGAGTATGTGATCTCGGACGCAGCCTATGTCTCTAAGATCGTGGGGTTTGATTCCCATGGATTGTGTGAATTAATCAAGTGTATACTGTCAATGCAATATAAGTCGTTTCAGATGTAAATTAATTTGTTCAAGATTTTCAGTACCTTTGTTGATACTTTGGATTTCGGATTGATGTTGTTAAATGTTGTTTAACCCTGTAAAGCCTGACATATAAAATAATGGCATGAAAACTAGTCTTTTTTTCAGGAATACAACCATTTTCAGTATGAAAATAAAAACAAAACAGCAAAAAAAAATTCTTAACTCTTTCCCCGCCATTGAATTTTTTCCAGCAATCCATGTTTCCGCTGTGATACAGTAGGGGGCGCTAGTACACATCTTCTGTTCTTCTAAACTAGCGAGAAAAGCATTGCTGATGCACATGTAAAATAACGTGATCGTCAACATTAAACAGCGTATACATCAAAAACTGCCGAATGAAATGTCGAACCCAGGGAAAGTAAACGACTGTAAAGCTTTGATGGACTCGATCTGCTCCATGTATGTTTCGATCATCGTTCTGAATCCAATCCGGACAAAGACTTGGACAAAAACGTAGCTTTTTGCTCAAAACGTTGCTTTTTTTTGCGATGAAACCCACCTTCAAGTGTTGGTGAACAAGAATGCATGAAGCTTTTTGTTTAAAAGCCTCTGATCTTTCCTTTGATATATTGCATGTTCAGATGAAAGTTTTGTGAAAGTCATGATAATGCTGGTGCTGGCAACATCAACAACAACAAATCAAGAAAACAGTGGCGGGGAAAAATCTAAGATTGTTTTGTGAATCTGGTCCCTGGTAAAAAACAGAGTCTGTGTGTTGCTATG
>JARWKJ010000009.1:3204754-3237254 GCA_029959095.1 Rhinichthys osculus | reverse complement strand
AAAATACAGCATTCTCTGCAGAAATCAGATGAGTCCTGACTTGCGCATCCGGTTTGTGTGACACTAACGTGAAACCAGACTTCACTCGCCCCAATGGAAAGCATATTTACACTGTCTGAATCGTTCCCTATCGCCTGTATAGTGCACTTTGTGCTGTTCACCATGTAGAAAATAGTAAATGTCTGAACAAGTGAGCGATCTCAGCCGCAGCGTCTAATTATAATGTAGGGGGCGGGGCTTCAGATTCTAGAGAACATTTGATTGGACAGAAAATCTGATGAGAAGCTTGAAGCATTTTTATAAGCTTAATCCAGAGTGATGTCATCATCAAAATCATTGAGTCATATTGGCGGAAGTGAGAGACTAAGTTTTGAATGCTTATATCTTCTAAATGTGAATTTTGTCATTGTTTTGGAGCACTCTAGCTTATAGAGAACAGTGAGGCTAACATATTCATACTAAAAGCCAAAAAAACATTTCACTGGGACTTTAATGTGATGGTCAAAGCTCTTGGTGAAGAGCATGTAGCTCGAAACCACACTTTTTTGAAACCTCATTATGTTTTTGGATTTATATTTCTTTGTTGTGCACCTGATTTTTGTTGTTGTGGTCTTTTGGATGTGCATGTATTATGTGATTTTTTTATTTTTTTTTGAAAGTTGAAACTTAAGCCTAAATGAGCTAAAAGACCATTAAGTCTTCTGGGCTCTGAAAAGAGCAATCACTGAGCAATAACCTCTTCCTCTGGGAGAGACGGAGAGAGCATCTGGGTATATGGAAGAAAACAAAGAGCCATGCCATCTTGGATTCTTGATTAGCTGCTTTAGTGCTGTGTGTGTGTGTGTGTGTGTGTGTGTGTGTTTGTCCATTGGCACTGCATCTAAATGACCACAGAGCTGTTCTGTTCGCTGTAGCGTCTGTCGTGGCAAAGCGCCCTGTCTGGGTTTCACCATTTCCCTACTCCAGAAAGGAAGTAACAGCAGACACCCACTGTCATCAAGCGTTTCATCTGACTAACGCAATGACTCCTCAACACATTCCAGCTCTGGAAACAATCGGTAAGTGGCCAATACTTGAAATAATCCAGTGGGGAGAGTTGGAAATCTGTCCAATGGAGTAATTGGCAAAATGCTAATGGGAATAGCTGGAAAACTGCAGTTGGGGGATCTGGCAGAAGGCAGGGATCTCATCATGAGAATGTGTGTGTGTGACCGCTTTCACCTTCGGCTGTTGCGCTCATTATCCGACACTGTTGTCTGCCAGCGCTGTGGAGGCTTATTTCCTGAGGCTCCTGAATACCGAGAGTCAGACAGCTAACTGTGCATGCTGTTCGGGCTAATATTACCCACAAGCCTTTTTGTTTGTGACTATTATCTTTTGACTTAAGAGAAATGAGAAATGTGTGAACTGTAAGGTGATGAGTTTAGTTAAATGCTGTAGCTTACATCTAAAGGAAACCGCCGGGCCTGTGGTGTTGAGAAGTTTTGGGGTGATAGTATTTCCCAATCTTATATGTAAATTTTATTTATTAGGATAAACCCCTTGAGATGCATCATCTCGTCTTCAAGGGGGTCCTAAAATACATCACAGCCACCACAAGAGAACAATAATACAATAAACAAAAGTACAATTATACATATTTGACAAAAAAATACATACAGAACCACAGACACAAATCCACACAAAGAACAAAAAAAATAAAAAAATAAAAAATAGAACTTTACAACCACTAGATCAATTTTTGGTAGAAATACATTTAGAGTTGAATGTATATAGTATATATAGGTATAGGTAATTGGATCACAATTAATTTAAATACGAAAGAATAAATAAATAAAATTAAAATTAAAATTCACATCGTGTCAGCATCATATATTACAAGAGCAGTCAATCACAAAGTAAGAAGACAAAGTATACTTAAACATCCCAAATGAAGTGATGTATCTAATATCGGAAGGTAAGTTATTCCAATCTAAAGTGGCTTTAAACATAAAAGCTCTTTTGCCAACTGTCTTCCTGAGACATCTTACTGCACACTAACAAGTATTTACTTTTCCCATCAACAATTAAGTATATCGTTTTGGTGCATAGTATAATGCTGCTTTCAAGTCATTAAGAGAATTATCATATTTACATAAACAATTATGATTATGGTAACTCCCAGTTGGGGTTGTGTCAACTTAAAGAATCATGACAAAAGCAAAACAGGATTAAACAATTATAATAAAGCAAATAGGATTAAATAATCAAAGGGGTTAAAAATCATGATGGAAACAAAAAAAAAAAGGGGTTAAAGAACAACTGATGAAAAAAGGATTAAAGAATCAAAGGGGTTTAGCCAGAAAAGTGTTTAGAATCATAAGAGTTAAAATCATAATTCAAGCAAAAAGGGTTATAGAATCATAAGGGAAGCACAAATGGGTTAAAAAACATGATAGAAGCAAAAAGGGGTTATAGAATCATAACATAAGCATGAAGGGGTTATAGAATCATAACATAAGCGTGAAGGGGTTATAGAATCATAACATAAGCGTGAAGGGGTTATAGAATCATAACATACGCGTGAAGGGGTTATAGAATCATAACATAAGCATGAAGGGGTTATAGAATCATAACATAAGCGTGAAGGGGTTATAGAATCATAACATAAGCGCGAAGGGGTTATAGAATCATAACATACGCGTGAAGGGGTTATAGAATCATAACATACGCGTGAAGGGGTTATAGAATCATAACATAAGCGTGAAGGGGTTATAGAATCATAACATAAGCGTGAAGGGGTTATAGAATCATAACATACGCGTGAAGGGGTTATAGAATCATAACATAAGCGTGAAGGGGTTATAGAATCATATCATAAGCATGAAGGGGTTATAGAATCATAACATACGCGTGAAGGGGTTATAGAATCATAACATAAGCATGAAGGGGTTATAGAATCATAACATAAGCGTGAAGGGGTTATAGAATCATAACATAAGCGTGAAGGAGTTATAGAATCATAACATAAGCGCGAAGGGGTTATAGAATCATAACATAAGCGTGAAGGGGTTATAGAATCATAACATAAGCGCGAAGGGGTTATAGAATCATAACATACGCGCGAAGGGGTTATAGAATCATATCATAAGCATGAAGGGGTTATAGAATCATAACATACGCGTGAAGGGGTTATAGAATCATAACATAAGCATGAAGGGGTTATAGAATCATAACATAAGCGTGAAGGGGTTATAGAATCATAACATAAGCGCGAAGGGGTTATAGAATCATAACATAAGCGCGAAGGGGTTATAGAATCATAACATAAGCGTGAAGGAGTTATAGAATCATAACATAAGCGTGAAGGGGTTATAGAATCATAACATAAGCGCGAAGGGGTTATAGAATCATAACATAAGCGCGAAGGGGTTATAGAATCATAACATAAGCGTGAAGGGGTTATAGAATCATAACATAAGCGTGAAGGGGTTATAGAATCAACATAAGCATGAAGGGGTTATAGAATCATAACATAAGCGCGAAGGGGTTATAGAATCATAACATAAGCGCGAAGGGGTTATAGAATCATAACATAAGCGTGAAGGGGTTATAGAATCATAACATAAGCGTGAAGGGGTTATAGAATCATAACATAAGCGCGAAGGGGTTATAGAATCATAACATAAGCGTAAAGGGGTTATAGAATCATAACATAAGCGTGAAGGGGTTATAGAATCATAACATAAGCGTGAAGGGGTTATAGAATCATAACATAAGCACGAAGGGGTTATAGAATCATAACATAAGCGTGAAGGGGTTATAGAATCATAACATAAGCGTGAAGGGGTTATAGAATCATAACATAAGCGTGAAGGGGTTATAGAATCATAACATAAGCATGAAGGGGTTATAGAATCATAACATAAGCATGAAGGGGTTATAGAATCATAACATAAGCATGAAGGGGTTATAGAATCATAACATAAGCATGAAGGGGTTATAGAATCATAACATAAGCGCGAAGGGGTTATAGAATCATAACATAAGCGCGAAGGGGTTATAGAATCATAACATAAGCACGAAGGGGTTATAGAATCATAACATAAGCGCGAAGGGGTTATAGAATCATAACATAAGCATGAAGGGGTTATAGAATCATAACATAAGCATGAAGGGGTTATAGAATCATAACATAAGCACGAAGGGGTTATAGAATCATAACATAAGCATGAAGGGGTTATAGAATCATAACATAAGCGCGAAGGGGTTATAGAATCATAACATAAGCGTAAAGGGGTTATAGAATCATAACATAAGCGTGAAGGGGTTATAGAATCATAACATAAGCGTGAAGGGGTTATAGAATCATAACATAAGCACGAAGGGGTTATAGAATCATAACATAAGCGTGAAGGGGTTATAGAATCATAACATAAGCGTGAAGGGGTTATAGAATCATAACATAAGCGCGAAGGGGTTATAGAATCATAACATAAGCATGAAGGGGTTATAGAATCATAACATAAGCATGAAGGGGTTATAGAATCATAACATAAGCATGAAGGGGTTATAGAATCATAACATAAGCACGAAGGGGTTATAGAATCATAACATAAGCGCGAAGGGGTTATAGAATCATAATATAAGCGCGAAGGGGTTATAGAATCATAACATAAGCACGAAGGGGTTATAGAATCATAACATAAGCGTGAAGGGGTTATAGAATCATAACATAAGCGTGAAGGGGTTATAGAATCATAACATAAGCGTGAAGGGGTTATAGAATCATAACATAAGCGTGAAGGGGTTATAGAATCATAACATAAGCGTGAAGGGGTTATAGAATCATAACATAAGCGTGAAGGGGTTATAGAATCATAACATAAGCGTGAAGGGGTTATAGAATCATAACATAAGCGTGAAGGGGTTATAGAATCATAACATAAGCGTGAAGGGGTTATAGAATCATAACATAAGCGTGAAGGGGTTATAGAATCATAACATAAGCGTGAAGGGGTTATAGAATCATAACATAAGCGTGAAGGGGTTATAGAATCATAATATAAGCACGAAGGGGTTATAGAATCATAATATAAGCGTGAAGGGGTTATAGAATCATAACATAAGCGTGAAGGGGTTATAGAATCATATCATAAGCGTGAAGGGGTTATAGAATCATAACATAAGCACGAAGGGGTTATAGAATCATAACATAAGCGTGAAGGGGTTATAGAATCATAACATAAGCGTGAAGGGGTTATAGAATCATAACATAAGCGTGAAGGGGTTATAGAATCATAACATAAGCGTGAAGGGGTTATAGAATCATGATGGAAGCAAAAAGGGCTAAAAATCATAATTGAAGCAAAAAAAGGGTTAAAGAATTATGGCAAAAGCAAAAAAAGGGTTAAAGAATTATGGCAAAAGCAAAACGTGTCGAATCATGAGATCAAGAATTAATCCTGACCAAAGCAACAACAAAAAAAATAGGATTAAAGAATCATAATAAAAAAACAAAAAAGGGTAAAAGAAGAATTGAAGAATTATGACAGAAGCAAACAAATGGGTTAAACATCATGACCGAAGCAGATCATAATTAAGTTTTATTTTGTGTGATTTGACGCATCCGTCTCTGTGGCGTCACAAGAATGATTAAATGCACCGGTAAAGCATGAATTACACACCTAACTAATGTCCATCGTGTGCTTTTCTAGCACTATAAAACCTCCCTGTCAGGAATCGAAAATAGTTCATACTGAAACGGCTTGAATCATAATAGCGAGTCATGCATTTGTACATGAGAACATGACTGATGTCTTATTATCTCACATCATTAGTGCTCGCTAACATCCAAACGCCACTGTCGCTCCGCAGAGTTCATAATAGAGTTCATTTTCACCATGGCAAAGTTATGAAAGTGAAGTGTCACTCATTGGTTGACATGGCAACCTGTTGATTGACAGATACTGTTATTATGATCAACAGACCGCCATCTGTTCATCCTAATTAGCACCTACTGGCTGCAAACCATACAAACACAATTTCTTTTAATTAAAAAAAAATAATAATAAAAGGCAAGAAAGAAGGAACACTTTAAATCGTTAGACAATAACATTGCGGCAAGTCTCTCAAGGAAAGAAATACAATTTGCGTAAATTATGTAAGTGTAGAAAAGTATTAAAATACCGTTTTATTTCCCAATGAGATTTGCAGTGACATTGAGCGTATAATTACTTGCCAGCTTGTTGTATTGCTATTGTTTTCATATTGGATGAATATGAGTTTGATGTTATCACCATGACAACACGAACCTTAAATCCTTAAGGTTTACTGCAATAATGAGAGTTGTTTCTTCCATGGTTTTCATAGGGCACTTAAGAGACTTAATGGAGTTGTGTTTCATTTGTTAGATGTTTCTCCTAAACACCTCGAGAGGACAGACACATGTAGTTGACATTGCTAACTTCTGCCTTTGGCATCTTGGCAAATGGGTTGATTCAAATGTGTATAGGTAAATGACAAGTAACTATCTAGCATGTTGACTTTGTGGGTTTTCTATTAAAAGAGAACATTGTTTTTTTGGAAAGAACAACAGAGGGAAAAGCAAACGCTGCTGTCAATATTACTGACGTTTGGCATTTAGTAATGTGGCAGTGACTAATGTTCACTGAAGACTGACGTTTTACATCTGTCTTCAAACCAAGAGATTTATTGAAATATTTGAATATAACGGTTATTGATTTTGCAGACTCTTTACATGGCATTAATCTGGAATAATCGGACATAACTGAGCTCTAATCAGATGTCACGACGGTCAGTCTTTTGGTGTCCATTTCTATCGTGTTGTGCTGAGTAGCTCCGCCCATACTCAGATCTCATTGGTCCCACAGCTGTCGTTTAAATATTAACTATGTTCTGATTGGCTGTGATTGGCCCATGACCTTTCTGATGAAAGACTAGCACATTAATTTACAACAGCAGACCAAATACATCTTTTAGTGAGCTCTCCTAAAACACAATCCACGTCTCAGAGGGCCAGAGACTCTTAAAGAGCCTCACTCAGAAATTATTTATGTTTACTTGGGTGATGCTGAATATTTTAAGCTGTAAAGTGCACATTAAAAGTTTGTAATATCAAATCAAAAGTAATTAGAGTGATTTGGCAGCACTTAACGCAAGATTTTAGATGAGACTTACTTGGGCTCAAGCTAGAAAACAGCATTCGGTCTGTGTGTCTCAGTGTTATTTCAGTACCATTGTTTTATTGATACTAGTTTTTATTCATATTTTGAATGTTTGCCATTTTTTTTGTTAAAGCTTTAATAATTAATTTTGTCGCGTTTTGTCATTTTTATTAGCTTTTTAAAATATGTCTATAGTTGTTTTATCAATTTTTATTTCAGTTTTAGTTATTTTAGTACATCGTGTTAAACTGAAAATGTTTTGTTAAAAATTAAAAATCAATCGGGGGAAAAAATCGAATCGGGACATCTGATTCGATACCCAGCCTAACGGTACTGATCCACTTTTGCGACACGACTGAAGCGTGGTGTCGCACGCCTCTCCACATTTGTAAGTTGATGGGCGTTCCTCAAGTTTACCGCTATGGGCATGGTTTTGACCCAGCGGCCAGTCTAGAACAAAGGCCCCTCGAGAGACTACTTCTATTGGATAGACGCGCCGCGTTTGACGGATTCATTTGCATAAAGATGGGCATCGGCCAGCTTTTTGACGCACAGCATTTTTCCAAATGAAGCGCCGCCTTCCCGGGATGCTTTGCGGGCGCGTTAAAGTCGCGTGACGTCACCCATAGGAATAAAGTGGAGTGCGGCGGGACTGAAGTGTCGCACGGACAAGTGGATCAGCACCGTAATGGTGCGTTCTAGGGGTGTAACGATACCCTCATGTCACGATTCGATACATATCACGATACTGAACTCACGATACGATATTATTGCGATACTCCAAGACATATGATAAAAGGTTAACAAAAAATGTACTGTTGAATAAAATGCTAAATTTGATTTTACATTGTGGGTTTAAATGAATAGGCTTGGACTTGGTGCTTGTAACCCAAGGACAATGGTTTGGTCAATGGTCAAGCACTCTCTGTAAAGCTGCTTTGAAACAATATGTATTGTGAAAAGCGCTATACAAATAAATTTAAAAAATGAATTGAATGGTGACACCAGAATAAAAATATTCAAGATTCTGAAGCTGAAAATACTGAATTATTTTAGATGAATATGCTTGCATGACTAGATATATCTAGATATAGATATGATATGTCTAGTAGGGCTGTCAATCTTCCTCTATAATACTATTCGAATTCCATTCCTTATTTGATTTAATATTCGAATAATATTTGAATATTAAATGCTCAAATTCATCCTATTATTAATATTTACGACATTACTCAGGCTTATGGATCGCCAATGCCACTATAGCATGTGGTTGTTGTTACACGTTCTGTCCACTAGAGGGATATCTAACATTACAATAAACATTTTATTCGTGCTGAATATGGTTGCAGCGCTACCGATGGTTTTCGGCTAATATCTCCGCTAAAACACCACCAAAAATTCTGAAACTTATATCGTTCTTTTCAGTTCGACTAGGCGGTTCCAACGAGTTTGGTGCTCGCCAAATCCGTTGAGTTTTCACCGAGATATTTGCGCTTCACGGGCGTTTTTTACGTTGTTAAACATTTACCATTTTTGACAGTATTGTTATGATGATACAGCGTGGATAACGTGCACAATTGTGTTACGATTCAAAAACGTTATTGTTCATCAGACGAAACAAAAGTATTTCATTTTCACATGTGTGTAAGCCAAGGTGGCGAGAAAGGCAAGATTGCATATAAAAAAATTAATGAATGGGAATAAGAGCAGGCTTCACTCAATGATTAAACTTAAACTTTAAGAATGCTGGCCTGATGATTAGAATATATAACGTTAAACAGGAAAGAGGCCGCACTATGCATAAATTGTTTTATTTGCACAACAAGGCACGCGCCGAAACGCGTTTGTGCAAATAAAACAATTTATGCATAGTGCGGCCTCTTTCCTGTTTATATATATATATATATATATATATATATATATATAAAAATATATATATATACATAAAAAAACAATATTCGAATAGTAACTTCAGCATTCGAATAGTATTGATTTTTTAAATATTCGAATTATATTCGAATTTCGGAATTCGTTCCAACAGCCCTAATGTCTAGACTAGATATGTTGGACACTTTTTACTGGTAACATCAGACATCTGGCATTATCAGGACCCACAAATATTCCCCCATTGCATTATTATACATTATAATCAACATTATATATAGTAGTTTAATGTAGTACTGACACTAAAACTCTGAAAACTTGAATTTTTTCTCACACAGTAATTTTTATTTTGGGGGGACTATCCACGATACATATTGTTGCATTTTTGTATTGCGATATATTGTGGCACGATATATTGTTACACCCCTAGTGTGTTCACACCGGACGCGAATAGCGCGTCAGGCGCGAGTGATTTCAATGTTAAGTCAAGGCAAAGACGCGTTACGCGCATACAAAATTCCTGAGGCGCGAATACGCCTCATTCGCGCGTCAAGTTCGCGCGAATTGAGCGTCTGGCGCGTTACGCGCGTACGCCCGAATGATTTTATTAAGTGCTGTTTGTGCATTCACGCGTTTGACGCGAATTCCCGAGTTGAAAAATCTGAACTTTGGCGTCAATTCGCACCGCGTTAACCAATCAGGAGTGATGGAGTTCTGTTCTCAGGGGAATCCGTTTGTTTTCCCCCAAAAGGGGCGTTACCCTTCGATGACGCAAAAGTAGCGTTGGTCTATACTAGTGCAACAATCAAAGAGGTTAAAGCTAAGAAATAAAGAGATTAAAAAATCATAATGGAAGTAAAAAATGAGTTAACCCTGATCTGTCTATATTTTAAAATAGCACTTACTTGTGACTAATTATCCTTAGTTTAAAAATATTCAAATTTATTGTATCTGTATTGAGTTGAAAGGCGGTGCGGTACAGAAATAATCAGGAAAACTGCTTTAAAATTATTAGCATCGCAGAACAAGAAATTATTGCATATCCATTCTAAAAAGTGCAACAATAAAAGGGGTTCAAGCAAAAAGAGGTTAAAGAATAATAACGGAAGCAAAAATGGTTAAAGGATCATGACAAAGCAAAAAAAAAGAATCATAATTGAAGCTCAAGGGGTTAAATTATCACGGTGGAAGCAAAAAAAAATATCTGTCTGTATCTTAAAATAGCACTTATTTGTGACTCTCATTTTATTAAAGTTTAAAAATATTCAAATGAGCTGAAAAGGGTGTTTGCCAGTTAAAGATACAGTAATTATGGGATCTGGATACAGAGATAACATCTATAACTAAATCACTGCCATCTGCACACTTCATAACTCATTACACCACCATTATGAAAACTGTAATAAAATGATTAGCATTGCAGAGCAGGAAATGATTGCGTATCCATGCAGAAAGTGCAGCAGAATTACACAGATTGTATCTGAGACTGAAGGTTGTTCTCTCGCGGCGGCACACATGACTGATCTACGCTCAGTGTTGTTGTTTTTCATTTTTAAAAAGGAAAATACTAAATGTTTGCTACAGTACAAGACTAAAAAAACACACAAAAGAGAAGATGTCATGCATTAAACATAATCTATAAAGCCTCTAGCCATAGATTGCAGAATATTTTGAGGCTATCGATCGACTAATCAGAGTCGTGGCTTTGATATGAGCCGCATTACCGGTAACTTTAACCGTATGCAGCCTACCGTATCAGAGAATGAGTTGAGTCAGATAACTGTCCTGGGATCAGTCTTACTTGGGCTGAAAACTGAGCAGCCGTGAGTAAATCCCACAGATGTCACGTCACGAGGAACTAATGGATAACTCCAGGTGTTATAGACCTTCCTGTATTCGGTATTGTTTATAAATTAGCGATAAATGAAGAACAATGCTGGATTTGTGTTCTTGGAAAGGCAGGGATTATTCTGTTGTGCCTCAGTTCCTCTACGGTTAATTTAACACACACAGCTCTCTCATTAATGCTGTGCATGCCAACCCCAATTCACACGGCATTTATTAACTAGCCAGCAAAACATTTGTTTTTTTAGGGCTTTAAGTGCTTGTTTGCCTGTTCTGTACAAACTTTAGCACAGAAGCCGATGTGTAGTGTGTGATTAGTGCGTAATGCTCACTGGAGGTGCTCCGGATTGAACCACAACAACAACGGATAACTATCTGTTTGGACTGGGATTTGACCACACTACTCTTATTATTTCTGCTGTTCAACGGATCCACTGTATTGGAGTGTTTCTCTACCGACTGTTTTGAGTGGGTCGTCGAGTAGTCAGAAAAAACAACAACAACAAAGATAACTGTAAATGTTTTACTAATCCGACACTTTCAGGGCTTGACATTAACACCCGCCAACCTGCCAAATGTGTGTGTATTTCAGCAGTGGTGTGTAACGCACTCACTCCTATAGCCACTTTGTTGGGTTGAATTTTAATATGATATACGTTTTTTCAATTGAAGTCTTTTAAAAAGGCATTTGAAATAATACACTAAGTGCAATGTAGTGTTGTCAAAAAGATAGTTTTTTTGATACGTATCGAACACCATAGCAACCACCCAGAACACCCTAGCAACCGCCTAACAACCACCCAGAACACCCTAGCAACCACCCAAAATACCTTAGAACACCCTATCAACACCATAGCAATCACACAGAACAGCCTAGCAACCACCCAAAATACCTTAGAACACCCTACCAACACCATAACAACCACCCAGAACACCCTAGAAACCACCCAAAATACCTTAGCAACCACCCAGAACACCCTAGGGTCACAAGGTCAGACTTTAAACTTCAAACTACTTTAAACTTCTAACTACTTTAAACTTTCTGGTCAAAACTTTCACAAGCCAACTTAAAGTTTGTCTCGACGAACTTTTTAATCTAGTTCTAAATGTTTTACTAATCCGACACTTTCAGGGCTTGACATTAACACCCGCCAACCTGCCAAATGTGTGTGTATTTCAGCAGTGGTGTGTAACGCAGTCACTCCTATAGCCACTTTGTTGGGTTGAATTTTATATATGATATACGTTTTTCAATTGTAGTCTTTTAAAAAGGCATCTGAAATAATACACTAAGTGCAATGTAGTGTTGTTAAAAAGATAGTTTTTTTATACATATCGGACACCCTAGCAACACCATAGCAACCACCCAAAATACCTTAAAGCACCCTAGCAAACACCTAACATACACCCAGAACACCCTAGCAACCACCCAAAATACCTTAAAACACCCTAGCAACACCATAGCAATCACCCAGAACACCCTAGCAACCACCCAAAATACCTTAGAACACCCTAGCAACACCATAACAACCACCCAGAACACCCTAACAACCACCCAAAATACCTTAGCAACCACCCAGAACACCCTAGGGTCACAGGGTCAGACTTTAAACTTCAAACTACTTTAAACTTTCTGGTCAAAACTCCTATAGCCACTTTGTTGGGTTGAATTTTATATATGAGATACGTTTTTCAGTTGTAGTCTTTTAAAAAGGCATCTGAAATAATACACTAAATGCAATGTAGTGTTGTCAAAAAGATAGAATTTTTGATACATATCGATACTGAAATATCTGAAATACTAATTTTCCTCAGAATAGATACAGGATACTTTCTCTCTCTCTTTCTCATCTCTCTGACAGCAAGTGACACACAAACCCGCCTCTCCTCACTCACTTGTTTCATTTGCTCTGGATGAATATTGTTGCCGATACAGGCGTTGGATTTCGGCCTGGGATTGCACATATTGCGCATATTTTTACTCATTCCTGCAGAGTTTGTGCTCATAAAGCCGCGCCTCAGCAATAAATTGAGTTATATTTCGCTGCTTATTGCACTTAAATAGTCAACTACACTCAAAATAATGTCAAAAATACCAGTCTTGGCGAGTATTTACATAAAAACAGTCAGTTATGTACGTAAACAGTTGAGAAATAATACGCATGTGTAACAGTACAATTAAAGTGACGGCAGCCTAATATACCAGCTGCCAAATTATGAGATAGTATAAAAAATATCTATATGGCAGTTTTTCCCCATGATATCGATGTCAAAATTGTGGCCAGTGGAAATAGTGAGTGGCCAGTAACTTTGGATAGCCATTGGCTGGTGAGCAAAAAAGTTAATGTACAGCCTGGAGACTTTTATTTTGAAAGACGGTGCGTGAAAGCTGTTGACTCTTCTGTCAGACGCAGTTTCAGAATTCCTGAGAAATCTAGAGTTTAGAATTTAGAATTTAAATCTAGAATTTAGAGTTCCTGAGTAAAACGTGTTGTCCCGATTCACTAAATTTGGTCAGATGAGATGGTGTCAGGCGATGTCTTTATTCTAACGCTATTTTCACAAAATAAAGTCTCTCACCTCAGTAAAACGAACTCTACTGTGCTGTCAGACGTTATGCTGGCCAGTGTGCAGTTTCTACTCTGAACAAATCCAATTATTAATCAGTGCTCAAACGCGTGGCTTTCATGCTAAGCTTTTTTGTGCTTTACTAATGATGATTTAGTCCTGTGTTTCCAGCTCTAATGGTGCCGAGTCAGTGGACGTTTATTTGAGTCATTTGACACAGCCCGGCTCTGTGCTGCTGTTATCAGAAAGTATTTGGTCTATTTCTGCTTATAGGCTTTCATACAATTAGTGTGAGAAATGAGAAATGAAACTGAGCTACACTGCAGATATTCCACTAATTAATGACATTGAGTCTAATCAGTTGATTCTGCAGTTCAGTTTGACAGAAAGAACACTAAACTAGGATCTGGAAAAACTATTTTGAAGCAAAAATGAAAATCGCTTTCCAAACCTATATGCTGTTATTGTTTTGCCAGGAATTGTCATTTTCTGGTGCAGTATTCTCTCAGAATCATCCACGGCTGTTGTTTTTCACTAATTAAAGTTTCATTAACGCACAGGGCTGATTTGGCAAACGTTTGGGAGACTGAAAAACACTCCCACACACTTTAACATGTAAAATATTCAAGGTTACCGGATTCTCTTTCCTGTGCTGTTAATAGCACAAACATCCAGCCACATCTGAACTGCATAATTAGTCTAATAAAACAGGTTGTCATAACAACGCAAGATCACTAATGCATCGTATAATTTCAGATGGATATGTTTCAGATTTCCTGGACCCCAGAGACAAAAATACTCACTGAACAAATCAAGTCTGATGATTCTGAAAGATGAAAATGCTTGATTTTTGTCATTTTTGTCTTTCTCATCTTCGGATCTTGTTCCATTTTTATCTTTTAATTTTTATATATCTGTGATGCTTCTTTGCTACTGAACTCTAATCTATTTTTAATTTGGCACTTTACCAGGACCAGTCACTCTCTCTCTTTTTATCTTAAAGTTATCAGGTTTTAAAAGCACTTTTGAGAGAGTCTTTCCTGATTAGACTGAAATTGGTTTCTCTGTTCAGTAACGATGTCAATCTTGCTATTTCATTTTCTATATATATAGTTATTACTGTTCTGCAATTGTAAAATATAACACTTATATTAACCGTTATAAGAGAAGCATGAGCTGATAACATAAATATACCTTGAATGAAGTGCAAGTCACTTTGGATAAAACCTTCTGCCAAATGCATTCATGTAAATGTGAATGAAATATTATAGGAAAGCAGTAATTCTGTGCGGTGCGGTTATTTAAATTAAACAAACCCGTGTTTAATATCTATTTACAGTTAATAATCAGAATAAATGGTAACACTTTATAATAAGTTTTGATTTGTTAACATTACTACTAGTTAACATGCACTAACAATGACCAATACTTAATCTATCACCAATACAAATCTTAACAAATATTAATTTCCACATTTACTGATTCAAGATCAAAAGTTGTATATGTTTACATCAGTTAATGCACTGTGAACTAACATGAACATTTTTATTAACTAACTTTTATTTTCATTTAGTTATTTTGTTAGTTAGTTAACCTGTTTATAGTTAAGTTTACGTCAAGTCAAGTCACCTTCATTCAGTGTTGTAGTCGAGTCACCAACTGTCGAGTCCGAGTCCAAGTCCGAGTCACCAAAGAAGAGTCCGAGTCGAGTCACCATTACCTGAGTTCAAGTCCGAGTCGAGTCTCGAGTCCCAGTGTTCGAGACCGAGTCCAAGTCTGAGTCCCCAACTGTCGAGTCCGAGTCGAGTCTCGAGTCCCAGTGTTCGAGACCGAGTCCAAGTCTGAGTCCCCAACTGTCGAGTCCGAGTCGAGTCTCGAGTCCCAGTGTTCGAGACCGAGTCCAAGTCCGAGTCACCAACTGTCGAGTCCGAGTCGAGTCTCGAGTCCCAGTGTTCGAGTCCAAATCCAAGTCCGAGTCACCAACTGTCGAGTCCGAGTCGAGTCTCGAGTCCCAGTGTTCGAGTCCAAATCCAAGTCCGAGTCACCAACTGTCGAGTCCGAGTCGAGTCACCATTACCTGAGTTCAAGTCCGAGTCGAGTCTCGAGTCCCAGTGTTCGAGACCGAGTCCAAGTCCGAGTCACCAACTGTCGAGTCCGAGTCGAGTCTCGAGTCCCAGTGTTCGAGACCAAGTCCAAGTCCAAGTCCGAGTCACCAACTGTCGAGTCCGAGTCGAGTCTCGAGTCCCAGTGTTCGAGTCCAAATCCAAGTCCGAGTCACCAACTGTCGAGTCCGAGTCGAGTCTCGAGTCCCAGTGTTCGAGTCCAAATCCAAGTCCGAGTCACCAACTGTCGAGTCCGAGTCGAGTCACCATTACCTGAGTTCAAGTCCGAGTCGAGTCTCGAGTCCCAGTGTTCGAGACCGAGTCCAAGTCCGAGTCACCAACTGTCGAGTCCGAGTCGAGTCTCGAGTCCCAGTGTTCGAGACCAAGTCCAAGTCCAAGTCCGAGTCACCAACTGTCGAGTCCGAGTCGAGTCTCGAGTCCCAGTGTTCGAGTCCAAATTCAAGTCCGAGTCACCAAAGAAGAGTCCGAGTTGAGTCACCATTACCTGAGTTCAAGTCCGAGTCGAAATTTTATACACTTAAGCCAAATCAAGCAACATTTCTCAGGCACTCTTTCTTGCAGCTAGAAATGTGTATGATATCACTAGAATTGCCTTTGACCTTATCAAATCATTGTCAACTAGCTGTGGCACGATTATATTTATTTAATTGTTTAAATACATTTTTGGATGATCAGTCAACTGGAATGGATAAAGAAAACAAAAAAGAAAGCCTAATTGGACAGAGGAGGAGAAATGCATTCTTCTTGACGAATATGGTAAAAGAAAAACAATTTTGAAATTTTGAAAAGCAAACTAAATCCCAATGTAACTGTGGCAAAAACCAGCAAATGCAGTGCTATAAGCAGTTGTAACTCCGCAGGAAAAGAGTGGTTGCGATGTGTGACATAGTCAAGGTTGCCGTCTAGTTTGTTAGCTAAAATAAACATAATTGTATTATTGTATGATAAGCGGGATTAAGCGCTGAGCGCGTCTGATTTTGGCTCAGCGCCAGCCATAGCACGAAAGCACAGTTTAAATCTGGTACCTTTTAATGTTACGTCACTGTACATTCGCTCCTTAGTGGTCAGCTCAGCTGCTGCAAAGCGTGCCAAAATCGAAATTGCTGATTAGATGTAGAGGAATTTATCTAGTGTTAAATGAATGTTACGTTAACTCTCTCACGAGAATGCGGCGTAAAGTGAGTGACGTCAGTGAGTGTGTTGTCAAGCAAGGAGAGCGAGCGGTAGCAGTGTCTGTGAGGGAAAAAATAGATCACGGCCGGTCTTGGACCCCGAAACAGGAAAAGTGTAACATCTTATATCAATTTTTTATAACCTATTTAGTCAGAAACAATGTCATTCATTTGATGAATGCTCAAGTCCGATTTTATATATTCTCGAGTCCGAGTCCAAGTACTAGTCATCAGTCCGCGAGTCCGAGTCGTGTCACGAGTCCAGAGCATGGAGTCTCGAGTCGGACTTGAGTCCAGAGAATAAGGACTCGAGTACTCCATCACTGCCTTCATTTATAAAGCGCTTTTAACAGTATAGATAGTTTCACAGCAGCTTTACAGTGATAATAGAAATTACCGTAACAGATTGTTTTGGCTTTACAGCAGCTCTAGAATAAAGTTATTGTCCAGCTAAAGATAGTTTCGATTGATTCACTTCCGTTGTAAAGATCATTAGTTATTAACTTATGGGCCGCTAACACAACACCGTTCCAGCAGAAAACCCTTAACGCGCTCCGGCCGCCCATCCGCACAAAACAGTGCCTGGTGTCTAGTTTAGTTAATTAGTTCACCTGTTTATAGTTTAGTTTAGTTAATTACTTAACCTGTTTGTAGTTTAGTTAGTTATTTAGTTAACATGTTTATAGTTTAGTTTAGTTAGTTAGTTAACCTCTTTATTGTTTAGTTTAGTTTATTTAGTTAGTTGATTAGTTAACATCTTTGTAGTTTAGTTAGTTATTTAGTTAACATGTTTATAGTTTAGTTAGTTAGTTAACCTGTTTATAGTTTAGTTTATTTAGTTAGTTGATTAGTTAACATGTTTGTAGTTTAGTTTAGTTAGTTAGTTAACCTGTTTATAGTTTAGTTTATTTAGTTAGTTGATTAGTTAACATGTTTATAGTTTAGTTTAGTTAGTTAGTTAGTTAGTTAACCTGTATATAGTTTAGTGTAGTTCATTTAGTTAGTTGATTATTTTTCATGTTCATTATTTAGTTAGTTATTTAGTTAACCTGTTTATCATTGCATTAGTTGATTAGTTAGTTAAACTGTTTATAGTTTAGTTTAGTTAATTAGTTAGTTAACCTGTTTAGGTTTAGTTAGTTAGTTAACCTGTTTATAGTGTAGTTAGTTAGTTAACCTTTTTATGGTTTAGTTAGTTAGTTAGTTAACCTGTTTATAGTTTAGTTAGTTAGTTAACCTGTTTATAGTTTAGTTTAGTTTAGTTAGTTAAACTGTTTATAGTTTAGTTCGTTAGACGTTGCCAGGGCATACTGTGTTCCTGGGGTTTCTGGGGTGTTGCTAGGTAGTTGCTACGGTTTCCTGAGTTGTTGCTAGGTGATTAGTAGCTATGAGTTGTAACGGGTTTAGTTTTTAAAGGCTCTGATGTTTCATCACTCTGGGATGTGTTTCCCGTACAACGACATAACTCGTGCTTCACTACTATAGTATGATGCATCGTTGAAGAAATCAACTATAGTCACGACTGTTTCCCGAAACCATATTGTCGCAAATTGGTCGTTCAACCACGTTGGTTTATGACGTCACGCACGTGGTGGAGTAATAACTACTTTTAACGAATCTGTTGAGATCAAATTAATGCTAGATGTTTTGCTCTAAATTGCAGACATGGCATCTGAGGAATATTTCTCATTTTTCTCAGTTATTTCGCTTTATATCCAGGTTCAATAGTAGGCTCGTTCTTACGTGGTTTAGCACGTTCGCACATGCGCACTCTTCAAAAACGGTGCTTTAAATCTCTTGACAAACTCAAAGACGATCTGCTTTTGAAGAAAAATCATAGTATCGTGCATTCTATCAGTTCAATTCTGGCGCCTTCATCTCAACATACTGTACAACGCGACGTACATTCACATCACATCACATGTAAACGCAGAGGTAGAGTTACACTCACGGGACACCGCAATTCACAAAAGTTCATTATTTGCATTTGCGTCAAAGTCTTGCCAGTTAAACATGTCATTCACGTGCTGATGCGCTGTTCTAACATCCGCTTTTCTGAGCACGTTACACCCGACGCTCACAGGAACTAAAGCCGTCACAACGCCTGCATACCTGACTAATGTTATCAGTTATGTCTAAAGTGAAAGCAAACAGAGAAAATCTGCTTGTCAAATGCGTGTATATTAGACGCGTCGCGTGCAGTTCTTAAAGAGACAGTAATAATATGCTGCCGCTTGTCCTTAAAGAGATACTGCACCCAGAAATAAAAATTCTGTCATTATTTACTCACTCTAATGTTGTTCCAAACCTGGATTCATTTCTTTCTTGTGCTTAAATATACTATGGAAGTCACTGGAGTACAGCAACTGTTTGGTTAGCCACATTCTTCCAAATAACTTTTATAATTTCAAAAGAAGAAAGAAACTTGAGAGAGTAAATGATGACAATTTAAATTTTGGGGAGAACTATCTCGTTAATGTTAATAAAACAACAAAACACAGAGGAAATCACTCACTGCTCTTGACTGAGAACATTAATAGAAGCTTTAATAAGCTTTTTTTGCACTTAAAAAAACACACAAATATATCGGTATCGGCATCGGGCAAAATTAGTCTGAAAATATCGGCATATCGAATATCGGCCAAAATCCTATATCGTGCATCCCTATGACATTTGTATGTATTCTAAATAAAAGACACGGGTTGCACTGAATGCCAGCTTGCTTATTTTGCTCAAGATCAGGATTTATTGAGTCCACATGTCATGCAAACAAGATCTGTCGTTCAAACCACACAACTCTGCGATGCTGTTTGCGAATGTTCGTTAGAACGATGTTTTCGGGAAACTGCTGATAACGACGGCACTTGCGACCATAGTTGGCTAACGATGCTTTCGGGAAACACACCCCTGGAGGGTTAATGAGTGGAGATGGTCATTGATGTTCAGGTTCAGGGCTGTGGTTCTCCAGCAGAACTGTGTTCCCGTACGGCCTGTTATCTCTCCAATGTCCCACAACCCCCTGCAGATTTCCCAGCATGCCCTGCTCCTGATACTATCATTTTTCTGGGCTCTGCTGGGAACTCAGGGTCTTAGTTATAGCCTCTCTCTCTCTCTCTAATGGGTATGAGAGACAGTGACGGGCAAACTAGCACAGCCCTCACAGTAAGAGCACGTTTATCTGTTCTTCAAGGCTTCATCTCTCACTGTGTGGGGTTTGTTTGAGGAATAATTGTTGTTTTAGATAACGAGCGCTGCTTACCCGTAATCCTGCGGCCCGTGTTCATCTGTTTGATGACACACTGTGGTTTGCGTGTTGTTTACCCATCATGCCTGCGATGAGCCAGACCAGCTCTGTGTTATTGATCTCTGCGGACTGTAGTGGGATAATTCCCTGGGAGGATTACGGATCGCTGCTCGTCTCATTCCTCCTCAATCGCTTCATCTCAAGTGCTCTTGTCAAACACCAAAACTCTGCCATCATTTACACCAATCCGCTTTGACTGGACGCAAACCAACACATCGGATATTCTGAGAAACACTCCCTGATCTGAGACTTATACGCATCCAAGGGCGGGAAAAACAGCTGTTTTTAAATAGATTTGATTATTATTATTATTGTTGTTGTTGTAATTAAATACTTTTTTTTACAGTATATAGAAGTAATGTTCCAATTGTGATTTAATAAAATAACAATAACATTTTTACGGTAATAATATTAATGATAAACCAATATTAATTAATAATAACTATAATGAATAATGAATACTTGGCTTTTTACTTTACAGTACAATAGTATTGTTGCAATAGTAATATTAACAAAAATAATACAATGTAAATAATTATATTAGTAATATTGATAATAATAAATGTAATAGTTATTATTATTAAATTCTTCAATAGTATTATTCCAATTATAATAATAATCGAAGTTATTTTATTATTATTATTATTAGTAGTAGTAAAGTATTATTATTAGTATTATTGCAATATTAATATCAATTAATACATATAATAAAATGTAAATAATAATAATAGTAATTAATAGTATAATATTTGTTATTAAATAACTTTTTAATTTACAGTGCAATTGTATTATTGCAACAGTAATAATAATACAATAATTATAAAATTATATCAAAATAATAATATATTATTTTGAATAATAATAATAATTATTATTATTATTATTATTACTCTTGTTATTAATTGGCTTTTTTATTTTACAGTGCAATTGTATTATTGCAATAGTAATAAAATAATAATAATAATAAATCTGTTTTGAAATTGTTGTTGTTGTACAGTGTCCTTGGCTGATCAGATTCATGGGCTTGTGAAAAAACTTGAGTGTGAGTAAATGATGAGAGAATTGTAATTGTGGGATAAATTCTCTCCCAGTAAAACACATGGAGTCTGAGCAGACCTGCTGTTTGGAGGAGGAGGAGGAGGAGGAGGAGGAGGAGGAGATGTGCTTTATGCTTTGGAGAGCATGTTTGTGAAGGTTTCTATCATGTAAGTCTTCCGTCACAGCTCATGGTTCCCCGGTTTTATTGATGCCTCATGATTTCCTGGTTGTAGTGATGCCTCATGATCTCTTGGTCCGGTCTGGATAAATAATCAGAAGCCGCTGTGCTTCACTGCTTTTCCTCTATTGTCTGCTTTCAATTTACACTTGAATGGCGATGGATATTAAGCTTTAATTTAAGAGGGGCAGCACAAGGTCAACGCTTTCAGCTCTGCAAAGATGAAATTCATAAATTCATTGAGATTTGGCAGGTCTCGTGTTCTGTGAGCTTCAGATGGAGCTGACCGCAGACTGGAGGCGCTGCTCCTTATTACTGGACATTTCAGCTATTTTACGTCTCTTTATGTCATTATAAGTGAAACAGGAAGTTGGGGTGGGACATATGGAAGGGCTCGTCCACTGTTTAAACACCCTATAGCCTGTAGTTTACATGACCACCACGACTACATGCTGTTGGAGGAAATTGCAAATATTTGATTACATCAGAGTAATTTTATTCTTAAAGACTTCTTAAAAAAATTGAATGGACTTATTTATTTATTTTAATTTTATTATAATAAGTTAATAATTATTAAATAAATAGTATATGTTTATTTTATTATTTTATGTTGTATTATTTTTTTTTATATGAAGAGTTTGGTTCCAAAACGCGATAAACGCCATTTAAAAAAAAAAATAGTTACTGCAAAAATCAGTATTGTATCTGGTTGGTATTGAAAAGTCAATGTTTAATTTTAAGTAAAATGCGATACCCGCCGTGTTATTCTGTCATGTTTTCTCCCTTTCTTTCCAAACCGCGACAAACGCCAGTCTCCCTTCTCTGCGATATATCCGCTCTCGACCAATCACAACGCACCATTCCACTCTCAACCAATCACAACGCACCATTCCACTCTCAACCAATCACAACGCACCATTCCACGCAATGTAAACAGTAACGGCAGCGCCTTAAATACACCCGGCTTCCTAGTTTTTCTTATCTATTTTGTACTTTTCGATCAACAAACAAACAAAAAAATGAATAATTTTGAGGCATTGATGAACCTGTGGTTGTTTCTGCGGTGGGTAAGAAACGTAAGGCATCGAAATCGAATCATTTACGGGAGGAGATTAAGAAGATGAGGCACTCGGGAGGAGGACAAATGTTTTCAATCTTCTTTACAGTTCTTAATAAAAATATTATACTAATAAAATTACGTTGTTGTGTATTTTCAACAGTTTCACTATGAAAAAAAAAAACTTTTATATTGATTCAATGGATTAATTACATTTTGATTTTTTTTTTTTTAATGGATTTATTGCATTTTGGGGAGGAAAAAAATCATTTTTATAATAAATCTTTGAAAATCAAAACCTGGATTTACATTTTTTTTGTTATTAATTATTATGACCTACAAATGCTATGTGAAAGTTTGAAACAGAAAATAGTGGTTTTCATCTTTCCACTTTCTTGGTAAAGAAAACACATTTTTACTCAAATTAATCTAAATGGATTTATTGCGTTTTGGAACCAAACTCTTCATATTATAGTATTTCTTTTCTTAAAGGATTCTTAGAATAATGAAATTGACTGTTTAAATATTTATTATAAAAGCAATATTATACATTTATTATATTTTATTTGATAATGTTTTTAATACAATCAATTTGATATTTTTCACTATTGAACTTTTTTATAAATGGTTCTTAAAAATGAAATGTACTTTTTAATTTATTATTATTATTATTATTGTAATATTTAAATATTTATTATACATATATTATTTGTATTTAAATCTATTTTATCTATTTTTATTATATTATTTAAATTTGTATTTATTTATTACAATATTTTGCATATTTTTTATTATATTATAGTTTTTTTTTGTAAATTTATTTTCCTTTGTGTATTTATTATTTATATTATTTGTAAAATATAAATATATATATTTTTAATTATTTATATTTTTATTTATGTATTATTACAGTGAATTCCAAATATTTTGTAATATTATAGTGCTTAAAAAGAATGAAATGAACTTTATTTTGTATGACTTTTTTCTTCTTTTCCTCATAACTTCAGTATAGTGTTGGTTGTTGTGGTGAATGTCTGTAAGCTGTTAATCAGTGTGACGTCAGCGGTCGGCGGAGTGTGAAAGACACGAGATGTTTGTTCCAAGGAAAGAACGATCTCTAACCATCTCTCAGACATTTTTAATCATCTTTTCCTCAGCAGAAGATGAACATCGCCAGCTCAATCTATGCTTTCGAAAGCAGAATAAGACATTCGGCAAGACTTTGTGACTCAGCAGGAGAACACAGATGGTGGTAAATCAGTGTGCGTGTGTGTGGTGTGTGAAGATGTGTTTTGCAGGTAATTGGTTTTGTGGAAGTGACAGCAGGGGTGTTGTGTCTGTGCTTGAAAAAAAGTGCTTGGTGATTTATACTCTCAAAAGGCTAAAATAGCACCATAAAAGCATCATAACGGTAACAATAACATAACAGTAACATAACTTGTACACTATATTCAGGGTCTTCTGAAATCATACCATAATTGATGTGAGGAACAGACTCACGTGTAAGTCGTTATTCACTGAAGTGTTTCATTTTTAGGGCATGAAAGCTTCAATCTTGATGAAAATAATCTTGGCTCTTGATGCTGGTAATGGTGCAACTGCATTTATTCACTCAGAATTGATTGTTTTTCCTGAAACATCTTTAAAATTCAGTGGTTTAAAGCTCAACGCCCACCTGCTCGGAGGACCTGTTGTGTTCAAAAGTAAAGTTTAATTTAACCAATTTAATCACTTACCCATTCTCCGCACTGTTTGCATGTGTGTAATCACGCTTCCCAGTTCACTGGTTCAGAAGATAATTAGTGCTGTCAGTGGAAAACAGCTGAAATAAAGACCACAGGAGCTTCTCTCTCTCTCCCTCTCTCCCTCTATCTCTCTCTCTCTCCAGCAGAATAGATGCTCACCATGTCATTCATCCACAATATATCAACAGCTTTCATGTGATGAGGAATATCATTTGATCAGATCTGTTGGGATGAAATGGCGTAATGTGGCATGAAAACATTGCAACTTTCAGAACTCAAAAGTTCCTTACACTGATACAGTATACAGATGTGTGTTCAGATTATAATGACTGACGCTGATACACTGATACAGTATACAGATGTGTGTTCAGATTATAATGACTGACGCTGTCTACACTGATACAGTATACAGATGTGTGTTTAGATTATAATGACTGACACTGTCTACACTGATACAGTATACAGATGTGTGTTCAGATTATAATGACTGATGCTGTCTACACTGATACAGTATACAGATGTGTGTTCAGATTATAATGACTGACGCTGTCTACACTGATACAGTATACAGATGTGTGTTCAGATTATAATGACTGACGCTGTCTACACTGATACAGTATACAGATGTGTGTTCAGATTATAATGACTGACGCTGATACACTGATACAGTATACAGATGTGTGTGTTCAGATTATAATGACTGACGCTGATACACTGATACAGTATACAGATGTGTGTTCAGATTATAATGACTGATGCTGTCTACACTGATACAGTATACAGATGTGTGTTCAGATTATAATGACTGATGCTGTCTACACTGATACAGTATACAGATGTGTGTTCAGATTATAATGACTGACGCTGTCTACACTGATACAGTATAAAGATGTGTGTTCAGATTATAATGACTGACGCTGTCTACACTGATACAGTATACAGATGTGTGTTCAGATTATAATGACTGACGCTGTCTACACTGATACAGTATACAGATGTGTGTTCAGATTATAATGACTGACGCTGTCTACACTGATACAGTATACAGATGTGTGTTCAGATTATAATGACTGAAGCTGATACACTGATACAGTATACAGATGTGTGTTCAGATTATAATGACTGATGCTGTCTACACTGATACAGTATACAGATGTGTGTTCAGATTATAATGACTGACTCTGTCTACACTGATACAGTATACAGATGTGTGTTCAGATTATAATGACTGACGCTGTCTACACTGATACAGTATACAGATGTGTGTTCAGATTATAATGACTGACGCTGATACACTGATACAGTATACAGATGTGTGTTCAGATTATAATGACTGATGCTGTCTACACTGATACAGTATACAGATGTGTGTTCAGATTATAATGACTGACGCTGTCTACACTGATACAGTATACAGATGTGTGTTCAGATTATAATGACTGACGCTGTCTACACTGATACAGTATACAGATGTGTGTTCAGATTATAATGACTGACTCTGTCTACACTGATACAGTATACAGATGTGTGTTCAGATTATAATGACTGACGCTGATACACTGATACAGTATACAGATGTGTGTTCAGATTATAATGACTGACACTGATACACTGATACAGTATACAGATGTGTGTTCAGATTATAATGACTGACGCTGTCTACACTGATACAGTATACAGATGTGTGTTCAGATTATAATGACTGACGCTGTCTACACTGATACAGTATACAGATGTGTGTTCAGATTATAATGACTGACGCTGATACACTGATACAGTATACAGATGTGTGTTCAGATTATAATGATTGACGCTGATACACTGATACAGTATACAGATGTGTGTTCAGATTATAATGACTGACGCTGTCTACACTGATACAGTATACAGATGTGTGTTCAGATTATAATGACTGACGCTGTCTACACTGATACAGTATACAGATGTGTGTTCAGATTATAATGACTGACTCTGTCTACACTGATACAGTATACAGATGTGTGTTCAGATTATAATGACTGACGCTGATACACTGATACAGTATACAGATGTGTGTTCAGATTATAATGACTGACGCTGATACACTGATACAGTATACAGATGTGTGTTCAGATTATAATGACTGACGCTGTCTACACTGATACACTATACAGATGTGTGTTCAGATTATAATGACTGACGCTGTCTACACTGATACAGTATACAGATGTGTGTTCAGATTATAATGACTGACGCTGTCTACACTAAAACAGTATACAGATGTGTGTTCAGATTATAATGACTGATGCTGTCTACACTGATACAGTATACAGATGTGTGTTCAGATTATAATGACTGACGCTGTCTACACTGATACAGTATACAGATGTGTGTTCAGATTATAATGACTGACGCTGTCTACACTGATACAGTATACAGATGTGTGTTCAGATTATAATGACTGAAGCTGATACACTGATACAGTATACAGATGTGTGTTCAGATTATAATGACTGATGCTGTCTACACTGATACAGTATACAGATGTGTGTTCAGATTATAATGACTGACACTGTCTACACTGATACAGTATACAGATGTGTGTTCAGATTATAATGACTGACGCTGTCTACACTGATACAGTATACAGATGTGTGTTCAGATTATAATGACTGAAGCTGATACACTGATACAGTATACAGATGTGTGTTCAGATTATAATGACTGATGCTGTCTACACTGATACAGTATACAGATGTGTGTTCAGATTATAATGACTGACGCTGTCTACACTGATACAGTATACAGATGTGTGTTGAGATTATAATGACTGACGCTGATACACTGATACAGTATACAGATGTGTGTTCAGATTATAATGACTGACGCTGTCTACACTGATACAGTATACAGATGTGTGTTCAGATTATAATGACTGACGCTGATACACTGATACAGTATACAGATGTGTGTTCAGATTATAATGACTGACGCTGATACACTGATACAGTATACAGATGTGTGTTCAGATTATAATGACTGACGCTGTCTACACTGATACAGTATACAGATGTGTGTTCAGATTATAATGACTGACGCTGATACACTGATACAGTATACAGATGTGTGTTCAGATTATAATGACTGACGCTGATACACTGATACAGTATACAGATGTGTGTTCAGATTATAATGACTGATGCTGTCTACACTGATACAGTATACAGATGTGTGTTCAGTTTATAATGACTGACGCTGTCTACACTGATACAGTATACAGATGTGTGTTCAGATTATAATGACTGACGCTTTCTACACTGATACAGTATACAGATGTGTGTTCAGATTATAATGACTGATGCTGATACACTGATACAGTATACAGATGTGTGTTCAGATTATAATGACTGACGCTGATACACTGATACAGTATAAAGATGTGTGTTCAGATTATAATGACTGACACTGATACACTGATACAGTATACAGATGTGTGTTCAGATTATAATGACTGACGCTGTCTACACTGATACAGTATACAGATGTGTGTTCAGATTATAATGACTGACGCTGATACACTGATACAGTATACAGATGTGTGTTCAGATTATAATGACTGACGCTGTCTACACTGATACAGTATACAGATGTGTGTTCAGATTATAATGACTGACGCTTTCTACACTGATACAGTATACAGATGTGTGTTCAGATTATAATGACTGACGCTGTCTACACTGATACAGTATACAGATGTGTGTTCAGATTATAATGACTGACGCTGTCTACACTGATACAGTATACAGATGTGTGTTCAGATTATAATGACTGACGCTGTCTACACTGATACAGTATACAGATGTGTGTTCAGATTATAATGACTGATGCTGTCTACACTGATACAGTATACAGATGTGTGTTCAGATTATAATGACTGGAGCTTTCTACACTGATACAGTATACAGATGTGTGTTCAGATTATAATGACTGACGCTGTCTACACTGATACAGTATACAGATGTGTGTTCAGATTATAATGACTGAAGCTGTCTACACTGATACAGTATACAGATGTGTGTTCAGATTATAATGACTGACGCTGTCTACACTGATACAGTATACAGATGTGTGTTCAGATTATAATGACTGACACTGATACACTGATACAGTATACAGATGTGTGTTCAGATTATAATGACTGACGCTGATACACTGATACAGTATACAGATGTGTTCAGATTATAATGACTGACCCTGTCTACACTGATACAGTATACAGATGTGTGTTCAGATTATAATGACTGACGCTGTCTACACTGATGCAGTATACAGATGTGTGTTCAGATTATAATGACAGACGCCGATACACTGATACAGTATACAGATGTGTGTTCAGATTATAATGACTGACGCTGATACACTGATACAGTATACAGATGTGTGTTCAGATTATAATGACTGACGCTGTCTACACTGATACAGTATACAGATGTGTGTTCAGATTATAATGACTGATGCTGTCTACACTGATACAGTATACAGATGTGTGTTCAGATTATAATGACTGATGCTGTCTACACTGATACAGTATACAGATGTGTGTTCAGATTATAATGACTGACGCTGTCTACACTGATACAGTATACAGATGTGTGTTCAGATTATAATGACTGATGCTGTCTACACTGACACAGTATACAGATGTGTGTTCATATTATAATGACTGACACTGATACACTGATACAGTATACAGATGTGTGTTCAGATTATAATGACTGACGCTGATACACTGATACAGTATACAGATGTGTGTTCAGATTATAATGACTGATGCTGTCTACACTGATACAGTATACAGATGTGTGTTCAGATTATAATGGCTGACGCTGTCTACACTGATACAGTATACAGATGTGTGTTCAGATTATAATGACTGACGCTGTCTACACTGATACAGTATACAGATGTGTGTTCAGATTATAATGACTGATGCTGATACACTGATACAGTATACAGATGTGTGTTCAGATTATAATGACTGACACTGATACAGTATACAGATGTGTGTTCAGATTATAATGACTGACGCTGATACACTGATACAGTATACAGATGTGTGTTCAGGTTATAATGACTGACGCTGTCTACACTGATACAGTATACAGATGTGTGTTCAGATTATAATGACTGACGCTGTCTACACTGATACAGTATACAGATGTGGTTTCAGCTTATAATGACTGACGCTGTCTACACTGATACAGTATACAGATGTGTGTTCAGATTATAATGACTGATGCTGTCTACACTGATTCAGTATACAGATGTGTGTTCAGATTATAATGACTGATGCGGTCTACACTGATACAGTATACAGATGTGTGTTCAGATTATAATGACTGACGCTGTTTACACTGATACAGTATACAGATGTGTGTTCAGATTATAATGACTGACGCTGTCTACACTGATACAGTATATAGATGTGTGTTCAGATTATAATGACTGATGCTGATACACTGATACAGTATACAGATGTGTGTTCAGATTATAATGACTGACACTGATACAGTATACAGATGTGTGTTCAGATTATAATGACTGACGCTGATACACTGATACAGTATACAGATGTGTGTTCAGATTATAATGACTGATGCTGATACACTGATACAGTATACAGATGTGTGTTCAGATTATAATGACTGACGCTGATACACTGATACAGTATACAGATGTGTGTTCAGATTATAATGACTGATGCTGTCTACACTGATACAGTATACAGATGTGTGTTCAGATTATAATAACTGACGCTGTCTACACTGATACAGTATACAGATGTGTGTTCAGATTATAATGACTGACGCTGATACACTGATACAGTATACAGATGTGTGTGTTCAGATTATAATGACTGACGCTGATACACTGATACAGTATACAGATGTGTGTTCAGATTATAATGACTGACGCTGTCTACACTGATACAGTATACAGATGTGTGTTCAGATTATAATGACTGACACTGATACACTGATACAGTATACAGATGTGTGTTCAGATTATAATGACTGACGATTATAATGACTTAATTGTTTATTAGTGTTTTCTGTCAGTGTCAGCTGCAAAGACGAAGTTGCGATGCTGACTCGCGATCTTCGCAGTAGTGAACGCGCCAGAGAGAAATGCACTTTTCATACGGATTACATAAGCAGAGAGTGGTCTGTTTTCTTTCGTTTTGAATTGTTCGGTTTAAAAGTAGACATTTCAATATACCGGTAGATATATTTCTCAGGTCTATAGGCTTATACACTGGGTTTCGATTCATTTGAGACGAGCTCCAGTTCACGCGCCGGCCCCTCTGTGTCGTGATTATCTGTCTGCTATATTAACTACTTATTTAATTGGTTGATGAAACATTTATTTAAAATTGAGATACAATTAATATAAAACGAAATTCAATTTAAAGAAAGTCTTTGTGCTTTTCTGTTTGAGGTCTCTGAAAGTTTTAGTGCCGCTTCCAGAGAACTGTCACGACATTGTTTTTTCCTCTTAAATGCGAACACGAAAAATAAAACAAAATGAATATTTTATGTTCTGGGGAGAGCCAACCCTCCATCCGATGGGTAGCCTAGTGGCCTATTACTTTTGGTTTGTACAGTGTAATTTACAGAATTATAAAAAATATATATTTTTTGCCACCTAAAAATTAAAGATGTTTTGTGTCGCGTCCGTGTACGCGTGTGTATTTCCCTCATATTAAATATAAAATGCATGTGTAGACTTATATTTTTCTAATGTCTGGACATGTACTGGACTTTATTAAGGGAGTAGGCTATGGATATATAAACAGAAGTGTCAATATATTGGTATTAAATGCACTTTCTGAGAATTTATATTTCAAGTTTTGGCTGCAAATTTCACGTCCATAACGCTGAAATTGCCAAATTTTAAATAATTTATCCTCAACTAGTTTTGTGGTGTAGGTCTACGTATTTTATAATGTTAACTTCAAATAATACTAATACTGTAGTAATTTAAAGATGTGGTAGCATTGGTTCTGGACAGGAAGGATAACTCTGGGAGTTGGAAGGGTTGTGATCGCGATTCTGCCTTCTCACATCGCGATACAGGATCGTGGACCTGAGTATCGCGATTTCGATTTTATATCGTGTATCGTTACAGCCCTAGTATACAGATGTGTGTTCAGATTATAATGACTGACGCTGTCTACAGTGATACAGTATACAGATGTGTGTTCAGATTATAATGACTGACACTGTCTACACTGATACAGTATACAGATGTGTGTTCAGATTATAATGACTGACGCTGTCTACACTGATACAGTATACAGATGTGTGTTCAGATTATAATGACTGATGCTGTCCACACTGATACAGTATACAGACGTGTGTTCAGATTATAATGACTGACGCTGTCTACACTGATACAGTATACAGATGTGTGTTCAGATTATAATGACTGATGCTGATACACTGATACAGTATACAGATGTGTGTTCAGATTATAATGACTGACGCTGTCTACACTGATACAGTATACAGATGTGTGTTCAGATTATAATGACTGACGCTGATACACTGATACAGTATACAGATGTGTTCAGATTATAATGACTGACGCTGATACACTGATACAGTATACAGATGTGTGTTCAGATTATAATGACTGACGCTGTCTACACTGATACAGTATACAGATGTGTGTTCAGATTATAATGACTGACGCTGATACACTGATACAGTATACAGATGTGTGTTCAGATTATAATGACTGACGCTGATACACTGATACAGTATACAGATGTGTGTTCAGATTATAATGACTGATGCTGATACACTGATACAGTATACAGATGTGTGTTCAGATTATAATGACTGACGCTGTCTACACTGATACAGTATACAGATGTGTGTTCAGATTATAATGACTGACGCTGTCTACACTGATACAGTATACAGATGTGGTTTCAGATTATAATGACTGACGCTGTCTACACTGATACAGTATACAGATGTGTGTTCAGATTATAATGACTGACGCTGATACACTGATACAGTATACAGATGTGTGTTCAGATTATAATGACTGACGCTGTCTACACTGATACAGTATACAGATGTGTGTTCAGATTATAATGACTGACGCTGTCTACACTGATACAGTATACAGATGTGTGTTCAGATTATAATGACTGATGCTGATACACTGATACAGTATACAGACGTGTGTTCAGATTATAATGACTGACGCTGTCTACACTGATACAGTATACAGATGTGTGTTCAGATTATAATGACTGATGCTGATACACTGATACAGTATACAGATGTGTGTTCAGATTATAATGACTGACGCTGTCTACACTGATACAGTATACAGATGTGTGTTCAGATTATAATGACTGACGCTGT